>OZ038481.1:20434724-20447224 GCA_964036315.1 Acanthosepion esculentum | reverse complement strand
ATATATATATATATATATTTGAATGAATATATATATATATATATATATATTTGAATGAATATATATATATATATATATATATTTGAATGAATATATATATATATTTGAATGAATATATATATATTGAATGAATAATATTTGAATGAATATATATATATATATATATATTTGAATGAATATATATATATATATATATATATTTGAATGAATATATATATATATATATATATATATTTGAATGAATATATATATATATATATATATATATGAATGAATATATATATATATATATATATATTTGAATATATATATATATATATATTTGAATGAATATATATATATATATATATTTGAATATATATATATATATATATTTGAATGAATATATATATATATATTTGAATATATATATATATATATATTTGAATATATATAAATATATATTTGAATATATATATATATATATATTTGAATATATATATATATATATATTTGAATGAATATATATATATATATATTTGAATGAATATATATATATATATATTTGAATGAATATATATATATATATATATATTTGAATGAATATATATATATATATATATATATTGAATGAATATATATATATATATATATATATTTGAATGAATATATATATATATATATATATTTGAATGAATATATATATATATATATATTTGAATGAATATATATATATATATATATTTGAATGAATATATATATATATATATATTTGAATGAATATATATATATATATATATTTGAATGAATATATATATATATATATATATATTTGAATGAATATATATATATATATATATATTTGAATGAATATATATATATATATATATTTGAATGAATATATATATATATATATATATTTGAATGAATATATATATATATATATATTTGAATGAATATATATATATATATATATATTTGAATGAATATATATATATATATATATATTTGAATGAATATATATATATATATATTTGAATGAATATATATATATATATATTTGAATGAATATATATATATATATATATTTGAATGAATATATATATATATATATATTTGAATGAATATATATATATATATATATTTGAATGAATATATATATATATATATATTTGAATGAATATATATATATATATATATTTGAATGAATATATATATATATATATATTTGAATGAATATATATATATATATATATATTTGAATGAATATATATATATATATATATATTTGAATGAATATATATATATATATATATATATTTGAATGAATATATATATATATATATATATTTGAATGAATATATATATATATATATATATTTGAATGAATATATATATATATATATATATTTGAATGAATATATATATATATATATTTGAATGAATATATATATATATATTTGAATGAATATATATATATATATATATATATATATATATACATATATATATATATGAATATATATATATATATATATATATATCACTCCTTCCAGGTCTTTTGAACCGGAGTAGAGGCTTTTCCCTCATTTCCTGTTGCTTTTGAAGTTTTTTTCATGCTCTTTCACTCTCAGTAATCTTTTGTGTCTTAATGGCATTATTGCCTTGCGTGGAGTGAATTGATTAAAATAAATGATATATATATATATAATCACCAAGTGGAGCATTGATTAACATGCCTATCTTCCAGATTATGATTAGTGAGTTAATTATTCACTCAGTGTCCTACACTTGTGATTTTGTTGTGTTGTTCTTCCTAAGTTGTGTATGCATCATACATAGTTACAAACACTTTTTTCACGTGTTAAAAATTTACAGATCTTGAAAAACATAATATCTTAAGTGTATGCAATAGCTTCCAGCATTTTTTATTTTAAAAAAATTTTCTGTTGCATATTCAGTTTGGTTTTCAAAAACAAACATTGAAGTTCTGATAACTTTGTTCATCCCTTATAACTAGAATATCTTGAAAGGAATGTGTATGAAATTTATATGTAACTATCACAGAGGAGAAAAAAGATCTATTGATGAAGTGACTCTATTTTAAAATAGAGAGTTCAGGGATTTCATTTGGTTTTTGTTTTCTCATGTGATCTTATGAAACAGATGCTGAACAGAACTGAAAGAAAAGGAGAAAAGGTGAAAACAAGATAAAAAAGTTAAGCACTCTGCTGTCAAGACGAATATTTTGAATATTAGAGAACAAGGAGTAAACAACAAGCCAGAAAGGTCAATAAGATGAATACAAAAGAAAGAAATGACTTTTTACAGAAATATTTTTGCAGGCTTAGGAGTCATTCACTTTTATTTATGACCTCTACCCTCTCACCTTTGTGCAGGATCAATTTCACTCTTGTTTCTTTGGATTTTGTACTGTGATATTGGTGATACTGACTTTATTTGAAAATCAGTAATCAGTCTACTTCAGTGGAAGAATTACACAACACAATAGTGTTCTTATTATTATCATTAATAATAACTAAAAATTTAAATTTTCTAATGAATGTTAGTAGCAGTAGTCAGCACCTGCTTGCATCTGAGCATCGGGATTGTCATCCTCTCTCCTTATTTCATTACTCCCTCTGGTAGCGATGGCAGAGATGGCTGTGAAGTGTCATGAGCATGAGTCACAAAGGAGTGTGTGTGGTAGGCGTGGCTGGATAAGTTGGGCCCTCCTGACAGCACATTGCAGATCCTCTTCATGTTGACAATTGGACTCAAAAGTCTTTGTCCCCCTCTTGGATGGTCCTATGACAGGAAGGCTTTGCAGCAACTGTTTTTGAGGGTCAATGTTGGCCTGTGTCAAGGATGTCTTCAACTGATCCTTGAAGTGTCGTTTTGGGCCTCCGTGTAGCCTCTTAATTCTTAAGTTAATGATTGAATAAGCTCCTTGAGAGTTTTACAACTATAAATTACCTGAGGAAATTCTGCTATTGCATCATTAGATAATTGAGTTCAACAAAATATTGCAATAGCAATCATTAATATGAATGCAGGTCATCATTTAAAGAAATAAGACTGTACAAATTTAAAGATTTAAAATTGACAAAATTTTCCATTTCACCAAAGCTGATATTAAATGAATGTTATGACTTCTCTATTTTCCCTTTCTTTTTCCTTTTCTGTTTTCTCTCTGAAACCAAACAGCATCACTGACATGTATTTTATGTCTTTCCTCACTATCAAAAGGGAATAGTCCATTATTTATGAAGTATTCGCAGGGCATCACATATATGTTAAAGAACAAGCAGAATTTTATGATAATAATTTGTGACTTGTATTTCTTTCATCTTATTTATTTTGCTTTTTATCTTGACTAATATCATCATTCTTACTAAAAGCTTACAAAAGGATGATCTGGAAATAGTTGCAATAAAAAGTAATAGAAATTAAAATGAAAGAAATGCCTGTTACCAATTAATGCTTCATATATAGTTTATGACTTATGCCTCAGGTAAGTGCCATACATGATACATGTTTGGGCGATCATGTCTCTTTTGATTCATGACTGACTAGGCAGAAGATTTTCCCGCTATAGGTTGCCATTTCTTTCTGCAGTAAACTGGTTGCCAACCTAGTCTGTCTTACTATTCAACCCATAGCTGGAGGGAGAAGAGATGGATTCATACCTTTCCCTGGGGTATTTGTGTGTAAGTGAATGTAACAAACTTGACTGGAAATTGAACTCAGCTCTCCAATTTCTCATTCTGAGTCAATATTCATTACACCACAATGTACATCCCCTTTATTACTACTCACTGTAAATAGGTAACAAACAAGTTGAATAAATACTAATTACATATAAAAAAATGGACAATAAGCATATAATATAAACAATGGCAAGGCCTCTGACTGGGAGGTTTTGAGGACTGTGGAACTGCCTCTTGATTGCTGTTGTTCCCAATTCCACCCTAAACCAGAATGGTAGCATTTGCTAGGGTCTCAGCTATGGGCAAATAGTGAACCCCCAAACTGGGGTAAAAAAACTGAAAGTATAAAAATGCACTTTTGTAGTAAAAAAAATGTGCCAGCAATAGATTTAAAAAAAAAATACCAACAATAGATTTTAAAAAAATACCAGCAACAGATTTTTTTAAAAAATGCTAGCAATAGATTTTTTTTTTTTAAAGAAAAAAAATTACTCAAGTTCTTAAGAAAATTAAATTTCGGCATTAAATGACCCATAAGGAGATGATATGCCATTAAACAAACAGACAATACTTCATTTAAGAAATTCAAATAACATTACTATAATTTCTGTACATTTGACCTTGTGCCAGACTAAGTTAAACTTAATAAATGTTGATCAGCCCCAGTCAAAATAAATTTCACTGGAAGATTACTTTTTATACCTTTTTTTTTTTTTTTAAAGTATTTCATGGGCAGACACAATTGGTCAGCATTAGACTTTTGTTTTGTCCATTTTATGGTTTCTTACCTATGAGTGCATTGAGAAGCCAACATTTGTATAATATATGAAATGGGCGGGGGGAAAGAGATACAGATATCCAGGAATATTCTTGGATATTTCTCCTTCCATGTTTGCGTGTAATCTTTGTATAGATATTCATGAAAAATATCTGGGGGAAAATAAAAATTCATAGTGTTTAAGTGAATTTCAGAGAATGTTTAAATATTTCTTCATAGATTTATTTAACAACATATATGCCATTTTGTTCCAGGACCTTTGATTGTGTTTTTTTTATTTTTTTTGTCGTCTTTGAAGCAGTTTCATGATTCCATCCTCTCAGAACTTTGCATTTTTCTGAGTGATGAACTGGTCTAAGTGGCTTTTACAGGTTTACAGCATACTGAAATTCTTCTCATTAAGATAATTTTGTAGCAGTCAGAATAAGTGGTAATCTGAAGTGCAAGTGTGTGTGTGTAGTAAGACATGTCAACCAAGCTGTATCTATTCCTGCCAGGTGTGTAAAAAGATGTGAGGTCTGGCATTGTCCTGTTGAAAGATGACAACTTTCTGATTGGTTAATTGCAGATGCTTTTCATTGATTTCTGCCTTTTAATTGGTTCAATTCAGAAGAGTACTTATCTGAATTCCACATATGATTTTACAAAAGGTGCACATAAAGTACACAATGCTCTTGCAATCCTACCAGGTACACAGCATCAGCATCTTCAGATGCAGACCAGCGTTTGAAATGATTAATTGGAACTCATTTTGTTTTTCCCAGTATTACGCACCTTGTATCTGTTGTTTCTGTAGAAATAAATAAGAGATATTACTTTTGGAGTATCTGTTATACAAGAGCATCTAAAAAAATTAATTGTGCCTTTACCATAACATATCTTTAGTTTTGTCACACCAATGGCTTATGCGTGCTTATAGTTAGTACTATTGTGGTCACTTGATTGAAGTTTCAACTAGATTTTACCGGTTTTCTTGCTGTTACAGTGTAAACATGACCACTCTGCTAGCAGTGTGCACCAATGAGGAACAAAGAGCAGTGATCTGAATTTGCAGAGAACATGCTACCTCATCAATGATAACTCGCCAGTTTGCAATTACCATCTGTTGAGCTTGGTGAATCTCCTCATCAGTGGTGGAGATTGACGGGCGTCCTGCTCTTTCTTTGTATGTCATGCTTGTCGTGCCACTTTTAAACTTCTCAGGTTACTCAAGCACATTTCAGTGTGATTAGTGCACTGTTGCTAATTTGTTTCAAAAGCCTTTGATGAATTTCAGCCACTGACACAGCTTCTGACCAGAGAAATCAGATCACTGCTCTTTGTTCCTCCTTGGAGTACACTGCTAGCAGACCAGCCCGGTTTACACTGTAACAGCAGCAAGAAAACTGGTGTGATTAAGCTTAATGTTCAACTGAAAGCCATGCTGATATATATATATATATATATATATATATATATATATATACACACACATGTGTTTGTATAATAAAAATATAGTTTTAATAAGGTATGCCATATTAATGGGGGAAACTGATGAATATCAGCGATAGTGTATGGAAATATACAAGTGAGGACAACACCAAATGGCAACAGTCAGTTTCATGCTTGAACGCAGTCATCAGGCCATGTGTATTGTGTTTTTGCTGGTCAATGGTGCATTATTGGTAGTAAGTTCTATTGTATTATCCTACAGGTTATTGGGTGGGGCAGTAATGGTTATGTTTCAAATTTTTCTAGAGGCCATTGAGTAGAAATAATTGTGGATCTGAGTACAGTTATTTGTAGCTATCGTATAGTGTTGTTTAGCTTTTTCTCATTATTTATTATTGATGGTTCTTCTTATGATTTATGTTTATTTGTACATTTGTACTTCATTAATTTGTTTATTATTTATTTGTTTATATGTTAGCTTCTTCACAAGGATATATATTTTTCACTTACATTAAATAATAACTCTCTCTCTATATATATATGTATGTATGTATGTGTGTGTTTGAGTTAAGAAGCTATACATATGCATGCCAATACCATCATATACAATTATTTGATATGTTTTATTGAGAGGGAGTTTCAAGATACATTGCTTTTTTCAGTTAAAATGATAGTTATTTGTTTTTGACCATATTTATAGATTAAAAACTCAAGTCTTACACAATGATAAAACAAGGTTCTCTCTCTCTCTCCATATCTATCATCAGTATTATTGATTGTTAATAGTCAGGAAATAATCATGGTGTTGAGCAATAATAATGGAGGATTTAGGATCATGCTTTGTAAAAACAAAAAATGACACAAGATAAACTAGCCATGAAAAATAATTCTTCTTGGGTATTTTAACACAAAATGAGGCTAATTCCATTATAATAGAAAGTGTTGTACTAATAATAATTACTATAGGTTTATCTACAAGGCCATCGGTATATTTTCCATGCAGTAAGAAAAAATAATAATGTAAATACAAGCCTATATCCATATTTATGTATTGCTTTATAGTGAAATGCTGTCAGATGAAAATGTACATTACTCATAGTTTTACAATTATATGAAGAAACTAATTTGCATATATGCATGTTCATGGAGAGAGAGAGAAAAAAAACATAAACCATTATTTACAAGTGCAGACACATGCCTACCATATATCTTACTTCCATTTTTTTTTAAATTGGTTCCCTAAATTTTACATTCTGCACTGTAAAGGTCAGGCATGGGGGTTAATCTTGTGATTTAAGAATCTCTGCCATTAGAGTCTTGAGTAGATGCTTGAAGATTTTCATTTATTTTATTTTTTAAACATATTTAGGTATGTTCTATATGCCACAAAGCATCACCCCTATATATATATATATATATATATATATATATATATATATAACCGAATAGGTAAATATAGGTAGGTATACAAGTGAGCGATCATATACAAATACATATAAATACTCTATAGTGTAAGAAAAAAACTGTGCTCAATGTTAAGTAACAGAGCTATTTAATATATATATTAAGAAATATGCATAATATCTTAGATTAATTGCACAACTCAGAATTTCATGACGAAGCAATGTTTCAAGTGCTGGAATTATTATATTTATTTTTATTTATATTTTGTGTTGATACCTTTTTTTTTTTTTTAATTTTCTGGTTCACACAAGATATATTACTGTTGGGGTGGAATATTATTAGAGTTAAAATCTTTAAATGAATTGTAGTTGAATTTTCAATTTGAATTTAAGTCCTGATTAACATTTAAGATTGAAAATAAGGTTGGAAATAAGAAATATAAATTCTAAATTAGGGAGACGTTGGTCTTGAAAATGTAAGTAAACAAAAAAGGGGTGTTGGAAAATCAAGGGAGGCAAATGTATTTTTTTCCAAAAATCAAGAGAATAATTGGTAATAATATTACTAACTAAATTAATATCAAGAACAAAGTATGCTGTGATAAAATAAATTAATAATCCTGAAAAATATAAAAATCCTAACCTCTTAAACAAAAGAAATTAGTTGATGAGCACTGTCTTACATAGATCCAAATTCATACTCAAACAAGTTGACCCAGATTAATATAGTCTAGTCAGACCAGGTGTCCACATTTACTCGTATTGATGTTAATATTTTTTACTTTTATTTCTGACTACCTTTATTGTACAACTATTGTTAATTTTAGACAATAATGCATTTAACATTTTTGTTCATTATCTTATCACTACCATTTTTAGTATATAACTATTATTTTCATGTTTTGCTTTCTTTCTTGTCTCTTTCTATCACCTTTAGTCTTACTATTAGAAATATATTTATTTACTCATCTTTTTGCATTCATTATTTTTATTCAATTATTCATTTATTTACCTTATTTATAAGTTCCTATATATGGCTTTCATTTTATTTTACCATATCTTACTTTATCACAGCATATCTTATTATTACTGATATCACTACTTTTAGTTTTTTTTAAGGAATATTGATAATATTATTATTAATTACTTTATTGATTCCCAGAAAAATAGTTACCAGCCACTTGATTTCATAATACCACTTCTAGTTGTTAAACCAGTGTCTCTCTAAATTAGAATTTGTATGTATTATTTCCAAGCTTATTTTCAATTTTAAATGTTAATCTGGGCCTAACATTAAATTTAAAACCGGTTCTTATGAAACTGTTCATACAGAGCAAAAGT
Organism: Acanthosepion esculentum; assembly: GCA_964036315.1. Classification (NCBI taxonomy): domain Eukaryota; kingdom Metazoa; phylum Mollusca; class Cephalopoda; order Sepiida; family Sepiidae; genus Acanthosepion; species Acanthosepion esculentum. The sequence goes on along the minus strand of OZ038481.1, from coordinate 20,438,582 downwards.
TTTAGTATATAACTATTATTTTCATTTAAACATTTTAATGTGTTTATTTACTTATTTATATATTCCTATATGAGGCTTTTATTTCATTTTAATTTTTTTTATTTTATTTTAAATCATTTTCTTTCTATTGATATGTAGTATTATTATTATTTTTATCAGTAATTTATTTTATATTATTTTATTTTCTCATGGCATACTTTGTTCTTGATATCATTAGTTTTAGTTATTATAGTAATATTATTATCAATTACTTTTGATTTTTTTTTTTTTTAAAATAGTTGCTCCCCCTTGATCCCCCCCTTTTTTGTTTACTTATGTTTTCAAAACCAGCGTCTCCCTAATTTAGAATTTATATTTCTTATTTCCAAACATATTTTCAATCTTAAATGTTAATCTGGACTTAAATTTAAAATTAAACTACAATTCATTTAAATATTTTAACTCCAATAATATTCCACCCCAACAGTAATATATCTTGCGTGAAACAAAATTTTTTTAAAAAACTGGTGTCAACCAAAATAAAAATAAATATGATAATTCCAGCACTTGAAAAATTGCATGAAACTCGGAGTTGTGCAATTAATGTTAGATATTATGTATATTTCTTATATATATATATATATATATTTATTTCTTAATATATATATATATTTCTTAATATATATATATATATATATATATATATATATAATGATTGATATGAAATATCTAATCACAGTATGTAAGATGGAATTTTTGAAAAATGATACTTAAATTTTTTATTTTGTTAACATTTCGCTCTATATGAACAGTCTTATAAGAACCGGGTTGTTTTGAAAAAAAAAAATAAATACAGATTTACTTAACACTGTAAAATTTGGCACTAAGCTTTATTTATGGACTACTTTTTTAGAATCAAATCATGCATACATTTCCCAGCACTATATATATATATATATATATATATATATATATATATATATATATATATTAAAATTAAAAAAAAACAGACAACCTTAAGGGTCAATTTATTATATTTTATTTCCCCAGGAAGGTGTTTTTTTTTTCCTGGTTTTTCAGATCACATTTCCAAGCATAAAAATGGTTTTAAATTTATGTATTATTTTTATACACTTTTGAGGGGTACTTTGTAAATTGATGTAAGATGACAGAGAGAGGGGGAGGAGGATGACAGATATGGTTGAAATTAGAGAAAGAAGGGAGAGATAGGAATAATTTTAAATCTATTTTTATTAAAATACTTAAGAGTAAGGGTGGTTTGTAAGGACCAGGCATTGACCTATTTAATAAGTTGTCTCACAGGAAAAGAGAAAAAAAAAGATATAAGAAAGCAAATGTGGAAGCATGGGTGGGATGAAAAAAGTGGGGAAAAAAGAAAAGGAAGAATAAATTAACATATATAGGCTTATTGCAGTTAATTTCAAAAACACAGATTGATATAGTTTACAGTTAATGCTTGACATTATTTTAAAGATTACCAACAAAATAAAATTGAATAAAAGGAAAAATAATATAATGTGAATATAAAATAAACAAAAAATATTAATATTATTAGTAACAACTAAAAAGTTAATTAAAATCTAAAATTTAAAATTTAAATTTAAAACAACTTAGAAAATTTCAAATAGTATCAAAAAATATATAATATTGAAAAACATATTGAAATGAAACAAAATTTAAAATAATAATATTATAATATAGTAATAATAATAATACTCAACTAATCATAATACCAATGAGAGGAATAGCAGTATATTATATATATATAATGTACTATCTATAATATCTATATACACTGTGTGCACACATCTATCTAATCTCTCTCTATATATTTATTGACACACACACATATATATATATATATATATATATATATATATATATATACATATATATATAAATGACTTCTCTTTAACAAAATATTTTTTTTTTGCTTGTTGTACATTCCTAACTGCTTGCATGCATGATTCTATCTAAGTGAATAGATATGCATTTTGGAATGCATCCAACAACCATTTTAGGTCAATAGATGCAAGGAGCACACTGACATGGGTTAAATAACTGATGAAAGCATGACAAAAGAGAAAGCTTAATATCATGTATTATATTATTCTGTAAATTCTCCAAAATCCTCTGACAACTAAACACCAGTGTTGTTTGTTCACACTAGACAGAGGTTGTTTCTGCTAGAAATATGTGATTTATCTTAGAGCTCTGCAAATGGACTCCAATAAATTATTGAAAGCCATAGCCCATAAGAGTCTAGCTTTTACAAGATATATTGCTGTAGGCTATAGTCTCTTATGAATCATTCATGACAAAATCTTAATCATAAGCTAAATACTTATTGCATTGTATCTACTGGAACTTCCCAGAGGCCACCTTGCATTGGACGTGTGCAGTCTCATTGTTTTTTTAGTCTTTCTTCCATTTTTATTTAAAAAAAAAATATGTTGAAGAAAAAGAAAATAATGAATTTCAAGGAAAATTTTTTTAAGGTCACAGGTAATATTAGATCCTTTTAGTCAGTGATATTTTTGTTGATGGAGAGAAGAGATTTGTAAACATTCAATCCATAAAATTATGTTCGATATCTAACCTTTGCATTAAAAAAATGCTTTCCTTTTTTTCATTCTTTCTTTTTTCCCTTTTTATAGGTAAAGGGGGAAAATGATATTTGTTCCAGTAATGTTGTTACGTTGCCATAGCAATGATAAAAATGTAGAAAAGTGAAATTAGAATATATATATATATATATATAAGAAGCAAGACATGAAGAGCACTAAAAGAATAATGATGAGGATGATGATTTCAAAATACTTTTATGAAGATGTAAAAGCTATAACAGTTGAAATCTACACAGAAGAAATCAATATCCACATTGAAATAATTCCTCTGTGGAATGGGAATATTTTTCAAATTTGCAATCCTTGCTGGTAATAATTGAAGTAATTAAATGTTACAAGAAAAGAATTTTTTTATTTTCTTAAACAGAAAAAGAAGCCATTTCTGAAATGAACTCCTATAATTCGGATTGTCATTTTAAAAATGATCAGTGAGTGAATTAGAAATAATAAGTCATAATAAGCCATAATAATAATAATTATAGAATAATAATAAACCATAATAATAATTATAGAATAATTATAGAAATAAATTTTAAATTTTATTTCTCTATAAATATCAAAATTTTGATTTATAAGACAGTGTTTGAAACTGAATTAGAAACATGATCAATTGCTTTTTTAAAATTTACATATTTCCCAGCTTCTCCAAACAATTACCTATATGAGGTTGATCTGATTTCTGTATGCTTGTTTGATTATTACCTTAATACAGTAAAAATAGAAAAATACTGTTGTTTCAACTTTGAAAATAAAGCAATTTACAGTTCCACTATACTACTGGTTTCCAAATAATTTCAGTTAAGTATAAACTAAAAAAAATGTTCAAGGGAAATATTTCTAGGTCTGTTAACTTCTAATTTCACAGTTGCTTTCTTGAAATTTCGTAATGAAAGGAATAAGGGTGGAGGGAGAATACAGGATGTGTCTGATTTCTTCTCCAATGGCCATACGTGAAGATTAATAGTAAAGTTTAGTAATAATTAACACCTGCAAATAATTATATAAATTGGAAAGTTGACATTTAGACTAGTCATAAAAAAAAGAAAAATTTCAATGATAATGAGATTTAAGCAAGTAACTGGTAAATCTCAGAATAATTTCAATGTTTCCATGTTATTTTAAAGTTTCCTTTTTACTGTAATTTGTTTCATAGCTTTTTAATTCTGTAATCAAATTAATGCAGGGGAAAGAGCAATACTTGTCCAAAAAAGACCCAATAAAGCATTTGATA
>OZ038481.1:20369724-20429724 GCA_964036315.1 Acanthosepion esculentum | reverse complement strand
CAACATTCTATTGAATGCGGTGTAATTTTTTAAGCAGTATTCTGCTGTGGGACACTGGCTTCTATTATTCACATTAAAGGTACTTTATAGTATACCACTTATTACAACATAGTTGAAAACCAGGCACATCTTTTCATGGAAACAGCTTTCTACAATGCTGGTGGCATCTTTCAGTAGAATGGTGCACATTGCCACATTGCACAAGATGCATACCTTCAAAAACATGTAGAAGATTTCATTATGTTGATCTGTTTATGAAACTCTCCATACCTCAACCACATCGAACACTTATTGAACCATCATGTTCATTCTGCACAACTTACACTGCATAATTTGCAGAAGTGATAAAAGAAATGAAACTTATAAGGGTAATAATATCTTTGTACTATTCAAACCAAGTATTTTTGTATATTTTAGCATCATTAAAATTGTAACATATGACTTGTACATTTGAGAATAAATAGCTGGCCACTCGTATTCAAGTATACCTATCTTCTAGGGTGCTAGCCAATCCCTATTGCAGACGCTCGCTCAGGCATATTTGTGTTTGTTCAACACCCACAGAGCCCACCTGTGGTTTATACTGCAACTATGCTGAGCAGACCTTAGTTACAGTTTCTGGGAGAGAGCATGTTATCTAGCGTGATCAACAATTTGAACAAAGCCAGCACACTTGAGCCCTCAGACTTGTGGCTTTGTGCTAGCACAGCTATCGATGGCCACAAGAGTTCGTCTACCCAATTTCACTCACAAGGCTTGGGTCAACCCATGGTATGATTTTCAGGCACTTTCCAAAGGTGCCACATGCTGGGATCGACCTCAATCCAGTTCGATAACATCTGGAAGTCACCTTCCTGACAAATCAACCATGGTGAGATTCGAACTTGGGTCTCATGGTCAGAAAGTGAACATTCTAACCACTCAGACACTGAGAATACTTGTTTATTGAAATCATAGAGTGACCTTTGCATTCAACCGGTCAAGTTCCCTTTGTATGGGCAACATTTGTTATAGTATCCTGCTCACAACCTCCAAATTAATGAAATTGAGAATGTTAATCAAGTATAAAATTCTTGTTTATATTTTATGATTTTGTATCTTCATTAAGATACTGTGAGATAGATACTTGCTTAACTTTACTTAATCAGGCATAAGGCCACAGTATTGTTCTATACATTGTAGATCAAACCCATAATGGTTTGTGAGATAAAATTGCATACGATTATTTTACAAGTGTGTATTAGTAAGCTGACGTAATTTTATTAGCTGAATTTTGATCTGAAATTTCCATTGTATAATATTTGACCTGTATGATCTTTGGAGAAGTATAGGGTTAAGTATGCTTTGACAAGCAAGGAGGTCATGTTCAAAAATAAATATTTATTGTGTAAAATAAATGCTGCTGCATCATTAGGATGCAAATTTATTGATCAACCTCTGTACATCTATATGAATCTCATAGAACTTATAAAATTAAAATATCTTAATATGTAATATTATGTAATAAAATAAAAAGAATTCATTTTTTTTTATTTCTATAGAACTTAAAAAATTTGCTTGAAACTGAAAAATTATATAACAGGTTATATCAGTAATAAATTTGTAACAGGGCAGTGGCCTTGATGGAGTCATAATAATGCATGGGATGTCATTTGGTAATTTGAGGTATTGAGAGAGTTGGAAATTCTAAGTGAAAGAGTAAGGATACTAGGTGGAAAGGAGTATGGGAGGATTTGTTGACCAGATTGAGGCCTGATGGAGAAGGATTTGGTTTCGAAATATTGTCCAGAATTTATAAAACTCTTGTGAGTTTGAGCTCACGATGAACCTGAGAGGATTTAAGTACAATACGACTGAATTTTCACTGCACTATTTGTTATCCTCAGAGAAACTGTGATGGTAGGATTGGTGTGTTTATCAGGGTTCAGCCAGGTTTGGGACTGCTCCCCTAATTTACATTGATTCTTGCCAAGATGTTTGAGTCCAGGGTCTCTGGGGGGGAGGGATGCTCACTTTTGGATGAGCTGTTTCTGGTCAAGTGTACTTTTTGACATGACCCCGTCTGGTTTCCTGGTAGGAAGATCTTTGTGTGAGAATGGCATTGCATCAATGTCAACTCCCCACCTCCCACCTGCTATCAGAAGAATGTCAATGTAGGTCAGAGTCTGTGGTTGCTTGGTTAGTTTGTGCCCAAAACAATACTTTCTTTATCTTGACGGAATCTCCAACACACAGACACAAATGTCTAGCCTTGCAGTTAACCCTTCTCACTATCTCAAGACCTTACTAGAAGTCAAAGAAGAGTGATCGTAACCTTTGACAGCCTATGGTATTAAACTGTCAGCGTTTTGTTACAACAGCATTTATTTATCTGTAATTTTTCTACTTTTTGAGCAGGTCTCCAGATCAACAAAACCATGATCCGCTTGAATGACCAGAGGGATTCTTTAATAATCACTTCTTAGCAGGTACACAACGATAAATCACAAGACAGCCTCATCTGGAGACCAGCGACAGGTGAAGATACTGAACAAACAAAAACGCCCCGACCCACAACACATTGCACCTCACTTGCTATTTGGTGTTCATGGCTATGAGGTGATATTTGATACTGCAATCTATCATAGGTGTACAAATTGAACACTGCAAACAATTCTAGATTTAACTTAAAGACTTAAGTCTGTTGAAATAAGCAAAGATTATAATATATAATTTCTTCTATAATGTGAAGATAAAAGATTACTGCATTCACAAAATAAAACAATAGCTCTGATTAAACTGAGTACACAATATTACTTATCAACTTAACGACTACAATTGAAAAGAATTTATCTAAATTTAATGCAAAAATTTGTTACTTCTTCAAAAACAATGAGATTTAATTAAAACAAAATAACAACCACCTTAAACATTATTAGATCACTTTTGGGATAAAAGATTATATTAAAAAAAGTCAAAATAATGAGGATCTTGTTCTAGAAAATGTGGATTTTGTCAAAAAAGGAAATTAAGCATTATTACTTTCCCTGATCAGGAATAATAAAAAAACAATAACAAAATATGAACTTCAGACAGTTTATCCACATCTTTGAACATAATACTCAACACCTTATCCAAAATTTAGAAAAATATAATAAAAAAATTAAATAGAGCTCGTCAGTTCTTTTTAATCAAACTTGTATGGGTGTATCTGTCTATATATATATATATATATATATATATTAAACTTATCATATTAAGGTAATATTCTTTTTAAATATTTTTAGGATTGGGTTTTTGGTTCCTTCCAATGTTTTCTCATTCTCTTTCACTCCTAGTAGTCTGTTGTGTCTTAGTGGCATTATCACCCTGCTTGGGGTGAATTGATTTTAAAAAAAAAAATATAAATAAATGAAACTATCACTGTAGCAACAACAATGTGTGAAAAGCTACATTCCAAGTGGCCAAGCACTGCTTTCAATTCACAAAATGCTTATTGTTGTCAAAAATGCATAGCCAGTGGTGGCAAATGTGTGGAAAAAGTGTGTTTTGTAGCTGAAATCTTTGCATTGTGCTCTCTGTATTTGTTGTAGTTTCTATGGAAATAAATAAGAGGCGTTCATTTTGAGGTTTCACTGTAAAAAAAAAAAAAATTATAAATTATTGAAATAGAAATTTTTGTTGTTTGTTTTTAAAATTAAGAAATAGATTTGTGAATTTTAAGGAATTTTATGTTAGGCAATGCCTTTTCTCAAGGAAATGGATACAATTAAAAAGAAATATTTGTGAGTAATATAATTGTTATTTTAAGATATGAAATCTCTAAGCATTCCAGTGTAAAAAAATTCATAGAATCCCTTTCACAGGCATATTCTTTGCTTAAATATCTCTTAAGCAATTTTTACTGCTCCAACTAATTCTACACTTCGGCACATTGACTGTTAAAAACAGGAGTGGGGCAATGGTTAATGAGCTTGACTTTTATACTCTTATGTCTGTAATGAACTTAATTGTCACTGGATTTACATTTTTCTGGCCTGTAAGTTCCCTCTATTATTATGAAAGAGTAACACAGAATAATATTTACTTGATTCTGATTGCTTAGTTTATAATCAAATTCAGAAAAGTTCTAAAAATATTCAAAAGTTCAAAGAATAAGGCTGCATTTAATGATAATGGTGGATGATATGCAATGTTGTCTAAATGTCAAGATAAAAAATAATCATTTTACCTTCTCTAGAAACATAAGTATAGCAAGTGCTGATGAACAGAAGTAAAACTGTCTCTTCATTGTGCTGTGTCTGCTCAGGACGTAAACGATCATGGCTCTCCACAACTTCCTGACCCTTGTAGCTGTTAATAAACTTGTCTCTCTGTTATTTCTCCAAATCATTGTTCTGCCTTCCATTTACTCAAGCTCACTAAGTATGTTATGCATTGTTTTCCTCTGTCCATCTGTCTTGTAAGTATCAGATTTTCCAAGCCCTCCTTCCTCATTCTATGCCTCCAGAAACCTTAATAGTCTCTTCCTGATGTTACATATTAGTTTCCTTTTGTTTTTCTCAAAAACTTTGTGGCTAGTCACGTCTTTGGCCCACAGTATCCTTCTGTAGAACCACATTTCTCTTGCTTCAAGTCTCCTTTTCATCTTTGAGATTATCATCCAGCACTCACTGCCATACCAGAGGACAGATATCATGTAGCAGTTTAGTACTCTTTTTCTTGTTTCTAGCAAAATTTTCCTATTTCTTAGTACTCTGCTTATCTTTAGAAATGCTTTCTTGGCTATCCCAGTATGTCTTCGGAGGTCAGTGTCATTCTTTCCAGCCTCTGTTAAAACACTTCCGCACTTGAATTTCTGCACTTGTTTGATTTGGGTACTTCTGATTTGTAATTTGCATTTCTGGCTCATCCTTTTGCTAACAACCATGCATTCTATCTTCTTGCAGTTGTTTAGTCCTTTTTTTTCTCACTTTCCTTCATTAACTTCTGTAGAAGTTGTTAGTTTTTTTTAAGCTTTGTGTCTACTGTCAACATTGCGTCATCTGCTTACCTTACTTAGCCCAAAACTGAATGAGTAAACTGTTGTGCACAAAAATACTATCAGCTGAACCCTGTTGCAGCCAAGAGAAAAAAATGGAAACAAAATCTTCAATTCATTTGAGGTAATGTTTTTTTTCTTGACCTCATCAATCTTACTCTGCTTCTTCATTCTCTTCTATACATGCGCCACACTCACCTGTCATATCACATGCCTACTCCAATTTTAAAGATCACTCTAACCAATGTTGATCCAGCAATAAAAAACAAACTCTACTGAACCCTTCACACCATTTCATGGTCACTCTATGATTGACCTTTGTGATGCTTTCATAAGAATCTGCCATCATCGTCAAACTCCTTGCCAGATGACCGTTTATACACCCTTCATCAATTGACCTTATGACTCTTATAAAATTATGCATTTATTCTTATTGAAACAAGAACCATGGTGTCCTACATGCCAAACCCAATATACAGTAAAACAACTTTTAATTAAATGCATTGATCTTGACTCGAAAACACAATTTCTTCAAGGCAAACAGCCTAAAAGAACTATTAAAAAAATATTAAAATAAACAGAATTATAACATTCCTGTATTCAGTTGGATTATATCTGAAAATATAAAAACAGAAAAACAAAGATTGTCCATTTTCCCTAAATATAAATCAAAATAAATCAGTTTTGGCATAAAAGGACTCTCAAGAGTTGGAAATTATGACTTATCTTTTCTGTTGTGTGTGTCAAGGCAGCATTACCCAAAGATGCTTCCACAATTTGGATGAACACTCATTTTTACCCTCTTTCAGTAACTACTGGCGTAAATCGTGGACATTTCCATTCAAACCTGAATGTAGCCCTTTGTATCACCAACCCCAATATTGGTAACCTCTTGTACCATCATGTCACTTCAGTTGTTGATATATGCACTCTTGATCATTGACTTAACAATTCAGTTATATCTTTAAATAATCCTCTTCCCACATGGCTCTAAAGCAATATCTAATATTCCATTTACCCAGAATCTTGTGTTATCATTCATTAATACTGCCTTCATATTTTGTTCAGTACTCCTGCAATCACAACCTCAATCTTTACTCTAACTTCCCACAATATGACTACTTGTCTTGGTTCATAGTCTCCTTTGAAAAATATGCCATTTTTTTCCTGTTGCATCAGGATCTCTCCCACCTTACATACACTTGGTGCAGTATCACTTAAATTTACATTCCAAACAGGTTTAATGATTACTGATTACTTCAATAATTAAATGCATAAGGTTTCTTACAGGAACATTTTGTAGTACATGAAATAAAGGCGGTGAAAAAGATTACATGCACAAAGTAACAGACCAATTGATTTGCAATGCAAGATAAGATTTATTAAAGAAATTAACAAAAGGAAAGTTTAAATTAAGACTTTCTTTTATTAGACATTAATGTATACATAATGAAATGTTCATCAATATGTTTTAGTAGAAACTTACTTTGTTGGTGTTTTGTGTGAAACGTTCACAGCCCTTTTAGCTTCAGCATGGAGATTTCATGATACCAGTTCAAAAGAGCAAAATACTCAGAGTTACTTTAGGGTTTACATGTTTTTTATATTCAAGAGCTGCTGCTGTTTTAATGGAATGTCCCACACTCCCTATCACCTATGTGGACTGACTATATCAGTAGCTATATATAGTGAGCACAGGATATCCGAGGAGCTTGCTTTAGAAATTACTATTCTGCCACCTGATTTCCTATCTTTCAGTAATGTATTCTCTTTTACAATAAACTTCCCTTCTTTCATCTACACATATGTTGCTTTTCCTTCACTTCAGTACCACCTTTGTCTGTTTGTAACCTCTTTAAGGATACAACACTAACTTTTATTTTAGAGCAGCTGCTGCTACTATGTTTAAGGCTGCTACACAGGTCCTGCTCTTGGAATTAACTAGCAGATAATTATATAATTTCTCATCTACAACGTGCTTTAGGTTAACATGTTTAGTCTATGACCATTGAAGTCTGTCACTATTTCCTCAAGAACTTCATACTATTACCATCTGTGAGGAGTGCCATGTGGTCATTCACTTCCTGAAAATTCAAAACCAGGTCTCTGGACCTTGCCTTTTATTGGCTAAACACCTGCCATCAGTAGCAGTACCACAGTTTCTACATCTTCCCCACAAGGTAATCATGCACACTCATTGATCCTCTTCCTTTTTGAACTCATCTCTCACTCTATCTCCAACAGAAAACTCTTGTAACAATCTACCTTATTGTTTTTCAGTACTGGAGGTTCCTTTTTTTGGAGACATTTAACCAGTTACTCCTTACTGTCAAACTATACATAAAAGTCCTTACCTCAATCTTACGACTGATATTCCTCTTCGTTGGCCTCTTTTTGACACGCCAACAGTCTTCACTCTTTAGCTACACTTTCACAGCACATATCTCCATTCCAAAACTCAAGCTCATCCTCATCAATCGTAGCACATGATTGATCATGTAAGTTCCTTCAATATTGTGATCGTTCACGATTTGCTCTATAATATTGTTATCTCTACATCTAACCCTCCCTTTATGCAACTGCTCATTTCACTCTTCTTATCCACCAACTTAAAAATTGCCAAAATTGTTATGCAGCCTGTATCAACAGGGGTTCTCACTTCCCTTACATTTTTAATGCTGGCAATATATGTAATTATTAGCCATTCTGTGAATATTTTTCTCACTGCAAGAGCTTGCTGTGTTGCCCTCTTGACCATACCAGTAGCAAATTAGTTTCTTATAGTCCCTCATCATATTCAGGACCTTCCATCTTAAACACTCCTTTTTGAAAATTTATGCTTGCCACTTTTTGCCTGTGGTATGTTGTCTTCTTTCTTCCTGTTTCATGAAGTCCAGTCTCAAGAATTTGAGATTTATTAACTGTGAGCATGTTAACTCTTACCACAAAATTTCCTTTGCTCATAGTTTCAATATTAGGCAACTGCTTCAGCCACACCAAAATGTGATCTGGAAATCCAGTTAGAAAATCAAGTTTCCAAGACTCTCCTTTCCAACACCTCTCCTGCAAATCATATTAATCTTACCATGTGTCTAATCTTATTCATGTAAATACACACCTTCTTCCCATTCTTCTTCAACCTTCTCCGCTTACTTCCTCTGTAAAGAGTTCTTTTAACCAAACTTCAATCAAACCCCACCAACTATGTCTCTCTTACCATTAAACAGTTTTTATTCTAATCTTCTTCGACATTGTATCTCTTCCTTTTGCTAAAATAACTTATTGTTTAAATCAGTGTTTCTCAACCTTTTCTTCTTCATGGCCCATTTTTTATGTCAAAAAGATTTTCAGGCCCACATAAGCACAAACAGAAATTCAATGTAACAGGAAATATATTTCATTTACAAAAGTAAAATGTAGTAGAAAGTATAAATCCCGACTATTCACTACATGGCTCCTGGTGTCTATCTATCAGATTGTCAAGTTGAACTTACAAGACTTGGTTCAACTTCAGGCATAAGTCTCCTCTGTTTTTTTACCTCCAGGCCCATTTTTAAAATTTCTCAAGCCAGCTTGTGGGCCTAAGGGCCCATGTTGATGATCACTGGTTTAAATGTCAGTAAAAAATTCTCTTAACCTTCTTGAGACAAACACATATAGCAGATGCCCATGAAGAGAAAACTACTTAATGTAAACTTGAATGAGGAAACTCTTGTGTATAAGAATACCATCAATCTGACCTGGCAGTAGATAAGTCGAGAATAGGAAGCAAAACCTTTGATTCATTTGAGCTTATATGATCTTTTTTATGGTTTCTTCTTCATGACCTATGCCATCATCTGCTTCTTCCTGTCTTCTACACTCAACAATTACATCACACAATCTGCATGGGTGCCTTGTGAAGCTAAGCTTATTTAATGTCCATAAGACCAAAGAATATGGCTTCAGATGTGGTGAGATTGTCAGGAAGCCTGTCTGCTAGATCATTATCTGAGGATGTGCATTCAATCCTTCATGTATAACCCCATCAGGTAAAGTTTAGTTAATATCTATAAGTCCCAAAATATGGTTATAGAGGTAGAATGACTTTAGCAAGTCTGCTAGATCATTATCTGAAGATGTGCATTCAACCTTTATAAGTGCCATGTTAAACTAAGTGTAGTTTATGTCCAGAAGACCAAAGACCACTTAATAAGAAGAGTGAATTATATATTATGAGATGTGCTGGAAAATTAAACAAATAATTTTTGAAAATGTTTTTCTTTCCTTTCTTTTTTTTTTTTAATATGATGTCAGGTTTTCACTTGTAGGATTAGGTTGAAAACTACTTTCTTTTGTTTTAAAACTATATTGACTATAACCTTTTTTGGTTAACTTTCATGTTTTATTTTGTCTGTTCTAGTTAGTGACAGTAAATCAGGAGTAAAATTCTAATATATACAGGGCTTTCAGTTTAATATGGAATACCTAATACATTATATCAGCAAGTAATATTTTCAAATATTGTCATCTTCGATTGAATATTTGGTGACATGTAGATGGCTGTGTGTACACACATATATGCACAGAGTTCTAAGGTCAACATTGACATTTCATGGTGACAGATTAGCTATTTGTAAAATAGATCATCAGACATTATTAATTTCAGTGATCCCAGTGTTTGATTACACACTACCAACTCAACAAAACTCATCTGATATTATACACCTACCATGTGTTTTAAGCACCAAGAAGTGATCTTTTATGTGCTGCATCCCTTCACAACATAGGTGATCATAGTTCTCCACAACTTCCTATCTCTTATGGCCCTTAGCAGTTTTTCTCCTTTTGCTAAGGCCAACCTGTTCCACCTTCCATTCATACAAGCTTGTCAGGTAAGTGACTCACTGTTTTCCCCTATCTCTCTTGCCCTCAATGTGCCCTGGGAGGGTTAGGTTTGCCAAGTTACTCTTTCTTAAATCTGGCAAAGTCATTTCAGCTATCTTTTCCACAGGTTGAGTATGTGTTCTTTCTTTTACCATTTTAAGACTTCTTTGTTGCTTGATTGCTCCATCCATCAAATTATTGGTTTCTTTCTGTAGAAGCACATGCAGACACAAAAACATTTTTATAATGTTACTTAAAAATCGAAAACTAAAAACAAACAAAAATAATAAATGAAAATGAATAAGTAAAATAAAATAATCCAAATCATATAAATAAATAAACAAATCATGTAAATAATAAGCAAATGAAATAATGAACAAACTAAGAATTCATGCATAAACACTAAATGTAATAATAAATAATAAAAAAAATGTAAGCAAACAACACTATAAAACAGCCACAATTTTGCATTTGGATCCACAATTATTTCTACCCAGTGGCCCCTCGAATAATTTGAAACCTAACTGTTACTGCCCACTCCAAAACCATCAGAATAATACAATAGACCTACCCATGCACCATTGGCCAGCATATATAAATAGTTGAGCCAAAACATAACACTCATGGCCTGAAGATTGTGTTTAAGCATGATAAAGACTGACAACTTCAATGTCCACATTTTTTATTTACATAGGCTCTGTCGGTAATAACCCATAAATATAACATACCTTAAAACTATATTTTTATCATTCACATATATATATATATATATATATAGCACACACATGTTTGCACTGCCATTAGTCATGCAACACTGTGTGTATCTTGATAAGATACCTGAGGAAATATTTACTTGTTTAAAATATATAATTACTCCTGTATGGGACTCTGATGAATCTGATACCATCAAGCAATTTTTTTTATAATTACTCCTCTGTCTGGCCATATGGATTCTTTAGTGTAGAACACTTTTTCATTGGACATAAGTAATTTTGGTGTACTTCAGTGTGTACGTGTTTTTCTTTCCCTCCCACTTACAGGTTGCTACATGCCTTATGCATGTACATACTGGCCACTAATGGTATAACATTGTGTTTGCTAAGGGGGAATAAATAACTAAGTTTTTGCCTGCTGCCTAAGGATTGCATTTTTGCGTGCATGAAAGATCTAATGACAGCCAGCTCTCCTACCAACATGATTTTTATAAAAATAATATTTTTGCTCTACTGTTAGGCATGGAGTACTGTTTTTGTGTATCTTGATGACACTAATGATGGAGTATTTGTTTAGAATTTTTCTTTTTCTTGTTGCTGCTTACTCCTTTCTAGAATGTTTGCCTTAAACTCTAACTTGATGGGCCATGTTAACTATAATATAATGCTTTTTTGCATCTTATTCATTGACAGTCAGCATTTTGACTCAGTGATTCTGCACTCATAAGTAAAGAACACTGTCAACCATTGCAAACATTTTTGCATGGCTCTCCATTAGGAAAGTCACACACAATAGACATCTGTCATGTCATGTTGAAGAATTAAGCCAATTACATAGTGACTGATGGGATATATTTATTCCCCTCAAAGTTCTTAGACATGTTTCAAGTTAGAGTGTATTTTGTATGGTAATGGTAGAGATGTAGATATACTAATCATTTTGGTCTGTAGTCTGTGGACCAGCTGAACCTGATTTTTGTCACTCAGCATCTGAAAAGAAGTTGTCTAATCAAACCTGATGATACATGTTAATTCATAGGTAAAATCAACTTCTCAACATTGAGCCTGAATGTCAGAAAGCTCAATGTGATGTTGTTGTTCACTTAGCTGATGATGGTGCATCAAAAATGTCTAAATAAAGATTAAACACTTTCTGAAGGTACATTATGATATTTGTAGCTCTAAAAAATAACTATATGCAATGGTACTGCCACTTCTTTTATGTGCCATATCCCTTCTGGACATACACAATTATGCTCCTCCACATCTTCCTGTCACTTGTAGCTCTTAACAAGTTTTGTCTTTTTATAATTTCCTAAACCCTGTTCTACCATCCATTTACTCAAGCTCATCAAATATATTATGTACTGTTTACTTCAGTCTCTCTTTCTTTCAATCTGTCCTGTGATTATTGAATTTTCCAAGCCCTCCTTCCTCATTATGTTCCCCTGAAATTTCAACTGCCTCTTCCTGATGTTAAGTATAAGTTTCCTTTTTGTTTCCATTTTCTCTAAAACCTCGTCGTTGCTGGCATGTTCGTTCCATGGTATACTCAGCATCTTTATATACACTCACATTTCTGTTGTTTCAAGTCTTTTCTTCATCTTTGAGGTGATTGTCCAGCATTTGCTGATGTACAGGAGTACAGATATCATGCAACAGTACAATACTCATTTCTTTATTGCTAACGAAATTTGTCTTCTCTTAATGCTCTGCTTAGGTTTTGGAATGTGTCTATGGCCATCCCAATATATCTTCAGATCTCAGTGTCGCACTTTCTGTCCTCTATGAGAACACTTCCCAGATATTTAAGTTTTTGTAATTGCTCGATTTTTCTTTTTTTAGCATCCCTGATCATTTTGCTGATAACCAAGCATTCTGTCTACTTCTAGTTCATACTTATTCCCTTCTTCTTGCTTTCCTTCTACATTTCTAGGAGCTTTCCATAATTGCTATCAAATTTATATCATCTGCACTACTACTTTATAATTAATAACAATATTTCCAGTTTACTATGTGTATCATTATATATATATATATATATATATATATACTCTATACTTGCTCAGTAAGACTCAACTTCTATTACAGCTGAGTATTATCATTTGTCACTACCAAACTCTACAGGGCACTGAACAGAGTGGAACCTGAAGATTGGAAAAATTACCTTATCAAAGCAGGAATCTCGGCCAAGAACTATGCTGCAACATTTGCAAGTGAAAAGCTGACAAAAGAGAGCTTGCAAATGATGGATCTAGCTATGCTGAGAGAGTTGGGAGTTAAGGCAATGGGTGAAGCCCTATCTATCCATAAGAAAGCTAAGGAACTCACCACCCATACAATCCCAGCTAAAGCACCAGTGGCCAATCTTCCTCGGCTCCATCTGGAAATGATCCCTCAACAATTCAGGAAATTTTGAATTGATTGGGAAGTATTTATAAAAATGACGGACATGCCAACATAGCAGACCAACATCCAGTTATATAACTGTGCTGATGAGTCGGTCCAAAATGTCATAATAAACACCCATCCAAATTTTTTTTCCACTGACCCCAAAAAGCTACTTGAAATAATAGAAACATTGGTCACACAGTGATCAAATCCCATGGTCCATTACATCCATGTCAAATGAACCTATACAGCAGTACCTCGTTCGCCTTAGGGCTACAGCCCTCAACTGTAATTTTCATGTCCCTCTTGTGAATACGACCTGTCTGACATATATGTCAAGGACCAACTCATTAGGGGCATAGCCAATGATGTGCTCCAGGCAGATATGCTAGCCAAAGTCAGAATACTAAAAACCCTCGAACAGAACGTCTGTCATACAGAGCCATTTGAATTGGCACTATGGGACCAGACTGCAATGACCAGTACCTCCAACATGGCTACTGTTCTGATGTCAACTTACTGCAGGCAGAACAACATTCGTGCTAATTTAGTGAACTAAACCCCTGCCAAGCTTGCAGAGGTTGTGGTAGCTACCAACATGGCATTCCGGGAACAAGCTCCCGCCAGCTAGCATGTCCAACATGGGGTCAAACATGTACCACTTGTGGAAAATCCAAACATTTTGCAAGAGTGTGACAAGCAAAAAAGGAAAAATGTCAGGCCACTGTAAAAAGCTGTGAATCTGATGAAGCTCCCATGGACACTCTGGTCACTCATATTACATTCAACCAAAAAACAGGCACATACACTTCCACAAACAGAAGCCAAATAGTTGAAATAAATGCATCAGCGATCCCGTTTTCACCTAATCCAAACCCCAGACAAGCTAGAAACATCCCTGATATCAACAGCACTACATTTAAGGCCTTCCCTGACAGCAGAGCATCCATATGTCTTGGGAGACCAAAGCATTTAGTAAAGATGGGACTCACAAACTGCAACCTGATCCCATCAGAGGAAATAATTTGCGCTGTTGGAGGCTTCACCCTCATTTGTCAAGGTTGGCTGCCAGTCAAATTTGTTATTGGAGAAAAAAACTACCAAACAAGCTCTCTATATATGTGAACAAATTGAGTGGCTTGAGAGGCAACATGCATTGATGTGGGAATATTACATGAAAATTTCCCAAACAATTTTGCAGCATTATCAAACAAAGCTGACGTTGCCATGCAATCTATCCCCATCAGAGATGCACATGAAAAATTAGACTACAATCCCAAACCTGACGGAAGTGGAGAACCACTGCCAAATTGCTCAAAGAAACTCCCCTTTCCAGCAACAAAGAAAAACATAAGCAAGCTTAAGAATTGGCTCCTAAAGCAGTTTGCCAATACAGCTTTCAAACATGATGGAGTGTTCTGATCTATGTCTGGTCCCACCACCCACATCCATCTAAAAGAATGAGCAATCCCTAAAGCCCAATTCCAGTGCCTTTCCATTTCAAGGAACCAGTAAAACAGGCCCTTTGGAAAGACTTAGAAAGAGGCATAATAGCACCTGTGCCTGTTGGCATGCCCACCAATTGGTGCAGCACAATGGTTATAACAGCTAAAAAAAAAATGGTAAACCACGCATAACTATAGATTACCAACACCTGAATTCCCAATGTAAACTGGAGACACAGCATACTGAGTCACCATTCCCATTGGCACTACAAGTACCACCTAAAACAAAAAAAACTGTTAGATGCTGTTGATAGGTACCACTCAATACCATTAGACAAAGAATCCTAGCCACTTACTATTTTCATGATGGAATGGGGAAGATTTATGTACCTCAGGATGCCTGAAGGCTATCTTGCATCTGGAGATGTGTGCACATACAGATACAACAAGATAATAAAGATATTCCCCATAAAATCAAAATCGTGGACAACACACTATTATACGACTCCAACAACACCAAAGCGTTCTATTGTACCTTCAATTTTTTTGCTTCACTGGGCTAAGAAAGGAATCATTCTCAACACTGACAAATTCCAATTTTGTCAGGATGTAGTACAGTTTGGAGGCCTGCAAATAACACCCTCTGGAATAACCCCTTCTGATTCCATGCTACAAGAAATATTGAACTTCCCAGTTTCAAAAACAATCACAGATGCAAGATCATGGTTTGGACTGGTCAATCAAGTAGCCTGGGCATATTCATTAGGTCCAATCATGCTACCTTTTCGCAATCTTGTAAAACAAAACTCACATTTTACATGGAACAAAAGCCTTGAAGATGCATTCCAAACAGGTCATAGTCAACCTAGTTCGGAAGGGTGTTGTGACATTTGACAAAAATCAAATAACATGCCTTGCTCCTGACTGGAGTAAAGAAGGAATGGGTTTCCTACTCCTACAAAAATATTGTCCATGCACAATTGAGAAAGCTCTGATCTATTGTCAAGAAGGCTGGCGCCTAATATTTGCCGGCAGCAGATTTTGCACTGACGCTGAGCGCAGATACACGCCAATAGAAGGCTAAGCAGCAGTAATTGTATGGTCATTGGAAAAATGTTGTATGTTCATCATGGGTTGCCCTAGTATCATAGTGGTTACAGATCATGAACCACTAAAACAGTTGTTCGGTGATACGGATTTAAGCAAAATCCCAAACCCCTGACTTTTCCAATTGAAGGAAAAAACACTGAGATATGCTTTTACTATCCAGCACTGCCCTGAGAAATGGCACAGAGGCTTGGATACCATTTTCCATAACCCAGTCGCAATAATACAAGCCCTCCTGAGCGTATTTCCTATCCAACCCACTCAATCAGACGTTCTAGAGTCTCTGGTAAAATAGACAATATGATGACATCGACTGCTTTAACAGCGGCATTTGGGTTCACCGACAACATAGCCATCACCTCACCAGACCAGAACGCAATGATCCCTAATACAAAGAATTGATAAATGCAGTACAACACGGATTTCCAAAAATGCGCCATCTCATCACACCATGAATATTGGGAGGTAAGACACCGCCTTAGCACTGACGATGGCTTAGTGTTATTGGATAGAAGGATAGTGATTCCAACCTCTCACCAGAAAAAAATATTGCTTAGCTTGCATTCAGCACATCAGGGTGTGGTTGGCATGAAAGCCCGTGCCAATGAGTCCATCTACTGGCCCGGAATGAACGCTGCAATCTGTAATGTTAGGGCCAATTGCATGGTATGCTCAAACATTGCACCTAGTCAACCATGAGAGCCAATCGCTCTCACATGATCACCAGATTGGCCATTCCAGCAAATAGTCATCGATCTATTCCATGTCAGAGATCAGGAGTACTTTGTCTGTGCTGATAGGTTAACTGGCTGGCTCATTCTTTATCATTTAAGCCATGGACACGCAAATGCCTCTAAAATAATCTTAATTTGTTGAAATATATTCCAGAAACTATGATGCTCCAGAGGAACTCAGCACTGATGGTGGTCCACCTTTCACATCACTACCATTCAAACAATTCCTAAATGACTCAGTGGTGAAACACAAACTGTTATCCATTGCCTATTCTTAATCCAATGACCAAGCAGAGCTAGCCGTCAAATCTGCCAAAAGGATAGTACATAGCAACACAGGAACCCAAAGATCCTTAGATAATAATCAAGCAGCATGGGCTATCCTTCAATACAGGAACACGTCCATCCAGGCCATCAGGCTATCCCCGGCACAACTGCTACTCCATCGTCGGCTATGTGATTTTATACCATCCCAACCCATGCTATACAAGCTGCATGCAAGACGATTAGCTTCAGCTCAAAATTTCGAGAAAAGCCTGTCTCAACATAATGCCCACCTTATAGAAAGGTACAACTGTACAGCCCATACCCTGCATCTACTCTGGAAAGGGGACATAATCTCAATACAATGCACAGTGGGTTCCCAAGTGGACATATCGAATTTTGACAACTTCCTCAAATGACTTTAGGACATGGAAAAATGAAAAGTACAGTTAGTGTAGTATCAAAAAATGGTCTTATTTGTCTTCTAACTCCAATTATTTCTCAAGATATGCCCATTTGAAGCTCGTGAATTTCAAGTTTTCAATACATCCTGGAAACATAAGTTTTTTTTCTAAATATGTCCCATAAGCCCCTAAGATAAGGCCAAATGCCCAAAATTTGATTCAATATAAAAAATTGGGTATATGGACAGGTTTTTGACATATTTTTATGAGTTTTCCACAAAATTTACTGTAAAAATGGGCATTTTTTCCATTAAAAAAAGCCCCAAAATTGGCCCCCGCTGATAAATTGTGATGAAAAATTGCAGAAAAGCCCCGAGATGAAATTTTTCATGCTTCACATATAAGAATCTAGACATGTAGGGCTATCATAATCCATTTGGGTGAAAAAATTCACTCTGGGGAACCATTTTAATTCTTTTATATTGAAAAAATTTGGGACAACCATCAATTCCCTTTGAATCCAAAATCCGGATAATTTATGTAATTCTCACTCAAATTTCATGATCCAGCCCACTTTTCCCATGTTTTTTGGGGTGCTGAATCCAAATCTGGCATCAGAACACCATAAAACTGCACCGTGCTCTTGGTATAAGTGATTTTTACCCTTTTTTAAGCCCTTTTAAGCCTTTTTTGGTCAAATATTGGCCATAATTAAGAATTTCTTTGGAATTTTTCAAAATTTATTCATAAAAAAAAAATGGTCTAATTTGTCTTCTAACTCCAAATGTTTCTCAAGATATGCCTGTTTGAAGTTTGTTCGTAAATATCGGATTTCTGCAAAATTTCTACCCTTCTATCTTTTGGCCCCAACTTGAATTTTTGAGCCAAAAACTCCTAAAAAAATCATATCTCAGTTCTTGAAAATCAATTTTTTTGCATACCACACCCTAGAATTTGTCTAAAATGTACTTAAGCACCTGAAGCAGGTGCTTACCGTATGTTATTGTCATATGTCCGCTTGACCCCCATTTAAGCCCACTGTGGAATGTTCAACCAATCACCGGTGGGACAACAGGCAGAGTCATTGAGACACTATCTGTAAATATCGAATGAGGATGGATGGATCAGATAGAATCACCTTATGAAACTGCCGATTTCACAGGAAGCTTCAAACACCTCAGTCCCTATCCCTCTCCCTAATGCTTTACCTGAACCCCCTAAGCCAATGATCAGGGATGCCCAGGAGCCCAATATGCATGTTCCACATGCCAAAGAAAATGAGATAACATCACCTGGTGTCACCCAGCCACAAAAAAATCGCCTGGGCATTATCCAGATTACTCCCATACAATCAGCCAAGCCTGAAAAAACTCATTTCCCCTCAAAGGCCATTACCCTCATGTGATGGTGGTGGGGAGGAGATGAACAGTCAGGAATGTGAGACTCACCCTCACAAGGAGGTTTCCAACTAGTGTCCAGTTGGCTGACAAAAATAAAGTGGGTTGTAACTCGATACAAATATTTATTTCTGTTCTTAGAGAAATTGTGGCACAAGCCCAAAGGGGTGAAAAGGGAGGTACTGGTCTTCCTTCGATGTCCTAGTCCTAGTTAATCTGACTCATGACCCATTCATTCATTATAATTTACTCATTTACCACAACCTCACAATCTTGCATACACCAAAATACCACATATTCACAGGGGAACTACAAAACATCCCATGTCATAAAAATTTCAGTGAAATAAAAAATTTCATAATTCATGAAATGATGGGGGAGGGCAGCTGAACTCCGAAACCAAACTCAAAACCAAAGATAAAACTGAAACAAAACAAAACAATGTTAGTAGGAACCCCGTCCATCCCAAAGGCCACTGTATTCTGCCACTAGACAGAATAAAACCTCACATTTACTAATGGAATGGGCATGGTAAAAATAAATGATGGAATGGGAAACACAAACGCTGACCCAGCCAGATAAAAACAGGGGACAACAAAAAAACTTGGGAGATTGGGAATCTCGACATAGGTCATAACAAAAGAGAGTGCCAGAAACAGGCTGGGAACAACACTTATACTCATTAACTAGGAAGACAAAATAGTAGTAACCCTAACCAGTTGAGGGTTCACAGGAAACCACCCCATTGCATCAAGGGAACTTAAGAGAGAAAATCAAGGCTAGCTCTGTCTACATGAACTAGGCTTGCCTCAGTCACCCTCACCTTTTGTTGAAATCTGTCAGTCAAACGCTTTTGATCTGATTTTTACTCTAATCTGGTGCTTAAAGAAAACAAGAACCACAAGGAGTGCAACTCTGATGCCAACAAGCTGAGCCGGTCATATAGAGGATCCTTTCCCTAATTCATGATACTTCCATGGCTGCGATGGTGCTTACCCCAATAAATGGGAGGAGTGATGGCAAGGCTAGAGAAGGCGTCCCTAACACTCAGTGCCAAAATCGAGTCCTTTGTCAAAACGTGGCATAGGAAAGCCAACCTTGAGGCAATCCCCCGCCCCCCACCTTGACATGGACACTGGTAACAAGATTCTTTACAGACCCAGTGCTTGCGACCACTCCACAAGAGGGAGACCAACAAATGCTCGATCAACTCCATATGAGTCCTGCAAAGAGCAAGTACAGGTAAGCGGTAAAGGATGAGGGGCAAGATTTAAGTGGCACATGCCTCAGCACTAGCTTTTAAGGACAACCCCCTTCAAAGCCAAGTCTGGACCGACGCTTCAATTTTTGCCTATACTTCTGACCAATTCTTCTTCAGCTGGAGTCCGAGCTTGAACAACACACTCCAAGAATGCATCAGTCCAACCAAAGGGCCCCAGAAGTGTGAACCCCCTTCAAGACACCTAACCGCAAACTGGAAGACGTGTTATGGCTAATCTTGGCCTCTGTCACCTTCTTGTACCATTCAAGCACCTTCTGTACCATTGTAATGTTGCGACAACAAAACATGAAAATGGTTATATCATTGGCATATGCAGAAACCCTAGCTCAAGCTCAAACTCAACCAGGGAAAACAGCAATTCCATGTAGGACCGGACTTCACGCCCCCGTTCTTCAGCCGGTGAAGGAGAGGCTCCAATGCCAAAGCATAAAGCAAGGGTGACAGTGGACAACCCTGTCGGACTTACCAAGACAGAGCAAAAGTGCTTGACCGCTTTCTGTTCACCTGTACCACAGCACTGGAGGAGTGATATAGGAGGCTACTTCACTTGTAGAAGTCAGGTTTGAATCTGGCAGCCTGCAGGACAGCAGCCAGATACTGATGGCCTACCCTATCAAATTTTTTGGAATGACCCAAATTGATCAGCACAACTCGCTCATTGTCTTTTACACCTTCTATGATCGTGCAGATCAGATGCAGGTTGCTTTGAATTGTTCATCCCCTCACAGCACAAGTCTGCTTGGGTCTCAACAAGCTTGCGACAACTGACTGCAAATGCTCCATCAGGATCTTTACCAAAATCTTTAACTCTGTGTTTAGCAGAGTTATGGGCCTATAATCATCTAAATCCTTCACAACACCCTTGCCCTTTTTCAACAGGAAAATATAAAAATCATCAAAATATAATAATCTGGAAATCTGGTTGCAGATGGACCCCTGCCAGGATCAGTTATTGAACACCACTATCAAAATCAGGACAAAGATGTGTGACAGCGTCAAGTACATTTTGTAGGGCAGACAATATTTAGCCACCGCCCCCACGAGGGTTGCATGTGGCACAAGGCCGGGTTTAACGTGGGTTTTCCAAGCCCATAAACTCAGCCAAAAAATGCCCATAGAACCCGCATAACGGGATCGGGTTGGTCAACCTCCCCGAACGAGACTCTGCCCTTCGGCTGAGCCTCGTCCAGGTTCCTCTCTGCTCAGAGGCAGAGAGTTCGACCATCTAGCCGAAAAGATTTCGTAGGGCAGACCATCGAGTCAGAAAAAAGGGGTAAGATTATATCGATTTGTTTGTTCAAGTACTCTCTGGCTAAAGGGAGTAGAAAACAGTAAATATAAAATTACTCATAATGCTGTTCCAATGTTTGGTCAACACAGCCTTATCTGATATTCTTAAGGTATAATTTAGGCTTCAAACATATTGGGTTAGTAGTTTAGATACTCACTTACTGTTGATTTTAATTCTGTGAGTTAAGGGGTTGCAAAGGTCAAGGTTGTCTTGTCTGTTTTCTAAGGAGCAACAGTAACATACTTGTTGACAACATAAAAATAATAGCATCATCTACATGCAAAAAAGGCTAAAAATAATCTAAGCCTTGTTAATAAAAACCAATATTCAGTAACTATAAACATGGGCACAATATCTTGACCATGTTTTGAAAATAAAAACATTATATAAATACATGCATGCAACAAACTATTTCTTGTTAACAGTTAATATATTTCAACCTTGAAAATGGCTAAATGTATAGCCAAAAAAGCTTGGATAAAAAGAACATTCGGACAGTTTTTATATAATTTATCATCTGAAAAGAAAAAATTATTAGATCATATGAGAAATTGTATAAAGAACCTAATCAAAGCACCTTGTCTGTTGTATTCAATGAAATGTTCACATACACACACACACACACATATATATATATATATATATATATATATATATATATATATATATTATAAATTAATAGATTTAAAATATGGTTTTACCGCTACACAGTGATGACCATGTTTCAGAAATGGAAGCTAAAGCCCCTGAATTTAATTTTGTTATTAAACCAAAGACATTAGTTCCATTTCCTCATCAAGCGAATTTTGGAGTAACTTACTTTTTAAAAAATTTACGGTTGTTAACGGCACAGGAAATATTCATAGTTTGAGGGTTTCCAAGGTTACCGATAAATCCATTCATCTAGACAAGGGGTGGTAGAGGGTTCAATTTTTAATTTTCGTTGTCTCAGTTAATAGTTACATTTGAAAGCGGGGTTATGTTTAGGGATGGGTAGGGATGTATCTTTTAACAAATTCTGACATCCGCTAAATTCATGTCATCTGGGTTTATTTCTAACGGCAAAAATTCTTATGGTATTATTTCTATTTGTATATTTAAAGATTTTGAGGGACTGTTTAGGTTAGAATATGTTTTATCCACCTTTCTAAAAAGTTATTTTTAATATTTGATATACTATACTTCTAGTTAAAAACCAAGTAAATGTATTAGGATTACTTACAGTATTTAAAATTATTTATTCTTATCGAGTATAAGTAAATATTATTTTATTTTATTTTATTTTATGTAAACTTTATGACAATGACGGCAAAGGTGGTTAAATTATTTCACTAATTCAATAAACTTAGTATTATAAATGTATATATGTATGTATAAAGGACAATTAATGTTCAATATTATATTCTAACTTATTAATTTCACATGATTTTCGGTGTTCACTTGGATTCTTTCCAGTGTTTGAATTGCTTTGAGAGAGGTGTTATGGTTAGAGTACGTTTTATTTAATTACAATTTTAAAAGATATTTAGGTTAGAATCTGTTTTATTTAATTTCAATTTTAAAACATTTTTAAAATTCTACTTTCAAATTTAACTTTTTAATTTTAATCGGCTATATTTCTTTATAAACCAAGTAAATGTAATATAATTATCTACATTATTTAAAATTATTTATACCCATCAAATATGAGTATGTATAATAATCAGGTAATTTTTTTTTTTTTTTTTTTTTTTTTATAGATTATTTAAAGATTATTTAAAGAAAACTTTTGGCAATGACGACAAAAAATAGCTATTTCATTTCTCTGATTCAGTAAATTTTTATTTTTTATAAACTTAGTAATATATAGTTTCTCATGTATGCATAAAGGACATGGGTCATTTAATGACCTACATATTCTAGCTCTTCTTATTAACTTCCATTTCACTGTAGGTGTTTTATTGGATTCTTTTAGGTGCCAAAAGTACTTCGAAAGAGATGTCTGACTTTTATACTTATTTATCCTAAACGAGGATTGATGTTGGTAGAACCTCTTTTTGAACTCATGGCTAGTGCAACCTATATAAATTTTTATGGTTTCAGGATTTTCAACAGAAGATATATTACATTGGTATACTACTGATTCTATGCAACATTTATTTTGTAAAGGACAGTTTTGAGGGTTTCTACAATTACATAATTTTTGTTCACCCTCATTAGTTGTTGTTTGTATTTTTCCCTTGTCTACAATTTTTTGGTTCTGGTATAAGTGTTTATTTAAGATATTAGTATTATGTTTCTTAATTATCTTTTCTAGGTTATCAGTACAGCTATAACTTAATTTTAGTGTATTTCTATTGAAAATGGTACTAAGTTTACTTCCACCGGGAAAATGCTTGAGTATTAATTCAAGGAATTTTTGTCCCAATTTGTTTTTTACCATTTGGTTGTATGGGGGTGTATACCAAATTATTTTCCTGCTTCTGTTTTTCCGGTGGAAGTAAACTTAGTACCATTTTCAATAGAAATACACTAAAATTAAGTTATAGCTGTACTGATAACCTAGAAAAGATAATTAAGAAACATAATACTAATATCTTAAATAAACACTTATACCAGAACCAAAAAATTGTAGACAAGGGAAAAATACAAACAACAACTAATGAGGGTGAACAAAAATTATGTAATTGTAGAAACCCTCAAAACTGTCCTTTACAAAATAAATGTTGCATAGAATCAGTAGTATACCAATGTAATATATCTTCTGTTGAAAATCCTGAAACCATAAAAATTTATATAGGTTGCACTAGCCATGAGTTCAAAAAGAGGTTCTACCAACATCAATCCTCGTTTAGGATAAATAAGTATAAAAGTCAGACATCTCTTTCGAAGTACTTTTGGCACCTAAAAGAATCCAATAAAACACCTACAGTGAAATGGAAGTTAATAAGAAGAGCTAGAATATGTAGGTCATTAAATGACCCATGTCCTTTATGCATACATGAGAAACTATATATTACTAAGTTTATAAAAAATAAAAATTTACTGAATCAGAGAAATGAAATAGCTATTTTTTGTCGTCATTGCCAAAAGTTTTCTTTAAATAATCTTTAAATAATCTATAAAAAAAAAAAAAAAAAAAAAAAAAAAAAAAAAAAAAAAAAAAATTACCTGATTATTATACATACTCATATTTGATGGGTATAAATAATTTTAAATAATGTAGATAATTATATTACATTTACTTGGTTTATAAAGAAATATAGCCGATTAAAATTAAAAAGTTAAATTTGAAAGTAGAATTTTAAAAATGTTTTAAAATTGAAATTAAATAAAACAGATTCTAACCTAAATATCTTTTAAAATTGTAATTAAATAAAACGTACTCTAACCATAACACCTCTCTCAAAGCAATTCAAACACTGGAAAGAATCCAAGTGAACACCGAAAATCATGTGAAATTAATAAGTTAGAATATAATATTGAACATTAATTGTCCTTTATACATACATATATACATTTATAATACTAAGTTTATTGAATTAGTGAAATAATTTAACCACCTTTGCCGTCATTGTCATAAAGTTTACATAAAATAAAATAAAATAAAATAATATTTACTTATACTCGATAAGAATAAATAATTTTAAATACTGTAAGTAATCCTAATACATTTACTTGGTTTTTAACTAGAAGTATAGTATATCAAATATTAAAAATAACTTTTTAGAAAGGTGGATAAAACATATTCTAACCTAAACAGTCCCTCAAAATCTTTAAATATACAAATAGAAATAATACCATAAGAATTTTTGCCGTTAGAAATAAACCCAGATGACATGAATTTAGCGGATGTCAGAATTTGTTAAAAGATACATCCCTACCCATCCCTAAACATAACCCCGCTTTCAAATGTAACTATTAACTGAGACAACGAAAATTAAAAATTGAACCCTCTACCACCCCTTGTCTAGATGAATGGATTTATCGGTAACCTTGGAAACCCTCAAACTATGAATATTTCCTGTGCCGTTAACAACCGTAAATTTTTTAAAAAGTAAGTTACTCCAAAATTCGCTTGATGAGGAAATGGAACTAATGTCTTTGGTTTAATAACAAAATTAAATTCAGGGGCTTTAGCTTCCATTTCTGAAACATGGTCATCACTGTGTAGCGGTAAAACCATATTTTAAATCTATTAATTTATAATATTAATGCTCTGTAAATTTAAATTTACATAGAGCACTATTGTGTAAAAATAAAAATATCTATAAGAACACCGGATTTTATATCTTACTGTTCTTTCCTTTTTATTTATATATACATATATATATATATATATATATATGCACATTTCATTATATCTATTTCATTATATATATATATATATATATATATATATATATATATATATATTACAGCACTAAATATTAATATTCTGGGTCTTTTTTGCTCATTTTTACTATAATTTTCTACATAAAATATAATAATACCCATGCGGTCTTAAACTTATTTTGCTGGCAAAATTAGGCTAATATAAATTAATCCAACATTCAAACTTTTCAAGTTGTGGAAAAATATACAAGTTTTACATCATTCAAAAGAGAAATAGATTCTGCATAAAGTGTACATAATAAAACTAATTTATATTGTTTTATTAGAAACATATTCTGAAATTAATAAAATTTTAACCATCGGTCTTAAACTTATTTTTGCCAGTGTTGTTTGTGTGTGTGTGTGTATATATATATACATATATATATATATATATATATATATATATATATATATATATATATATATATATATATATATATATATATATATATAATGTAAAATAGGCCAGGAAAATAACAATGTCAAAGACAGATATAAAAAAAAAATAACTCAAAGCACCTTTCAAAAAATTGAACTGCACAGAGCAGGTTAATGCTATAAAAAGATGAAAATATTTTACCTTCTGTACTACCCAGGTTTCAACAGGTTGCTACGTCAATTATATTCTTCAACACAGTGGAGCTATGGTCATGTAGGTCTAAGTTGTCTAGATAGGCATGAAATAGTGTGACCAATGTAATTATTTATGAGTTTGTTTTGATCAAGAATACAGTTCCTTAAAATGCATTTGAACTTGTAAATAAGGTTGATTCTTTGTCATTTTGAATTTGTTGGTGTGTTGTTATATTTGATAAGGTTAGCTGTTTTAAATTTTTGCTAATAGATAATTTAATTTTCTTGTTTGGGGGTCAACTGGGATTGTGTATTTTTTTGATATTTCTAAGAGAGAATTTGTCTTGCTTATTATATTTGACTTGTGTTTGTTTTTTGTAGATGTTATTGTTTTTATCTGTATGTTCAGTATTATTTACTTTAAAAAGAAATAGTCAAATATGGTGGTTGATGAGTTAGGAAAACCCTTGACTAGTGTCTGTTTTACATTATTGAGTTCTTTTAAGGAAAATGGATGAGTGATTCTTGTGTGCTATCTTTAGGAAATTTTTTATAACTGCTATTTTATATGTAAGTGGGCATTCAGACTTAAAATTAAGATGGCATGAGTTTCTGCTTGTGGGGTTTTTTTTAAATAATGTAGTGGTGAATGTGTTATTACTGAATTCTGTGAGAACATCTAAAACAAGTTTATTTTTTGACTCAGTTCATAGGTAAAGTTAAGAACGAAGTTTTCTTTTCAAATGTGCTTTTGAGATTATCAATTTCTTCTTTGTATTTCACTAAAATAAAAATAATGTCTACATAGCAGACATATATTTTGGGTTTAGTAATTTGTTTAAATATCATGTTTTCTATGTTGGACATGTAGTTGGAGAAACACAGGCGGAAAGGATTTCCCCTCCTAACTCCGTTAGTTTGGGTGTAGGTATTGTCATTATGGTCATAGAAAGGGACTTTAGTTGTGCAGGCATGTAATAATTTTTTGAGGATGTTTTGCTTGATGGATGGAATTATTTTTATACACGGAATTAAGAATTGTGTTGATAGTTTGATCAACGGGGACATTTGTAAGTAAATTTTCAACATCAAATGACGCTAAAATATCTTGGGTTGGTTTTATAGTTTTAAGAATTTGAAGGAATTTTTCGATTGATCTGATGGTGTAATTGGTAGGTAGGTATGGAGCAATGATATCGTTAAGGAATTTTGATAGCTTGTAGATAGGGGTTGGGATCTGAGAAATAATGGATCATAGTGGGTATCTGGTTTTATGTATTTTTATATTTTCATATAGATATCCTGGTTAGTAGACTCTGATGATTTGGGGGGGTTTCAAGCAACTTACAGATGATCCGAACAAGAAAATTAGATTAATTATCTATTAAAAAAAACACACACATACATCCTATATTGACCAATGTTTTGTAACAAAATGTGGCATAAAATAATTTTTCACATGAAAAATGTGACATTGATTTTCTTTTCTAGTCTGTGTATATGATTGGGACGAAATGCTTTAATCACCTGTATTTTACATTCTCTTTGAAAGAAAAAAAATTGCAGTGTAATTCTATCAATCTTTTATATATGAAGGTGTGTTGAAAAATGTGTCTTTAGGAATTGGTTGGCTAGTTTTATATCCTGGAACCTGATATTTGACATCAGAGTACAGGTAATAAAAAAATTATTAAAATATTTAAATTTATTTAAATTATTTTTGTTTCTTTTCAGAAAAAAAAACAAAAATAAGATAAAAATACTCAGAATGCTTTTTTTAGCAGGCCAATTCGAATATAGAGATGTCCTGTCAAAGAATGATAAAAATATTTTCATTTATATCTTCATAAATTATGGCCCGATTCTGAGACAATAATTAATGAGATGTTCAAGAAACAGAAGGACATTAAACAGTTTTTTTTTATATAATTTACCATAGTCATGTACTTACAATTCTGTAAATATTAAAATCTGCTAGTATTTACATCTGCAGTCTAATGAACAAAAAAACCTTTATTTTACACAACACACATTTAGTTTTCAACATTATCTCCTTCCTTGCCACTGCACCTCATTCAGTGGTGTATATTAATCATATAGATTGAATATACACTGAAAATTTCAAATCAACCATTTCTGAAATCTATGGGTCAGGCTACAAACTTACTGACCTAGTCTCATGTTTCTAACATTTCAAGGTAAGTTGTGAGATTTTCAACAACTTGAAGAAAGGTGTTTAGTCTCATTAAGAAAATTATCACTTCCTGTTGCCTGTAGTACAAAACCCCAGTGCCATGAGCTGTACAAGAATCTTTCTGACAGCAAAAGTGTTCTTTCCCTAGAACTGGAAATTTTGGAAATGTGAGTGGTAGACACAGTCAAGGGCTTGGCTATCCAAATCAGAAAATGTGTTAGCAGAGTTAAAAACAGAAAAGAAAAAATACGAGCAAATAATGGCTTTAAGAAAGGCAAGCCGAGAAAGAAATTAAGAAGCTGTGTCTCTTGTGATAAATGTCCCCTTTGACAATGTTTCATCCTCTATCAATCCACACAGCCCTGGCCCTACTCGCAACTGTCACACTGTCAGCAAGAGAAGGAAAAGAAGGGAGGACATGGGGAGAAAGTTGAAAGATAAATCATTTGGTGATAAAATAGGAAAAGACATGAAGTTGACAGATATGTGTAGGCCTCAAGCCATTATACTTCCCATTACACTGTTACTAAATAATAAATTTCAAAGTTGCAAATAATGAAATCTATAAAGGTAAGAATATAAGGTTTCATTGATATCTTCTTTCAGTGATGTCTTTTATTGTTATAGAGTTTCTAATGTGGCATCTTAAACCACATATGATTTTATTTCTATCTTATCTCTTTATTGATTTGTAGGACATACTCCTATAAATAAACATTTGCCATCATAATATTCAGTCTTCTATGTGCTGTTTCACCTTGAACATAGGCAGTCATGGCTCTCCAAAATTTCCTGTCCTTTGTAGCTCTTAATAAATATTGTCTTTTTGTTATTTCTCCTACAACATGTTCTACTATGCATTTACTCAAGCTCACTAAGTAATTTATACGGTTTTTCTCTGTCCCTCTTGCCTTCAATCTCTCCTGTGAGTATTAAATTTTCCAATCTCATTATGTACCCTATCTTCCTGATGTTCAGTATAAGTTTCCTTTTTCTCTGAAACTTTTCCATTGCTCACATGTTCAGTCCATGGTAACCTCAGCATCCTCCTGTAAAACCACATTTATGCTGCCTCAAGTTTCCCCTTCATCTGTGAGGAGATTTTCCAGTATTCACTGCCATACAGGAGGACTGATATTATGTAACATTTCACTACTCATTTCTTTTTTTCTTACAAAATTTTTCTTTTCTTAATACTTTACTTAGCTTTTGGAAAGCATTTTTGGCAATCCCAATGTGTCTTCGGATTTCAATGTTACACTCCCTCCCCCCCCCCGGTTAAAACATTTGCCAGATATTTCAATTTTTCATACTGGTTTGATTTATGATGTAAATACATAAGGCACTATTTACAAGTATAAATAATTGGATTTCTTTATTTCTGTGATAAACTGTATTTATTACTTCATCTGTTAGTGTTAAATTGTAAGGTTGCACATTAGGATTTCCATGAACCTTTCTAGTTTATATTAATATAGGGATCTCCACTGAGTTTTTGATACCTAAAGTTTAAAAATAATGTTTAAGAATGAAAAAGCATTCTTGAAGATTTCATTTTAGCTTTAATTGAAAGCTAAATGATTAAATTTACTATTTCCAGTAAGTAAAATATTCTGGTATTTTTAAATAGAAATTATATGGATTGGAATTTCAACTTTTCGGTCGATTTAAGAAAATTTTCTTAAAAGTAGCCATTTTCTTAACTTTAAGATTTTTTAAAATCTACCAAAAATAAAATTTATATTTGTGACACATTATTTGAATAAAATTAGCAAATTTTAAGTTAAATTAATCTGATTTGAAACAAATATTACTTATAGCATAAAAAATTTCTTAACAATGGGTCTTCTTTATCTCATGTTTTTATTGACATTATCAACATCACCAATAAGTTAGGAGATGAGTGATGACACCTAGTATGGATGACCAGAACTGACATGAATTTACGAAATCTAAGTGAATACATTTTTTTGATTTTTAACTACCTAGTAATTTTTACAAATTAACATAATATTTTATTGACTTTTAGTTCTGTTTGAAGTTTCTTTATGAAAAAATAATAAAATTTAAAATAATATAAAATTTTCTTAGATTAATTTTAAAATTTAATAACTGATATAAAATAACATGATAGAAGTAAAAATCAATAATTTATTAAATGTTACGGTATTTTATTTATTATTAATAGTTATCATGATGGTTATTTTATTATTAAATTTTTATAGTACTTTAAATTTAAAACTTTGAAATTTTGAAGGGATGATTTGTAAAGACGTTAATAATGAAACAGAACTGAATAAGGAAAGTGTCAGACAACACTTAAATCATGTGACCTTTTTAAGGATTATGTCGCATAT
The DNA here is from genome assembly GCA_964036315.1 of Acanthosepion esculentum. Taxonomy (NCBI): domain Eukaryota; kingdom Metazoa; phylum Mollusca; class Cephalopoda; order Sepiida; family Sepiidae; genus Acanthosepion; species Acanthosepion esculentum. The sequence goes on along the minus strand of OZ038481.1, from coordinate 20,399,330 downwards.
AGCTTCCCATAGGTAGAAATTGGGAATGCACTAAAAATTATTTTTTAAATTCTTTTAAAAATATATTGGCTCAAACGATTGTTATGAGCTTTTCAATTTTTGATTCATAAAATTAATTTTCACGTAACAATATCACCAAACTGCCACATTGAAAGCAATGAAGAATTTTAAACGATTTTTTAATGTTATAAATTGTTTAATTAAAATTTTTAAAAAAATGAAAACAATTTGTGTAAAAATTAATTATTCATCAAAAAAAATTTTCTTCTTAAGACAATAGTGTCCTTAATAAATCTTAATTATCAAAGCAATTTAAAGCTTTTCTAATTAAATAATGTCATAGTTTTATTGCATTTTTTTATTTTACAATTCAGAGCCGATTTTCAGTAAAAGGGCCAACTGTTTTACAAAAAAAATTGATGATTTACTTTCTTCAAGGAGTCCTGCTTTCAACAAGAAAACATCCCCACCCTAAAAGTTTAATTTCATGAAATTAAGTAAGTGAGTAGTAACATATGTAAAAAAAAAAATATTTTTACTAAGATTTTCTTAAAAAAAAAAAAAATTCATTAATTTCTGAATATGTCCTGAAAGTTTCATTAAAATCCACAATTATTTGAATTTTGAAAGAATTTCTAAGTCAATGTGTTTTTCACCGGAAAAAGCGCAAAAAAAATAACCTTTATCTTTGTTCTGTTGTTGACATAAAAACAAAACAAGATTTTTAACCAAAATTTTGAATGTGTTACAAAGGAGCAAAAAATAATAAAAAATACTTTAGTCTTTCCTCTTAATAATAACATAAACATTTTAATAACAAAACTTTGTTTTTATTGAGTTTGGAGCCTTTTTTCCTCATGCTATGCTATTTTTTATGCAACCAACTGGAGATATTTATATTAATACAACAAAAATTTGTCATAGAATTATTAGACTTTTAACAAGTGGTTTTGTTTTATTTTAATATAAAATTTATCAAAATAAAAATTTTTGAGGATTTATCACTGTTGATCTTTTCATTTGTGTAAAGTTTTTCTGTAAATTTAGTGGTTTTAATGAAAAATGGTTGTGATTTTATTAAAGAAATGTCAAAGGCAAAAAAGCAAAAGTGCTATCAAAGACTGAGAAAAATAATGAGTGGAAGAGTAAGTAAAATAAGGAGAGTAGAAGGAAAGGAAAAATTAAAAATAGGATGAAGTATGAGAGAATATTGGCAAGAAAGAAAAGGGAAATGAAAGATTAAGAGAAAGAAAAGTACTTGGAAGAAGTGTGAAAGAGAATTATGTCAAAGAAAAAGAAAATTTGAAATGAAGAGTAATTAGGAGAGCAAGAAAAATGAAGGAAAGGAAAAATGAAAAAGTAATAGGAAGAAGTGTGAGAATAATGTCAAAGAAAGAAAAGTGAAATGATGATTGATTAGGAGAGAAAGAAAAATGAAGAAAAGAGTGGAAGGAAAGAAAGGTTAATTAAGAAGAAATGTGAGAGAATAAAGTCAAAAGTGAAATTAACAATGTTTAAGAATGGACAACAAAAATTAGAAGAAACTAAAACAGAAATGGGACAAAAGAAAAACACATCATTATCAAAGAGAATTAAAGAATGGTCTTATTTGGAAAAAGCAATTTGAAAAGCAAGATGTAGATAGTAATCAAAAGATTATGGGGAAATGATAGAGACTGTTCTTTTCATTGAAATACTTATATATTTAGGCTCAGTGCTAGAGATTATTGCTCAATCTTGGCTGAAGGCCTTGTTTTTGAATGCTGATATTCTAAGCAAGCAGCCTCTATGCACTTAATAGATTAGTATAATACAATCTTCCTACATTTAATTCCCATGTTTTGTCTTATTCCAGGCTAAACAAATTTAGTAAAGATTGAAGAAAAATGAGTGTAAAGGAATAAAGGAAAAAAATGAAAAAAATCTTTTATGAATTAAATGAAAATTAAAAGGGTGATTTAAAAAAAAAAATTATCGAAATTTAGTCTTAGAAAAAAGAAACTGTATTCTTAAATAGACTTAAGCAAGAATGTCACTAAAAGTTATAATTTGTGAATTATGGGAAATTAGAGATGAACACGTTTATCTAAAAATGAAGGAACCAAAAAAGATATTTGTTACTTTGTAAGTTTTTTGCTATAAATATATTTTCAACCTGGAATTGGCATATTCTGACAAGTTTTCATTTTTACATATTTTTAGCTAATCCATTCTATTCAGAATAAAGGAACTTTAAACTTAAATTCATATGCCATGCTTCAAGAATTTGTCTGTCCCAAATAGTGCCTTAGCAAGTTCTTAAAACTGTCATTGATTTTCAACCAGTATTTTTTTCTTTCTATATGATTCTATTGCATACTGTATTGATGAATGATATATTCTGAGAATCTTGCCTAATTATGACTTTTTCTAGCCTAGCCAATGTATAGAATGAGAATTAAAACTTCTATTTTATTCTGATCTTTTGCAACGTATTTCTTGGCTAACAATCATTTCAATAAAAAACAACGCAAAACAATTAAAATTTGTGAAAATAGTTCAATTACTTGAATTCAAAAGTATTTTCATTATTAATTTTTTTGTCTTCTTCATTTAATTACTGGTCTGTATAATGACTATGAAACATGAATAAATGCTTCCAACAACTTGAATTAACAAATTGAACATTGGTTGGTGTTATATTCCATGCTAATAGGAATATATACTTGACAAACACGGTGGATAAATAAGTAAAGATTTATTGTAATAACCAGTACAATAAGAAATTAGGTACAGTTATGCACACGATTGTCACAAGTCAATCCAGTAGTGAGTCCTGCTATTAGAAGGGCGGTAGTTCTTGCGTAAGTCTGAGTTGTACTCAACAGATCCTAGCAAGACTCCCGTAGTCCGTTGCCTTACGGATACTTATAGTTAGTTACTACCTATAGTGTAGTCACTCATGAGGGTGACAGATTATTCCATTACATCAGTTGGCAAGCAGTGGAGCCCAGGTATAAGCAAAGATCCTGAATGCTGATTTTCAAAGCTGAACTATAATCAATCTCCTGGCATAACAAATGTTCTCCATTCTTCAGCTATCTCCATTTTGTCCAGTACTGAACAAAGCTGAATTTATTAAATATTTACCTCAATATCTCCATATTCTATCTACCTCAGTCTGTTTGTATCTACCTGTTTATCTGTTTCAAGTAAGATTAGTCGGTAGAGATAATATCAATCCATGAGAGAAAGCAGAAACTTACCTTCCGCAATTGAACTCCTCTCCACTCCCAGTGGTTGGTCATATGTTGCTCTGAATGAGGATAAAAAGAAATAGGCTGATATGATCATTACAGCTGACAGAAGTATTATGGTAGTAAAAGTCTGTGAAAGACTTCAGGTTAACCATGGTAGTGCCTGCAGTCTTTTGACTACTTAAAGTTTTGTGCAGTGCAGGTCTGCAGAATGCTGACAAGCTGCATGAAGGAGCAGAAGATGGTTGCTGCCCAAGAGTTTCTTCAGTTTTTCAAACCCTCAAATTTCAATCATTAGGGTTCATGAAGGAGGCACTCAAAGGACAGTATTTTTCTACTGATGAGGTAAGAGGCAACAACTAGAAAAAGTAGCCAAAATGCTTCTTTGATATATAGATGTCATCATTCAAAGAGGGAATCCCATAATTGAGAAAAGGAAGGGGACTATATTGTGGACCAGATTGGATATCCTTTGGTTTTCATTTTAATATACCTTGTGTGCTGCTCATATGACTTCTGTTGTCATGAAGAACAAGCATTATTTTTTTGACTACCCTTCATATTTAAATTTTCTTATATCTTTATCAGTTTGTTTATATCTACCTCAGTATTTTAATGTCTATCTCTCCAACTTGGTTATTTCATATCTACACAATATCAGATTTTATAATACAGATCAGTATTTTCCTAATTAGTATAAACCACCAACTAATATCAGTAAAGTTTCTTGTATATAATATTATTAATATATCATGTAAATTTCAATACCTCTCTTTTTATTAGAAATATTTAATATTTGAATTTCTTTTTTCTGGTGGGCATCTGGTGATGAAGGATGCTTCCAGGTCATGGAATCAAGCTATGCACCTCTGCCTTCTTACCTGTGTATAATCAGATGTTTCACAAAGGCCATTCCAAAAGTTTAAAATACCTATGTGCATGAACTTTTGTTCTTCAGTCAGTTGCTTTTAAATCCAATGTGATAACACTTTCTGATATCACAGTTTCTTATGTATGATTTCATGGGTCACCAACTTCGGAAGATAAAGTTCAAAAGCCATATGACAAAATTTGTGTTGTCTATAATCTTGCATCAATGCTTCAATGTGCACAATATTGTATTTTTTTGTTGCTGCTGCTGTTGTTGATGAATGTGCATGCCCTACATGAGGCTTGTCCTTCAGATTCTTACACCCTCCCCCTCTGTGAATGCACTACCTACTTCCTGCTCGTGACATGTTTCCTATATATGACAACTTTTTCACAGTGAATTGGTATGCAGAAATCTTATTGCTCCTTACAACTTACTTTTTTTTGTCCACTGTTTTATGGCAGCTGTCATTTTTATTGTGACATCACATGTGCTCAATATTAATAAGGCTTTCCTGGCTTTTATAAGTAGTATTATATATTCCTTTTGCTTTGTCATTACAGCTTGCAATTTAAAAAGAAATTTTTGATTCTGATCGATCTATGCCTTTGTACTTTATTTTTTGTATATCCCTTGTATTTCAATCTGTTCATATTTGTATATCTATCTCACTCTGTTCATCTTCTTATTTATCACTTTAGACATATTTAATTTTATCTTTTCACTTAAAATATTGGGTATCCAAAAAGTTTGTGTTTTTGTTGCTAGATAGTATTAGGAACATTTTAGTTCTAACCAACTTCAAAAGCATTTTTAATTGTATTGTAGGCTTATGGCCATATAGTTAAACACCAGCGTTAAGCAATGTTAAGCCTGGTCAATACCTAGATTGGTGACTGCATGTGAATACAAGGTGTTGTAAGCTTGGATGAGCATGTTGTGTAATGAATTGGATTCGGAAATCAGAGCTCTGAGTTTCAATGTGTCAGGTTTGTTATATTCACTTACACACAAAAATACCATTTCGAAAGGTATGAATCTACCCCACCCCCGGCTATAGGTTAATTAGTAAAAATTGTATTAATAAATAATTATTATCTCCAAAAGAATTTATCCAATGTAAAGATAATTCTGGCTTTAAATAATCTGCAAAAGGTTCATAAAACAAAGAAGTCAGTAAATATTGTATTGTCATATTTGTGTATATTTTTTAATTAAATTTTTTTTTATATTAATGTTCATCCAATACAAGGTGCAAGAGTCACTCAAGGTAGATTTATTGTGTGGTGTTGTATTAGTGTAAGAAGTGACATTCATGCGGCTATACAGGAAAGATAATGTTTAACTTTAGACTTGAAGTGGTCAAGATTGTAGTGATTGAGAAAACATCCATCCAGAAGTCTATTACACAAAAAAACTGTCTCTTGGGAAGAAACTGTTCAAATGGAACTTGCTCCTTACTAATGGAATACAAAGAGAATGGGGATGATTCACACTTGTATATGTGGCATGGTGAGTCCCAATTGTAAGGGTCAGAACTGGTAGGATTAAGGAATGTAGCTCATCAGAAAACATGCCATGCAAATAGCAATAAATCAGCAAGAGGCTTGGGATTTCTTTTTTTTTTTATCTGTGAGAAACTGGTTGTTGGATGGAAAATAATTCATCACCCACAAGGCTGTGTAAATGCTCCAGCCCAGATATGGCAGCAATACTTCATTGGCTTATTTTTATTCATTGATTCTAATATTGGAACATTGAAAAAAAGAAAATAAGCCTTCTTTTTTTTCTTTTTTTTCTTAAAGGTAAAAAAAATAATGTTGCTGGGATGCAAAAATCTGATTTGTGTATTTTGATGTGAAGGAAGTACTGTGAATGATCAAAAGTATTTTATCAAGTCTCTTGCTGGAGATTTTTTACTGAATGAAGCTCCATAGTTAGGGTGGTCATTTGAAATTTATAGAGATTTATATTAATGATATGAAGAGATTATTTAGGGATAATTAAATATGATACGATGCAGAAGACAGCCAATGCCCTTAAAATAATCAAATCAACTATTAAAAGTAATTTTCTTTGATTACCTTATTCACTTTGATGTTTGACTTTCATATAAGTGAAAATGAATTTACTGGACCATATTTGTGTGCAAGTGTTTTAACCAAATTATGATGGGTAATGAACCTTGCCACAAAATGAAGTGAAAGTGAAATAAACTACAACAAACCATACAAAAGGCTACTTTTCCTCAAAAGGAGGTGACATTTTGCTTATATATAGATACTATAAAGGAGGAGTTTTCTTATGCAATCCTTCCCAAGAATATGTATACATCCCCAAAACCCTAAGGAATGAGTTTTTAAAAAAATGGTATAACATTCCATCAGTATAATGTTAAACCAAATGTTTGTTCATGAGAAAAATTATTACACTTTCTCTTAGAAGGTTTGACTCGTCTGCCACATTTACCAGAGATTACAATATGCATAACCATTTACTTTGGTCATTAGAGATTTCTTTTAATGAAGAAAAAACTGAAAAAGACACTTCGATCAATTCTCTAATGAGAATGAAATTAGGAAGTTGCCTGAAAAAATGACAGAAGATCATAGCAAAAAACAGTAAATTGTTCAGTAAAATTAAAATGGAAAATATCAAATATTCTTTTATTTTTAGTTAATAAACTATACAAACATTTTGTTAAATTCAACTGGTAAAGTCTGTCTGTTTAATTTTTTTATTGTATTTTTCAAATAAGATGTACATCAGAATCAAAACTGCAGATAAACTGTTCAAACTTGCATGTTTTTCTTCTAAGATATGCCAGGTATTCAAGTGAGCCATTAATCAAAGCTGACTTAATGTAATGTTATATGGCATTCTTCAATTTTATACAGGAAATGAAAATGCATACCAGGCTCATGGCACTAATCACCAACCATGACAGCTCAGAAGTAGCCAACTTTTCTTGGTTAATTACACCACCTATGTCAAGATGCTATATACAGTGGTCAAGACCTAGAACAGGTGATGGTTATATGTCTTTCAGCAGGACTCTGCTCCCACATTACCCTGTTGTGACAGTTCAAGAATTTTCATGATCATGTCACCCCTAACATGAATCCTAGCTCTCCTCATTTGAATCTCCTTGACTACAAAGTCTGGAGGAGCATCAAAAGGGAAACCAACCAAAAGAACCACAATACCAAGGACTTGTTGAAGGCTTCTATTATAGATGTGATGACCATTTTGAATGAGAATGACCTGGTATAAAATGTCACTACCAGGTCTGCAATGATAATGTACTCAAAGCTTTGGCAAATTTTATTGAATAATTGTTTTGTTCTTCTATGTTGGGCATGTGTACGATTTTAACAAAAACAAAAAAAAAAAACGTACTGATTTTATCCCACTAAATATCTTTTTCTTTATAGAATTGCTTTTCAGTCACCCTTCCACTCTTTATACCTATCATGACTGAGACAATGAGACCTAGGTAAAAAAAAAAAATGACAAGAAATTTGCTACAGATTTCTCAGTATGTATTTGAATGCATATGAGGTGGAGTATATTTAAAATAAACAAATGTTAATATCAAAGATGCTATGTAATTATATAAACAAGATTTTTTATATACATTTATATCCCAAATAATTGAGTGTAACAAAACACAGAGAGAAAACATCTGTCCAAATTCTCCAAGCCATGAACTTTCTACTTATCAACTAGCAGAAAGAAAACAGTGTCTTCTCATCTTTAGTCCTTCCCTCTACTGCTGACCTTTTGTTCCTTCTTCATAAAAGAACTCAGATTGCAGATTATCTCTTCTTGTTCCCTAACTGACCAAATCTTTGATGACTTAGCACCACTGCTCATTTCTGTAGTTTAAATAAGTCTGTATTGCTACAACGTCACTTGTACAAATCAAGATACTGCCGGTTCAGTTTGCCGTCCTTGCTTTCTGAACACGTCACCACGTATATCCGTCCCTCCTCTTTTCACTGCTTCAGCCCAACACTGCGGTCGACCAACCAATCAGTGTTCTTCGCTTTTATTCTCAGTTACCCAGGCAAATAGCCTCCTCCAGTTTGACCAATCAGAACACGACTTGCTATTGGTGGAAGCATGCCAAACTGTACAAAAAACCCTCATTACTGCACATGCTGCTAAAATTGCTAGACGGGAGAGTAATGCCATTTCCACTGAGCAAACTTGCCAATGTCACGTGCCGCCCGTAAAGGTAAGACCCTTATTTACCTATACACCAGATGCAAGCCACTCTGGCTCGCTTGCTTCTACAGGGCAGTTCACCACAATTTCTAAGATGCTTTTGTAATGGAACCCCTTGCCAAATGCTACTTTTTACTTTCAGGAAGTGTAGTGATCACCCCAAAGTATAATTCTAATTTCATATATGTTTTTATATACATTATTTTTTTTGATTTATGAAGTTAAATATGATCCAAAAATGTCCTGATAACTTTCAAAAGAGTTGAGATGAGGAGATGGACTTCACTATGAAATTTACCCTCACATCCTTTTCTTTATCTGGCAATGGCATGGCACTTAATTCTTTTTAGATAGGATAATATTTTTGCTGAAATAACCATCAGTAAATATAGAGAGAAGTTTTTAATGCACAATGGGTATGTATTTTTATGAAATTATATCTCCCATACCCTTGAGGATTTCGAATGAAATGTGCTCTTTCAAACTGTTCCCTACACTATAATTAACTTCATTGTTAATATAATTAATTGTATTTGATAGTGAGTTAGACCATTCAAATAAAATTCTGAGTCATACTCGTCCCAGTATGACACTTGCACAAATGAGATGCTATATTTTTGTCTAAATTTATAGGATAAGGATTTACTATTTACATGAGGACTATTATCATGATCTTTATCTCCATGTTTTGGCTGTTACGCACTCCACCTTACATCAGGTACTTGTCAATCCAGGTAAGCTTTGGATAATTTGGAATTGAACGCTTTATTTGATCTATGGGTTAGTTCTTGTTTCACTGACCATGTTTAGGGATATCTTGTTCTTATTTAGTACTGCTTGCCAGCATGTAAATAATGTGATGCTTATCTGAAAATATGCTAGAATTATAACAATCTGTTCTTTGTTTCTATTGCCTAATGTTTTGTCTACTGAATGTTGACTTGTTTAAAAAGTATTTTTCTTCTGATTGCTCTTTAATACTAACTGATAAGATGAAAATATCAAACTGCTCCTATTTTAATTTTTGTTTTCATTCACTCTGCTAAGATCTACTGCCTTTCAACAAATATATTTTCAGTTTCACATCTCATTGCACTGGTATATGTTCCTGATGGACAAGGTTGAAGCGAATGAAACAGTCTCATTTGATTTACACAGAGGTGTTTTTTCTCACAAGATGGGCATTAAACTGACAAACATAAAAATGATAACAGAAAGATCAGTCGATAAGAGTGGATCAATAATTCCATATTCAGACATGTAGCTTATTAGCTGAATTTTTATCGCAAATTTTCTCTGTATAATGTTCAATCTATGTGATTAATATCTTCTCCTGAATTAACAAGTGCATTAAAAAAAGACAATATTGGAAAATATTTGTTGTATAAAATAAAATCCTTTTGGTAATTAGGCTGCAGAGCTTATTAATGGACTTTATATATGAAACTAGATCATTATGTCTATAGGCTGGTAGAGAATTATTAGCTGAGTTTTGATATGAAATTTTCACTGTATAATGTTTGATTTATGTCTTAATTGAGAATCATGGGTTATGTGCAAGGTTTGATTGATTAGGTTTTTTTTTATGGCTTATTGCCAGTTTTTTTGTTTTTTTTTTACAGCTTTTGCAGGTTATTTAAAGCTAGAAAATATTCTTAGATTGTAGGAATTTTTTTACTGATACAAATCCTACTAATTAACTCATAGCTGGAGATAGAAGAGGTGGATTCATACTTTTCCCAAGAGTATTTGTGCATAAGTGAATATAACGAACCTGACTGGAATTGGAACTTGGCTCTCCGATTTCCAATTCTGAGCCATTACCCATTCTACCACCTACACATCCAAGCTTATAGCACCTGATATTCCCAAGCAGTCTCACATCTAGGTACTGAGTGGGCTTGATGTTTAAATTCAGTGATCGTACAAGAACTGGTGTTTGAACGTGTTGCGGCTGTAAGCCATTAAGTGCAAGGAAGGCGGTTATGTGGAAAAATATTTGCTACATAAAGTAAATACATTTTTTATCATTAGACAGCATATACGTACATACATATACGTATATATATATATATATAGAAATATACTCTTAAGGTGTGCTATATTTATGGGATAAAGTGCTCAATATCAGAGATAGAGCATGTGTAAATATAAAAGTGAACATTGAAGTCAACACTTAGAAGCGACAGGCTGTTTCATGCTAGATGTAATCGTCAGACCAGGTGTGTGTCTAGCATGAAACTGTTGCCTCCTGGTGTTGACTTCAATGTTCACTTTTATATATATATATATCATAGGAAATGGATTAAATCTGAGAAATATTTAATGTATTTTTTTGTTTATACATTATTTTTTATAGATACACTTAAGTAAATGCCCTATTCTTATATTAAACAGTATTAATTACATTTACCGGCCTAAATGTTCGAGAAATTTTGTAGAAAATATGCATTCTCCTGCAGGAATTGAACCTGCATCCTATGAGGAACAACCATTAATGCTTTTAAACATGTGTGTTTGGATTTAATCCATTTCCTATGATATATTTGCTATTGTTTATGTTAGGATACGAATACAGAGCAGATATGATAGATCAAGAAAGATCAGTAAAAGTGTGTGTTTAAAAGCATTAATTCAAGCTTTGCTTAACTGGAATTTGTCTGTGGCTGAATGGTTATAGCATGCCAGGCTTAATGGTGGTTCTTCATAGGATGCAGGTTTGATTCCTGCTGGAGAAAGCATATTTTCTACAAAATTTCTTGAACATTCATGCTGGTAACTCTAATTAATACTGTTTAATAAAAGAACAGAACATTTACTTAAATAAGTGTATCCATAAAAAATAATGTATAAACAGAAAATACATTTTATTTTTATATATATATATATATATATATATATATATTTTATAAATATATATATATATATATATATATATATATTTTTTTTTTTTTCTGTAGTTTACTGCTACAGCAAGCAGACATTTTTTCTCTCCCGATGATGGCCATGTTGGTCGAAACTAGTCAAGGAATATAAATGAAATAATAATAATAAAAGCATAAGAATATTAATCTACAACCCAGTATGTCTGAAGATTTTAATTGATTTTTTTAATAATTTTTATTGTTCAAAATATATATATATATATATATATATATATATATATATATATATATATATATATATATATATATATATAATGTATGGGATTGTTTAAAAGTTATCTGCCTACTCATTTTTGCTTTGTCTGGCTAAGAACCTTTTAATACTCTCTGGCTTATATGGTTTGACTAATTTTCAATCCTTGAAAATGTCTCAATTGTTTATATTACTGCTGAGCAATAAACTTGTCTTGGAGTTTTTCAAGACCCTCAGTGTTCAGACAATTTTTCATAGTTTCTTTTCCGTATATTCATGCAAATATTTTTGAGCATTCCTAGCATTGAAAACCTAAAATTAACTGTTCTTTTGTCTATCAACATTTGGTAGTTTCATAATAGTGATCAGAAAGATTTAACAATAACTGAAAATATATTATTTGGTCTAATGTTTTATATTTTTCTTTAAACTGTAGCGGTTGAATGTGGATATGTTCAAATCCCTACATATTTTAATTCACAAATGCAACAAAATGAGTAAACAACAAGAGAAATAATAATGTAAAAACAATTTATTGGTTCAACAATTAATAAACATTTATATAACACAATAAAAGTACAAATATTTGTTGTTCAAGTAGTTTAAATTGTTCCAAATTTTTGTTTTGTTTTTTTGTAGTGTTATTAAAGTTTTGGTTTAAAAGATTTGAAGTTGTTGAACTGTGTGTATGAAAATGAGAAAGTGTGCTTAAGTATTATTGTGGGAAAATTAAACAGTTCTGTTTTTGTATTAAATTAGAAGTATTGTTCTCAACTTACTGTGATTTCTACAAAGTTGTTGCTCATGACTGAAGTTTTACACTTGTGATGTTTGTAGTGAAATAAATAAGTTGCTTGAGTGAGTGTTTTTTTTTTTTTTTTTTGCAAGCAGGGTTTATGTTAATTTAAGTAATTAATGTTAAGCCTGGACTTGGGTGACATCGGTTTGTTGTTGAGTTGAAAAACTTTGTTCATCTCACTGCTGAAGATGAAGAACGTTTCATATTTAATGAAAACTTGTATCACGTGATCTGCTCCAAATTGCTTGGTGCAATCAATGTTTGAACTCTGGTCACAAGCTAGGTTGATTCTATCGGACGTAGTTGAGAACAGGTAAAATGTATTTTTTTAATACTTGTTAACCAATCAGAAAACATCTTTGCAAAAACTCAGTTTGGAGCCTGTATTATGTTTTAGTTGTGTTGATTTTGAGAACTATGTAGGATTTGAATTCTACAAAACATTGGCTTAATATTAACATTAGATGCTGTGGTGGAGGCAGGGATACCATTCATCATGAGATGGATATCACAGGAATGTGTCATGTCAATGAGGATAACCTTCAGCTAAGCTTGACAGAAACATTGAAGTAAACAATACTTTCCTGATTCATACTCTGGTTGTATGGTAAGTAAGAAGCATTTATCCTTCTAGGGAGGAAAAGCAATCAACAGGTCCCCTCCAGACTTTTATATACTTTGATTTCATTTTTCCAGTCTTTATTTAGGAGATACTTATATTTCTTGAATTATAACCTGATTATTTGTTGAGACAAAAGTATTTTCTTAATTTTGATCAGAGTAACTGAAGATTCTTTCATGTAAGCAAAACAAACATTTGAGGTGTTTGGATATTTTCTTTAAAATAGTTTCATGAATATAACTTCTCTTTTCTTTATTTTTTAATCACCTGTATATATCTCATTGCCAACGATCAGCAAATTTGACTAACTGGAAGCAAATATTTCATAATTGTCTAATGTAAATAGGTCAGTGATGGCTTGTAATGAGAATATTATCTATATACAGTGTAACCCGGATATAAGAGAGTTGTCGGGACCAGATAAGAAGTATCTTATATCCGGGTTTCTCTTATATCCGGGTTTCTCTTATATCCGGGTTTGGTCTATTATATATACATTAACGCAGGCACTAATTTGGGACCAGAGAAAATCTCTCTTATATCCGGGTTACACTACTAGCTTTTCCTAAAAAAAAATTTTTCAATGTCTCATTCAAAAGATTTGATTGATTTTCTTTTTGCTGTATTTTGCTTCAAAAGTTCCTTTAATTCATCACTGTTCAAGTTTTAAGCTCCTTCAGATTGATTTTTTTCATTGAGCTCAAAATCTCTTTTGTTTTCTTTTTCTACTTTTATTCTTTCCCTCTTCTTTTTCCTCTTTTTTTCTTTTTTACTCTCTCTTTTCTTCAAAAACTATAACAAACCATTCATGCTTGCACCTACTGCATATTGATAAATTTCATTGATCCTATTGCTATATTTCTGCTCCCTATATTAAACATGATAGTTTTATTTTCTTGAAAATCAGTCTATCTCTCTAGTTTTTCTGCAGACAAGAATATGCACACACAAGCAATTAGAAGCTGTGTAAATTTTAAAAACATTTCCATAATTCCTCATACATGTTGTAATTTTTGCATCAACTTAAAACCTTACCTACACTAACAGTAGCAGCAAAGCTGTTGCCTGAAAAATCAACTTTGACAAAATCAGAAGATTAATGTTTTATGTGTTATAACACACTACTAAATCCCATTACTAAACACTTACAAGTTACTAGCCACAAATTGATTAATGATTTTGTTGGAATTGAAAAACTATACAGTTAACAATAGTCAGAAGCTAAACTTTCTGTAAACTTTAATTCCCATCACTCATCTACAGATAGCATTTTTGTATTAGATTATTAAGATAACAATTTGGTAGAAATGGATATTTTTTATGTGGAATATTTTCTTTTAAGGACATTTTTAAAATTAGGAATATTTTTTCTCATCAAGGAAAAGTGCAGATTTATTGCCATATTGATATTTGGAACTATTCTCTTTTCGGTTCAGCTTAATAACTAACATAATTACATGTTTCTCTCCAGCATTTGGAGTTGGTATTCAAGTTGAGATAAATGCAAGTATTTTGAAAGCTGATTTTCAAGGCAAGTAGGTTCTTTCCACTTGGAAGATTTCAGTGCAATATTTCTACTCCATTGCAGTCTGTGAGGTGGTTAAACATTAATCTAAGCAGAAAAAGGTTTAAGCCCCAAATGAAATATAAACTGGAAGATAGATAGAAAGGGAGAATGGAAGACATTTTCCCTGGTAATATGGAAGAGAAGAAAGTGCCATCTGGATTGCCTCATCCCTACAAATTGGAATGATGCATCAAGAGTTTACTTTTTATTATCTATCGAAAATCTGGCATGTTGGTGAAGCAAGTTGGGAAATGGTTTTATCTCTTTTTTGGGAAATTAGAAAAACACATGTCATTGGCAAGAAGACAGGCAGACAGGAATTATATTTTCATTGGCAAAAATGAATTGAGAAATGAAAACAGTAGGAGCCTCCTGTGAGTGTTAGGATTATGAAAATCGATCTGCCATAACAGGCAGGTGATCTGGTTTATGTTTTTGCTAAGACTGCGACTGACCCAAAGATGGAAAGCAGCATGTCTCTTGGTTGAGAATTTAGGTAAACAAATACATTTTCATTGGCAAAAAAAATTGGGAAATAATTTTTATCTATCGCTCGGAAGATTAAAATGAGAAAATGATCTAGTTTGTGTTTTCACTAGATGAGTGGGTCCAGGAAAGGAGTCAGCAAATTAAAATTAGTGAGAAGAAAAAAACCACACCCTTTCTCCTACACACTTTAAAATTAGATTTGTCACAAAGACAGTTATGCTTGCCCTGAGAAGTGGGCAGAGTTAGAATACCGAAAAGGAAGGAGCAGAATTTAGCCCTACATTTGCAGAGTAGTTGTGTGAGATGTGAAGTGAAGCAGGTTGGAGTTAAGTGAGGATCAATCACTGTGACTACTCCCAAAGAAGGTGAATAATTCTCCAAATTAGGAAATTTGATTAAGAAAGAAGAAATAGGGAACAAAAAAAAGCTTTATTGGAGGTAATGAAAATTGAGGAATCACCAAAACTCCAGAACCCTTCAGCTGCATATAAGCAGATAACTTTGGGGTCCTTGAAGACTTTGGGCTGAAAACCTGCAATGAGTGCCTTTGAAATTCACAATCAGCTGCCACCAGACTTCCTGATTCCAAGACTTTAAACCCAGCTCCTCCAGAAGTTTAGGCATAGCCCAGTTTCACTATAGAGATTGATGCAGAAAGAGTTCATTTTTGTTGTACAAAGATCTATATAAACCAACTGAAGATTAACCTCCAGAATATCTCTTATTTTTCATCATAAAGATATTTTTTTCCTTAATATAGCACCTGCAATGGCTTGAACCAATGTTGCTAGGCTACAACCTTTGATTTTCCTCTGCTCTGAGAACAAGAACACATTGTGGGTGGAGTTGGTGTGGATCAAAGTGGCCAGTGACCAAGAACCAGCTTGGACCAGCATCAGCATTGACCAATGCAGAGTTAGCCCCTTGGTTAAAATGTTGTTCTAAGACTCTGAGAACCGGGCCACTAAAACATGGTTATACTACCGAGTGTAGGTGGCAGCAAAAAGTATACATTCATTGTACATTCATAGACTTATAAAATCAATAATCTCTACTTGGTATAATGATATAAATATCTTAAGCCATATATATATATATATATAAAAATTTAATATGGAGATACTTAATCATTAATCTTAATTTAAGACTAATAATTTGATAAAAGATGATAAATTGTTCTTAAACAAAGAATCATATTCAACATATGAAAAGTTCCTTTTTGTGAGACAAATTGTTTTTTCATAGAAATTCAAATAAGTATGGTTCAGTAGGTATTTCTTTTTATCACTTTATTCCATAGTTTATTATAGAGGTTCTTGCAAGTTTGTCATGTTAAGTGGCATTCATTCATGTGGAAACATCATGAACATGATGTAATGGAATAACCTGTCACCTCCATGAGTGACTACACTATAGGTTGTAACTGCCTCTAAGTATCTGTAAGTCAACGGACTACAGAGACTAACTCAGACTTACGCAAGAACTATCGACCTTCCAATAGTAGCACTCATTACTGGATTGACTTGTGACGAACTTGTGCATAACTGTTATCTTTATTCTTATTGTTTTGTTTTTTACAATAAACCTTTACTTATTTTATCCACCGTGTTTTTCAAGTATATATTCCTATTAGCACAGAATGTAACTGAACACTTTTTAAATTTATTTCTTCCTGGCTATTTAAGAGTTTTTAGAGGCTTCCAGAGAATAATCTTTTGAACATTGTTTCTCATTCTTTCATTTGTGTAAAATCTTTTGAACATTTTGACTCATTTGAATTTATTATTGTTAATTTAAAATTTTAATCTTGTCATCTCTCTTTTTGTTCCAGTTTTTTCTTTGTAATCATTTCACCCCAAGCAAAGCAATATAGCCACTAAGTTGCAAAGGGTTACTGAGTGTGAGATAATGAGAAAAGAAAACACTATTAAGCAGAGAGAACAATAAAAGAACATGAATTAAGATGATGAGCATTGACATTGCAATTAAACATTAAATTTGACCAGAAAGCAAGAAGCTGGAAGAGAGTTCCACAAGTGAAAAGTGTGAGAAAAGAAACTGTTAGCATAGAACTTATGGTTACATCTAGACATTTCACTAATTCATTGGTAGGCTTAAATTCATAAAGTATGTATGAAAGAGGAAGAATCAACAGAATAATTACCGTAAAAATATTTACAGAAAAGGCCAGGGTAGCTACATTATGCCAGAACAAAAGTGACTGAAGCTGAGATGCCATGTCAGGGCCAAAAAACATTGCAGATTCTTCTTTGGATTTTATCAAGAATTTTTAAATATTTAAATAAGAGCCTTAAACAAGATGTAGCAGCAACATTCAAAGCATGGATGAATGGTAGACTTATAAATATGCAAGATAAATTCTAGAGCCTTTTTTTTTAAGGAGGATTATATACATCAAGTTGTTTCAATCATTCTAATTTGCAATTCCTCTTTGTGTACATCAAGAAGTCACACAAAAGAAAACACTATTAAGAAGAAAAACATGAAAGAAGAGAGAAGATATTGATTGACATTTCATTTAAATTTTTGAAGATCAAAATTGACTGGAAAGAAAAAACCTTCTTATGTATGCAAGAAGTGTGAGAGAAGAAATTGTTAGCATAAAACATACATTTACATCTAGGTATTTCAATTGAATAATGATGTGACCTTGATGTCCATCTAGTAGCATGCTTAAATTCATAAAGTGTAGCTACCAAAGAGGAAAGCTCATCTGAATAATTACTATGAAAATATTTATAGAAAAAGTACAGAGTATCTATGTTATGCCAGCAGGAAAGTGATTGAATATATAGATTGCAGTTTAGTTTGTTGTATCTCAGTCAATTTATATAGACCCACTATATTTTAGTTTGTCCATATCTAGCCATTTATATCTGTGGACATCTTAAACAACCAATTGATATTTTTGTCTCTGTAAATTCTGTCCTTGTCTATCTCTTCCTCAATCTGTTCATATCTATTTCATTCTGTCCTTATCTAGCCCAGAGCTTTCTAAACTGCTGTGCCACAAGAAACTTTACTATGATTAATTACATGCCCTTTCTTTAATTATCGGTGAAATATTTCATTGAATTATTTCTTTTTATATACATTTTGAATGATATATTTGACTTGGCCAACAAAACTTAAGTAATGTGGCGCAAAAAATTCTATTTTTAAAAACTGTGTCACCAAACCAAAATATTTATAAAGATCTGATCTAGCCACTCAAAATAGTCAACACTAAAAGCAGCAGATGCAGGAACTAACTCACTATATCTCATCTTTCTTCTGCATTTTGAAATAGCTTCTACTTGCCTAAAATTTGATTTTCATGTTTTTAGCACAGGAGAGAAAAAAGAACTAGTTATTCATCTTATATCCACATCATGTTGAAACACTGGTTCCCATATGATCACCCAAGTTAAGCAATGTTGAGTCTGGTCAGTACAAAGATGGGTGACTACTTGGAAATATCAGCTGCTATAAATTTGTATGTGTGGGTTGTGTTATTGATAATGGCTCAGAATTGTTAATTGGAAAGCTGAGTTCCAATTCCAGTTGGGTTCATTATATTCACTTACATGTAAATACCCATCAGAAAGGCATGAATCCACCTCTTCTCCCTCCTGTCATAGGTTAATTATTAAGACTTGTATCACTAAAACCATTATTATCTCAAATAAAAAATAAAATAAAATTGCATATAAAATATTTAGATTTCAGCATTAAATAACCCATAGAGCTTGATATGCTGCTAAATAAAAACAACCAACCAGCTAAAGTTATTCACAGTTTATGTAATGTCATGTGATTAATTCAACATGTGTTTCAATCTATTTTATTTAATATTGATAATTACATTTATATAATTTGACTTATTTATATTGTCTTTGATAGTGTGTGAATAGATTTTAATGTATTTGTCTATATATATATATATGAAGAAATATAGTCTTAAAGTGTGCTATATTTATGGGATAAAGTGGTCAATATCAGAGATAGAGCGTGTGTAAATATAAAAGTGGACATGGAAGTCAGCACTTAGAGGCGACAGTCTGTTTCATGCTAGTGCAATCGTCCGGCAGAGTTGACTGACAATTGCACTAGCATGAAACAGACTGTCGCCTCTAAGTGTTGACTTCCATGTCCACTTTATATATATATATATATATATATATATATATATATATATATATAGTATATTGTTTTCCAATATAGTTCACAAATTCTGAATATATACTAATTATTCAATTAAAAAGGAAGAAAAATATCATTAAGTTTGAATTTTATTTTTCTGAAAAATAAATGTTATACAAACAAACATGATCAATTATAGAATACAATAAGAAAGTTTGTGTAATTAGACATTTTTTGATGGCAACTATACAAAAAATAACCAAACTCCGAAAGTCAGTATAAAATGTTTTTTGAAATCTCCCTGACTCAGATTGCTAACTTGGAATTCATAATTTTATAAACATTTGTTTTTTTTTTGTTTTTGTTTAACAGAAACCCTAGTTTTGTTTGTTTTTTAAACTATGAAAACTGCATATTCCATTGTAATGTCACCTGCTTCCATTTCTGTTTAGCTGAAGGCCAAGATGTTCAGTAACTGAATGATATCACAATTAGAGTTCAATTTCAAAGTTGTTGTGAGGCACAAAATGGAAGATTGACATTATATTTCAAGTAACTAGAAATGTTTTCTTACAATATCAATCAGCTACAAATCCATTCACAGAAAGTAAGTAGATATTTGAGCATACTCATTTTAAAACAGATGATAAAATAGTGAATATTAATGGCAATTGTGAAAAGAGGAACATTAAAAACAGAATTGTTAATAATGGCAATACAGTAACTGATGTATAATTATTAAACCTAGTATTAAAGCCATAATGAATAAAATTCATCGTATATATAAACATTTAATACTTATAGTTCATGATTGGGCCTAAAAGGATATAAATGTAGACAATGCAGAAAAGAAGCCATCACAACTTATTTTTTTCTATATGACAACTAAAAGAACAAAATGAAACACTTTTGCTTTTTTTAATCATTTTACCCCAGGCAAGGGGTTAATGCCACTAAGACGTAAGGGGTTTCTGAGAGTGAAAGGAAATGAGAAAACATTAGTAAAGAGAAAGTACAATAAAAGAACAGAATTTAGGAAGACAAAAGATGGCAATTGGTATTACATTTAAATTTTTGAAGATCCTAGGTGACAGGGGAGCAAGAAAACTGTTTCACAAGTGAGAAGTATGAGTAAAAAAAACTATTAGAATAGAAGTTATGGTTACATCTATTTCAACTGTAAAATGAAGAAACCTAACTGCCAATCTAGTAGTACTCTTAAATTCATGGAAAGCTTATTGTCATAAAATATTTATAGAAAGGACAGAAGGGAGCCATGTTAAATCTGTGGGGCAGTGACTGAAGTTGAGATGCCAGGTCAGGACTAATAACATTACAAACCCTTTTTTGGACTTTGTCAAGAATCATGGTAACAATAATGAGGATAAAAGAACACCAGAAGGAAATGCCTGCCCCTTGTATATTGGTGCTGAGATCAGAAGATCAGGAGGGAGTGTCACAGAAAATCTGGTTAGTCCAATAAGAGACACAGAGTTGGTTGCATGTGGTGCAGTAAGCATCAGGAGTGATGTCCTCTTCCACAATTGGCTGTTAAGAGAAAATATTGTACTTAGAGTAGGTGGTGCTGAATATTTGCATATGAACAATACTGGGCAGGTATTAGACAATAGTCAGTGTGATTCTGGGACTGGGAGAGCTATATAACATCAGTTTTTTTTCTAAATCTGGAGGAGCACTCTCAATGTGCGGACATGCAGAAAACCAGACAAGGCAAACATAGAGCATCTGACCAGATATGGCAACAATATTCAATACACGGACAAATAGTAGATTTATATTTATGTGCAAGATGGATTCTGATGAGAAAAATTGTCTTGCATGATGCAATGAACCACCTTTCCTAGCGCCAGACCTACTGATTAATTCAATATAATCATTCCACTTCATTCCATTGGAAAATGTGAAACTCAATCCATTTTTACACATACTTAAACAATATACCTGTATCAAGACAGGTGTGTGTATTTAACTATTTTCTGGAGCTTCCTGTATGTTTCTTTTTTGTTTCTGTTTTTTCTTTTGTGGAAACCCAAATTGTTTGTGGTGACCTGGTATTAACTTCAGATCAATGAATCCTTCTCTTCTTGTCCAATGGCGAGGTACAATCGTAAAGACAAATACCTGAGGCTAAGGTAAATGACTCAGATACCAGCACTGGTAGCTAAGCACTCATCAATTAATTCGATATCATGCACTAACTACAAGAGATTTAGCAATGCTTTTCATGAAAATTTTCTTTGAAAAAATATGTTGCCTGGAGGAAATTTTGACAAAAAGAAAATGCCAAGTGATTGAAAAATGCATATCTAGGAAAACAGCATAGAAAATGCCACAGCATTTTAAAACAGGTAAAATATTCTTAGTAACAGAAAAACCTTTTTTAAATTTTTAGCAAGATGAAAGCAAATGTGCAGGTGGTGTATGGGATAGCAACTTGAAATGAGAAATTGGAGAAGTGAATTCGAATTTCAGTCAAGTTCATTATATTTACTGATGCGCAAATAATCTTGGGAAAGGAATGAATCCATTTGTTTTTTTCCCAGCTACTGGTTAAATATCAGGGCAGACTAGGATTGCTAGTTGTAGTTGGCAAACAGTCTAGGAGAATGACAACTCTGAATTCAAACCCAATACAGATATCTTAAGTGAGATCTCTATTTGTTTTTTGGCAAAAGTGCTTAAACAAAAACCAACTCCTTAAGTAAGACTTGTGCAAGGATCCTATAATGGATTATGTAATAATTGCATTATTTGCATTTCAAGTGTAGTATTTTTCTTTCAAACTGTTCTCATTTGAAGATTTTGTTGATCATGCTATCCATCCAATGTGCACAGATGGATTTAAGTGTTTTAGGGGATCCACATTTTCAGACTCACACTCTTGACATCTCCTCCAATATCCAACAGCGAGGTAAGGTTCAGGATGGCTTGTGGAAGCCATATTAAACTTCAGTGCAAAAAAGATACCATGCTATATCATGAAATTGACACATATAATGGATCTTTAGTCCTGGGTATGACAATAAACTACATCTGGCAGCAAGGCCTCTAGTTGGGAGATTAGAGGTTTTGAAGAGCGTGGAACCACCTCTTAATTACTGTTGTTTCTAGATACACCCTGACTCACCAGACATATCACTGCCTCTAGTAATTATGTCCACAAAAACATGTATATGCACAAAAGTTGAGTATCATCTGCCATGTATTCAATTGTGAAAGCAGAATAACATATTTCCTATTATTATTACTTCAAAGCTCCCAAGAAAATTAAATTCCAGCATTAAATGACACATAAGGAGTTGATATGTCATTAAACAAAATGAACAATGGATATTCCTCTGTCATGCTAGCCCATCATATATTGGTAGGAAATTTTAGATTCATTGTTATTTTTCTCCTTGACTGGTTGCCCTACCAAGGCTAGAAAGCAAACTCTGCTCTACTGTTTACCTATAGTTAGCAGAGGAGAAAAGAGGGATTCATGCATTTCCCCAATGCATTAATGTAAAATAATTTTAATAGCCTTGGTTAGAATTTGAACTCAACCTACCAATTTCATTTTCTGTACCAATAATCATTACACCACCTACACATCCTTGATCATGTAATATAATAAATGTATAAATATTTTTAATGAAAATGTTAGTATTTAATAGAGTGATACACTATAAATAAAGAGAAACCATTATTTTACACAAATTTGACATTCAATAAAGATTTTAAATTATCAATTTACTGATAAAAACATAAGAGAATCTAATCATACAATTACTTCAAAACACCTTGTATTTCAGGAGAACTGTCAAATTTTCAGAGCAGATATAATGTTGGACATTCAAAAAGTAGAATGAGTCAGTGCCAAAAGGCATCAAAAGTGAGAATTTCTCTTTCAACTGATCATGCAATTGATTAATGAGAGAAAGGAAAATACTATGTCTTGTGCATATCTACCTTTGCTTAGAAGAGATACCTTAATACACTGTGATAATAAAATGAAAAATATCTCCATTGCAATGTAGCAGTATGTGTTCAAAGCAACCCAAAAATTGTATTTTCATTATACAAATACCTCTTAACTGTTGTTATTCCAAGGTCCATCCTAACTTGGGGTAGTAGCACCTGTTAGGGCCCCAGCTATGAGCAACTAATGACCCCCCCCCCAAACAAAAATGAACAGCAAAGCAACGAAAAAATTGTATTTTCATTATACAAATAATTGTGGTCAAGCAGCCAGAAGAAAGCCAGTAATTAAATCAAATAAAAGTTCAACATAGAAAACAATGGGTAATTGATATACGGAATAGGCATTTAGTTTTGATATATCATATGTCCTAGGTATGATGATAAACTACATAAGCAGCAAGGCCTCTGATCAGGAGATTAGAGGTTTTGAGAAGCATGGAACCACCTCTTAACTGTTGTTGTTCCAAGGTCTATTCTGACCTGGGGTAGTAGCACCTGTTAGGGTCCCAACTATGGTCAACTAATGAACCCCCCAAACAAAGATCAACAGCACATTTTTATAATAAGATGATCAACAATACATTTTAATAGCAAGATGGTAATGCAACACTAAAAACATATAAAAATATATTTTTAGAGTAAAATCAACAACAATACATTTCATGACATTAATTCATATATCTAAAAACCATACCTTTGCCCTGATAGTATAAAATTATGTATATGTTATCTGTAGTTGAAAGCATAAAATTACATCTGGTATAATTAGATTCTGGCATTAAATAACCCAAACAGGTTAATATGCTGCTAAATAAAATCAACCAACCAACAACACACATTTGTAGTAAAATTATCAACAATACATATTTATAGTAAAATTACTAACAATACTTTTAATCTGTAGTCAAAGGCATTTTGTGTTCAAAATATATTTTGTTGAAGACATAAAATTGTGTTCAAAATACTTAGATTTTGGCATTAATAATCCATAAATGTTGATATGCTGCTAAACAAAATCAATCAATCAATCAATCAATAAGTCACACAAAATAGTCATTTATAAGCTGAAGCTGTATCAAACAAGAAGTGCTTGTTGGTTGTTAACCATGTGCATATGTTTTGTCTTGCTTTAGCCAGTGTGCCACCCTCTTTGATTTGATTGATATGTTTGCATGTTCTTTTTTAATTGTATTTTCAGATGAGAAGCGTTGCTTATCTTCTCTTCATATTTGTTTCTTTATATAGTTGTAAAAGTTGACAGTATCCATTGTGTTTTGCTTTGAATGGTATAAAACATGTCTAATTTGTGTAACACTGTGGTCCAGTATAATTTTGACCAAATGGTCTTTTGTTATATGATCATGGCATATAAAAGCATAATTGCTATGATACAAATCTTTAGATATGTAAAGCATGGTAACTTGTCTTGTTGGTATGAATCTTAATTGCTACATTTTATTCTTTTGGTTACTCAGCAGATGTTTTTGAAGCTGCATTTCTTTAAAGGTTATCTATGAGTGTCTTAGAATACAAATTCTGCTGGGGTAAATTGTTCTTACTTGCTTCCCTGCCTCTTACAATCTTCAAAGATTTAAATGCAATGCTAATCGCCATCTTCTCTCTTGTTCTTTTATTGTCCTTTCTCCTCACTAAAGTCTTTTCATTCTCTTTCACTTCCAGTAACTCCTTGTGCCTTGGAGGTATTATCACCTTGTTTGGGGTAAAATGATTACAAAAAGACTTAAAGATAAGTTGGGGTTGGCTTAATTTAGTCAGCATGATTGTACTTAATCATACAGCTTCTGGCTTTACAACTTCATTATGCTAAGTGACACTCATTCCTGTGGAGACCTAATGAACACTGTTTAACTTTGCTTCTGTCAGTCTATTTAAAACTATTTAAATACTGTTTTCAAGCTCCCAGTGATTAACCTTTTGAAATTAATTTGGATCATTTTATTGGTGTTAAATGTATTTTTAATTAGCAAATTTTTATTTATTTTAATTTTAATCCTGCCTCTCTTTTTGTGCCAGTTCTTAAGGCTTTTTGGTGGTGGTATATAAATCCAGTTGAATGCATTTATCATTTTTATTTGGGAGTCCTTTGTGACAATATTGAATAATCCTACAATAATCTGTGTTCATTTGAAAATATTTCTTGAAAAATATAGTACTCATTTTTGTGGCTGAGAAGACATACTCTATTTAATCTTAAATTGTGGGAATTTTTCTAATGTTTAATGTTTCTGGTGGAGATTCATAGATCCTTAACCCTATACCTTATGAGTTAACGTATGTTTCCCAAGGATGTAAATAACACACATGGCATGTTCAATAAAATGTTAACACTTCTATGGGAATCAGTTAAGTGCCACAGGTGATACACATTTGGGTGATCTTGTCTCTTTGCCACTTCTTTCTGTGGTAGTCTGGTTGCCAACCAAGGTTATAGGACCCAGTTTGACCTGCTATTCAACCTATAGCCTGTGGGAGAAGAGATGAATTCATACCTTTCACAAGGGTATTTACACGTAAGTGAATATGACAAACCCAACTGGAATTTGAACTTGGCTCTTCAACTTCTCATTCCGAGTCATTATCCATTACACTTCACAATGTTACTCCCATAGAAGTATTAACTTTTTTTCTTCTTTTTTTTTTGAATAACCTATGAAAGATTCCAATTATGTGTTGACAGTTATGGTGAACAAGACTGAAGTTATTGTATCAGTTCCACACTTTCTAATTAGGGTACTTCTGTAGAAATATTAATATTTTCTTTGAAAGTAGGTGCTGTTGAAAATTTCTTGGCTTAAATTTTTGCAGATTAAAGTTGGCTGGAAAGCATGGGACCAGAAGGGGGAAGTTTGAGAAAAGAAACTGTTAGTATATATAAATGTATGTATTGATACAGCAATCCATCATTTATACATGTTTTGTTAAAGACAAGAGACAAGGTATTGCAATTAAGCTTTTTATTTAATTTGTCTTGTGTTTGAACAAGTGTTTTATTTTCTGGACACAGAGTATGTTGAAACTGTTCAAATGTTCTGTAATTCCGAGCACTTTCAGCTATACTTTTAGACATTATCAAGGATGATTTTATTTTTGATTTTTAACTGGGTGTATGGGTTGTGTGTATATTTCTAGAGTTATAGGGATGTTTTATTTTCTGAACACAGCACATTATGGCCCTGTTCATAGTTAATATATTTTTTATTATTAAGGCTTCCATTATTTTTAATCTTTTTTTTTTTTTTTTTTTACATGTGGATGTGGTTATTATGTTTGTATTTTCTACTAGTATGTTTTGGATGGAGTCTGGTAAATTTGTGTGTGTGTGTGTGTGTGTGTGTTTAAATGGTTCTAATGGAGCTGTGGTTGGATAGGTGTAACACAAAGTGTGACCGGTCTAATTATTTACGAGGTTGGTTTGATCAGGAACACAGTTCCTTAAGGGGCATTTAATCGCAGTACCTTGTCTGTCATCAAGTGTACTTTTATACAGTTTGATATTATTGATTATTATCCATCCATCTCCAAAGATCTTTTCATTTTGGCCTTGGAGTTTGTCCAGGAATATTCCAACATTTTCGATAAGGAACTGGACATTATTTTAAAATGCAGAAGTTCTGTTCTGATGTACAATGAGCAACAATGGACTAAAACTTCCGATGATTACTTTGACATTTCAATGGGTTTGTTAGATATCACCGAAGCCTCTGACCTGGTGGGACTATTTATTTTATATAGTTTAAGTGCCTATGATTATGTAGATACTAACAATATTGGATTATATAGAGATGATGACATGTTAATAGTTAAAAGATTCTACTAAAATTAAGGTAGAGCATATTAGGAAAATGATTCATAGGGAGTTAAAGTGTTTAGGTTTTAAAGTTAAAATAACTACCAACATTAAACAGGTAGACTTTCTAGATGTTACTCTAGATCTTAACAATAGTTCGTTTCAACCTTTTCTGGAGGTTAATTTGAACCCAGTATATGTACACCCTAATTTTAACCATCCTCCGTCAATTATTAAATATATATGCTCTTCCATAGAATTTAGAAACAGTGCTAATTCTTCTAGCAAAGAGGATTTTAATAAGCATAGCAAATTTTACAACTCTGCCCTTAGAAATAACGGTTATAAAGATACTACTATTAATTACAAGAGAAGACCTAGGAAAATCATTTGGTTTACTCCCCCATTCAACCTTATGGTTAAAACTGAATTAGGACAAAAGTTTATAAACCTTATTAATAAGCATTTTACCAAAACTAATCTGTTTAGTAAAATATTTAATAATAATACACTTAAATTAAGCTATTGTTGTTTGGACAACCTTGAGAAAAGAATTAAAAAAGACAATAATAGTCTTCAACAAGTATAAAAATGAAAAACATGACATCTTGCAGTGGTGCAGTAAATTATAAGTATAATAGTACTAATACCAGTGGATGTAATTGTAGGAATTCCAAAATTTCCAAAATAATTGCTTAGCTAGTTCCCCTTGTTTATTTTATTACTATTTCTACAGTTGAAAACCTGAGTATTAAAAATTTTTACATTGGAAGCATTAAAAATTCATTTAAAAACAATTGGTACCAACATGTACTATCCTTCAACAATAGTACTTCTAAAAATAGTACTTTGTTGTCCAAGTACTGTTGGAGTTTGAAAGAGAAAAACAAAACTCCTACAGTTAAATGTAAATTAATTAGGAGGGCTCAGACCTGTATTTCCTTATACGCACCATGTTATCTTTGTCCGTATGAAAAATTGGAAATTATTAGATTTAAACATAGAATTAATCTCTTAAATCAAAGGAATGAATTTACTGTTAATTGGAAACATAATTCACCCTTCACCATGCAATATGAGCAATAATATTCTGAATGATAATAGAATAGTATTGTAAGTTCATTGACGTTAATTATAACCTACCCTTGTTTGCTAGTGATTTAATCTGACATAGATTAAGTTGATATTCAATAGTTGTGATCATTTATGCATTAATTTTACATGGACTCTGAATTCATTATGGTTATATAGGTAAGTAAGCATGTATGTATATATATATATGTATATTATGTTTTTACATCTGTTTCTCTATTTCTGTATATACCTGGGTACATATATTTGAGCGCGTGCGCGCGTGTATATATCTATATATATATATGGGTGTATGTGTTTGTGTGTGTGTGTGTGTGTATATATATATATATATATATATATATATATATATGGGTGTATGTGTTTGTGTGTGTGTGTGTGTGTATATATATATATGGGTGTATATGTTTGTGTATGTGTGTATATATATATATATATATATATATGGGTGTATATGTTTGTGTATGTATATATATATATATATATATATATATATATATATATGAGTGTGTTTGTGTGTGTGTATATATATATATGGGTGTATATGTTTGTGTATATACAGTATAACCCGGATATAAGAGAGTTGTCAGGACCGGAGAAGAAGTATCTTATATCAGGGTTTCTCTTATATCCGGGTTTGGTCTATTATATATACATTAACAGAGGCTCTAATTTGGTACCAGAGAAAATCTCTCTTATATCCTGGTGACACTGTGTGTGTGTGTGTGTGTGTGTGTATATATATATATATATATATATATATATGGGTGTATGTGTTTGTGTGTATGTGTGTGTATATATATATATGTGTGTGTGTGGTTGTATATATATATATATATATATATATATATATGGGTGTATGTGTTTCTGTGTGTGTATATATATATATATATATGGGTGTGTGTATATATATATATATATATATATGGGTGTATGTGTTTCTGTGTGTGTATATATATATATATATGGGTGTATGTGTTTCTATGTGTGTGTGTGTGTGTGTATATATATATATATATATATATATATGGGTGTGTGTGTGTGTGTATATATATATATGTATATATATATATGTGTGTGTGTATATATATATATATATATATATATGGGTGCGTGTGTGTGTGTATATATGTATATGTGTGTGTGTGTGTATATATGTATATGTGTGTGTGTGTGTATATATGTATATGTGTGTGTGTGTGTGTGTATATATATATATGTATATGTGTGTGTGTGTGTGTATATGTGTGTGTGTGTGTATATATGTATGTGTGTGTGTGTATATGTGTGTGTGTGTATATGTATATGTGTGTGTGTGTATATATATATATGTATATGTGTGTGTGTATATATATATGTATATGTGTGTGTATATATATATATATGTGTGTGTGTATATATATGTATATGTGTGTGTATATATATATATATGTATATGTGTGTGTGTGTATAATATATATATGTATGTGTGTGTGTGTATATATGTATATGTGTGTGTATATATATATATGTGTGTGTGTGTATTATATATATATGTGTTGTGTATATATATATGTATATGTGTGTGTGTGTATATATGTATATGTGTGTGTGTGTATATATGTATATGTGTGTGTGTGTGTGTATA
>OZ038481.1:20240601-20358101 GCA_964036315.1 Acanthosepion esculentum | reverse complement strand
TGTTATAACTTGCATATGTTATAATTTTTAATATATATAACGACATCAAAAATAGATTTTTACTACAGTTATTCAGTATTTCTTCTTTGCAAATATGCAGTATTTGTAATGTAAGCCTGAAAATGTGATGCATTTAAATTTCCTTAATAAAGCATTAGCAAAAGCCCATGCTGTGCAACAATTATTTCTTCTCTTTTCAGTCATACTGAATGAAGGTGTTCCTATCATGTGTACTGTTTCTCCTCCTACAAATGGCATTTGCTAAGTCATTTAACTTGTCAGTAACCTCACAAAGATTATAAGGTCAATTTAGTGAAAATGAGCATCAGAAGCAAGAGAAAGAAGGGGAAGAGAAGAAAGAATTATGTTGTGAGTAAAGAGGGAGAGAATCAAATGAGGAGAGTATAATAGGCAAAATCAGGGGAGGAATCTAGGAGTGTGTGAAACGGTCAATTAAATAAAGAAAATTATATTGCTTCACTGAAAACATCCACTAAAAATGAGCATAAATGATGAGAAAAATGCCGAAAACTTAATAAAACAGAGTTTTATTATCAAAATCTTTGTTATTATTAAGAGGAAAGCCCAAAGGATTTTTTTTATTAGTAATTTATATATTTTAATCCTTTTTAGAACCTCTGAAATTTTTTTTTTCCCATCAAAGTGGGGTGACCATAAATTCGTATGGGAAATTTGAGCATCTTTTTATGGTGAAAAATATGTTGATTTGGAATTTCTGGCAAAAATCAGATAATTGTCAGATGTATTTTAATGAAACTTTCAGGTGTTATTCACAAATAAATGAAATTATTATAGAAACATTTCTTTTTTAGAAAATCTTGAAAAAAATAAACATTTTTTTTACATCTGTTATCCCCCCTACCTTATTTAATATTATGAAATTTTGAGAAATTCATTTTTGTAGTGCTTAATGTTTGTATTAATTATAAGGACAAGTCCTTGGAAAATTTTTTGTCAAACAAGATCCCCAGTTACTGAAAATCTGATATGAATAGTAAAATGAAAACTGCAATAAAAATAAGACATTATTTAATTGGAAAAGCTTCTAATTGCTTTTATGAATAAGATATGTTAAGATATGTTAAGATATTTTAATGAATAATGAATTTGTACAAGAATTGTTTTCATTTTTAAAAATGTTTTAATTATAATAATTTATAAAGTTTTAAATCTTTTAAAATCCTTTATTAATTCATACTGATGAGGTGATATTGTTATTAAGTAAGAACTATATTTATTTATCATAAATGGAAAAGCTTACTACAATTCAGTAAGTGCCCATACACCCACAATATTTTAAAAAGAATTTTGAATTTTGTGTGTACATTACTTTTTTTTGTAAATACAAACATCCATGCATGATATAAAACAAGAGCAGTATAGTGATTTAAAATTTATTAAGAATTTTAACATTTCCTCAACAGGGATTTTCGTAAGACAATATAGAAAAATTACTTTTGAAAGATTTTTTAATAAAGAGAATTATGCTATGTTGACAGATTTGTTGACATGGCTGATTTTTATCAATTTAAAAAAAATTATTACAATCAATTTACATTTGGTTTGAAATAGATCAAAGTATTTTCCTTATTGGAAATATTAAATTTAATCTATTAGCTTGAAATTAAAACTAAAATAAAAGCTTTAAGACTGATTTTTCATGTTTAAGAATCCTTTTAAAACCTTAGGTGTTTCTTTTTTTGTTTCTATGGAAATAGAAAAGAAAAACAAAGAATATTGAAAATCTTGTAGATTTCATAAGAAATTTGTTTATAGTTAAAAATTTTAATCTGATGGACTTATAAATTATATACACTTTCAAAGAAAAATTATAGGTTTTTAATATCATTAGTGTCATATATCATTAGTGTCATATATCAATGGTGACTCTAGGTCATCAATGTTTGTCAGGCTCATTACAATCTTTAACAAAATACACTATTGTTATAACTTAGATGTTAAAATGATTCCTTTTTACTCTAATTACATTATATAATTTTTTTAAAAATCTGTGTGCATGAAATTAAAAAAAAACACATCTTGCTATTTTAAAATTAAATGTAATAATTCTATAAAAATAAACATTTATTTTTTAAAATTTTCCCGACATGTAAGAAACAAGAGTAAAGACAAAGCCAGATATGTTTTTTTTTTTTAAATAACGTGTGTATCTATCCCAAGTGTGTGTCTGTGTATATATCTATTTGTGAGTGTATTTATGTATCTCTCTCTCTGTGAATTTGTAGTTTAATTTATTGTACAAGTTTATGATCAATACTGCTGACTGATATTGTATTTCCTCAACACTACCTCAGTCACATGCCTCACTCCAACCCTCCAGTCAACAAGTTAAGGCTGCCACTTTATTTGATTTTCGTTGAATTTAAGGTTGGGCTTAGTTTAATTTTCCCTTTTTCAAAAGATACATTCTGCTAAAGAAACTTATACTGTACAAAATAAATTATTTAAAATGGGAATTTGGAAACAATAAGTGGAAATATAAATATGTTCTTTGAAAAACATGGCATACAATTCATTAGAGGTTTTTAAAAGATTATTTATAAAATTAAAGCAAGAAATACATTGCCTATTAAGTATGTCCCCAGCTTCGATCAGGCTCAGAGCTACTCAGCCTGACTAGCCATGTTAATTTTATTTCATTCTTTTTTTACTTTCTTTCTTTGTTTTTTTTCTTTTTTTTCTTTCTTCTTTATTATGAAAAATATCAATGAAATGTATTTCGGCCAATATTTTGAGACACGGAGTTAAAACAATTAATTTTGGATCCAGATGAAATCAAGAATGAAAATGTCACATTACGAAAATCTTTTGTTGCTTTGAAATAAATATACTTGAATGTTTACTCACTTGGGCTAAGCTCGACAAGCCTAACTGCCGGAGTCATCACTGATATATATACCTTACACATCTTTCTATATTTTTGTATTTACTTAACTCATTTTCTATTCATATGCAGATGGTTTACTGCCTATATAGGTTTTGCATTATACTTATATCCTTCCCAAATATGTCAAGCTTACTTAACAGTTCCACTCATTCTTTGTGACATACTTTGCTTAATCCATAAAACACAGGTATACATCTTTCTGCATTTCTATTGCTCTTTTGTATATATATATATATATATATATATATATATATATATATATATATATATATATACATATATAGTCAACAATGAAATTATTCATACACCCATCAATTTTGAATATTTTTATCCATTTCTCAGAATCTAATGCCCGTATGATGCCAGGTTTTTTATATGTTAATAAGCACAAAAAATGGAATATAAAACTCAATTTTCAGAACAACAGGTTAAATACAAATTTGACAGGTGAATTATACAAAATAGGAAAAGACAAAATTATTTGTACAGTATGTAAAATAGATTAAATGGAACAATCTTCGCAATATTAATAGTCAATAGCATGGCCTCTCATCTTTATAACTTGTTGCAATCATTTTCTAAAGTTTTTGATGCAATTTGAATAAATCTTTTCTGGGATCTTCTTTCATTCTTCAATGGTTATGCTTTCTAATTCCTGAAGATTTTTGGTGACCAACGATTTATTCAAACTTTCAATTCTTTCCATAGATTTTCAATAAGATTCGAGTCAAGACTCATTGAAGACCATGGCAGAACCGTAATCTTCCGTTTCTGAAGCCATGCAGTCACTGATTCAGACATGTATTTGGGATCATTATCTTGCTGGAAAGTAAATCACTGACCTAGATGAAGATTTTGCACTGACAGTTGTAGATTTTGAGCATAAATATCACATTTCTTTTTCTTGTCTTTAATGAACAAACACTATTCTTTTACTATTTCCAGTCTGATTTTTCTGTGCACTCTATTCATCAGAATTCGGATAAGTTTTGTTATATAGCATATTAGATTCATTATATAATGGAGTTCACATTCATTTGCACATTTGTGAAATATCTGTATATTATCCTCATAAATGTTACATATTTATAACCAGAATTATGTTTACTGCAAAAGTTCCGAAAGCTCAATATTTTTTGTGTAAACTTTGAAAGATCTGAGTAATCTTTGACAGTCTGAAGATTCAATCAGTAATTTCAGAGTCTGCTTATTTCTCATCCTAGTAAGAGCAACATCATCAGATATTTTTTATTTTCATTTTTTTTCTCAAGCTATTACCAAATTCCACAAGGTATGCTCTGAATTGTAACATACAATAATTAATGACAAAATATATATACAGACTCCGTATCATCTACCCCCAACTTTTTGCAATATATTTATATGTGGCGTATTATTTATATAGAAGATTAAGGTGTCTTTTCCTTTTGAAGTGCATGCTTAAATTGAATAATCACACTTCAATTTGTTCCATTCATTGAAAAATGTAGAATTTTAAGGAGATTACATAATATTTAGAGGATGCCTATGCTTGTTAAAACTTAAAATATATGTGGGGGACAAAAAAATAGACGTTTTTATTTTACAGTTAATAGCAAACAATTATCATTTGAATCTTTACTAATTATACACATTAGAAAACTAGAAACTTTTTTTTTTATTTAACAGTGAAAAATTTAAATTTTAGCCAATGTTTATTATTTTCAGACCCCAATTATGGTAAATGATAACAATGCCATCAGAAAAGTGTAGTTTGGAAGTTTTTTAAAGATTTCTGATGAAAACCAAAGTAAAGCAATATGTCCACTATAGCTTGATACTTACTTAAATGATTTATGTAAAGAAATTTTTCTTCTTAATTTTTTAGATTCTTAACCAATGTTTTTTAAATAAAAAGGATATCTAACTTTATTTCATAAGCTTTTGTATTCATTTTTCTACAAAGATTTTTGCTAATAAATGCAATTTGTTCATTAAGTTTCCCAAACCAACTGTAGGGCCTGAAAATAATGAATTTTACTCATTGTAGGTATCGGAATTGAAAATCTAGAATGGTACTGGAATTTGTATCGGAATTTGTCAAAATATTGGTACTGTCCCATCACTTATAACACATCTATCTATCTATCTATCTATATATATATATATATATATATATATATATATATATATATAAGCATAATAATTGAACAATAATATTTATTAACTTAATGGATGAAATGTTTTCCAACACAAAAGCAATATTTTCAATTGAAAGAAAAGAAAAAACTAAAACCACATATCAAGCACATATAGCAAAATTTTGTTTGGCAGAAATATACAGATTATTTTGATTAGATTTCAACAAGTTTTCTTTCATAGGAGTGTTGCTTGTTGCGCAGTCAAATTATGATATAATAAAGCTATTTAGAACAATGGCTCATTATCATTATGAAAACTTTATTTATCAGATTAAATTTGTTAATGAAATGTGCAACTAAAGATGTATGCAGTGAATGTAGAAAAATAAAGTATTTAAATATAGTCTTAAATAATGAAAGTAGTTTCTGAAAAGTGTTTGTAAAAAGTTTACTTCTTGAATAGAAATGAATCTGCCAGGTAATTTTTGTTTGCTGGTTGTTAAAGTACTCATTATATACACATATATTCAGATACATTACTTTGGGGGAATTATTCATCGACAAGATAAAAATGTGCTACTTTTAAAATCGATTATGTAACCTACATACTTGAAATTTGGTAAGAACTTGTCTTGTTATTTGTTCTCATTAACAATTTCAAACTTGTTGGTTTCATGGTTAAAATGTTGTTTACAAACATCCACCAAAACTGTTCTAATATAAAGAGAGATTCTGGTTTATTGAGATGCAGTCAGGAAAAAAAAAATTGATCCCCTATTGCTGTCTTTGTTATGTGAAGCAACATAAAACAAATTGAAATCTGTGTATTTTCAATTTTAAAATATATACAGAAGAGAACCTGTTTTTTCCTGATTAATCAGTTACAGATCATCAATTTTATTAATTGCATTAATTGCAGCAGTATTATGTTTATTTTAATTTTTAATTTGATTAAGCAGTGTCAACCATTACTATTATTAAATTTTCCCTTGTATTTTCTTTCATCTTCCTTTTTTTATGACATGAAGTCTTGTCAATCATTATTATTTGACTAGTATTTATTTAAATAAATTAATAATAAAACTTTACTGTTAAACAAAAATATCTTGAAATTTTTTCTTTCTATCTGGCAGACTGAACAACTGGAATTCTTAATGTTTATTGATAAATATCATTAAACATGAGGAATTTCAGAACAAGCTAGTTACAACTGGCAAACTTTCCACAGGCAGCTAAAAGAAAAAAAAGAAAAAAAGAAAGAAGAATTCCTCATCACCTACTTCGTGTATCATCACCATCATTAATACTCTTCATATCCTGCTCATCTTTTAGATAAACAAAATATTTGTATTCATCACTAAGAATTTCAGTGACTTTCTTTTTGTTTGGTTTTAATTCTTAACTCGTTTTTTAATTCTTTCTGTAACCCATTTTTCACCACCTGTTACGATATATTTAAGGAAGATTTAAGATGATACATTTGTCACCACAATTAATTCCCCAAAAGGAAAATGCTTATGACTCTGGTGAAACCTCAGTCTTCTTCATGGTTCTCATCAACAAGTTCTGCTGCTATAGCCCACAGGAATCACTATTCTGATCAAAACAGATACCTATTCCTGGATGCACATAATAAAATGTAAACATGTCCTCAAAGGAACTAAGTCTTTGTTTGCTGAGAGAATGAGTCACCTTATTGCATCTAACAACTTTGGCTCTCATGATTACTGGTGGCTCTGTAATAGTGTATTAAATCAAAGTTTTTTTTATTCCTCCACTCTTCAATCAATTTGAAGTGTTAACATCTTCTGCTGATAAAGCAGAATGTTTCACCCATAAATCCTCATTAAAATCTACTCTCAAATTTGTATAATAAATGCCTCGCTGTCTCTTGCTTTCCTGCTTGTTGGAAATCCTCATCAGTTCCAGTCTTTAAGAACTCAGGTGAATCATCTGATCATTCCAATTATCAGCTTATTAGCCTTCTACCTCTTTTTGATAAAGTATGAGAGGCCCTTACCAATGCTGAATTAAGCATCTCACATCACAGGGCCTTCTTTCAGATGAGCAATATGGCTTTTCGTTTCTCTATGTCAGTGGCTGATGTATTAAGGATTATTATGGAAAGAGTCTATCAAGATTTACATAAGAATGAAGTAGTTCAAGCTGTTGCTTTGTATATCTCAAAAGTGTTCAACGGGGTTTGGCATACCAGTCTTCTTCACAAGATGAAAAGTTATGATGTCTCCAGACTAATTTTTTAACTGATTCATTATTTCTTATCATGTCCTGAAATGAAAGTGGTCCTGAATAGCCACTCTTCTAGATCCTTCTGTACTAATGCAGGTGTCCCCAGGTCTCTATCCTTGGTCCTACTTTGTTTTTAATTTTCATTAATGACCTTACTGATGGCATCAGCTCTCAACTTGGTATCTATGCTGATGACACAACCATTTACTCCTGTCTTAAGTTTGATTGATTCGATGAGGTCACATTGACAGCTGTTGTCAAAAATGACCTTCAGCTAACAATATTTCATCTTAGAATCCCAGATGAAAATTGTTAAAAGCATTTAATTCATTTTTAATCTCCTCACAGATGAAAAAGAAACTTTAAGCAACAGAAGTGGTTCTACAGAAGGGTAATGAGAATACCATGGACTTGAATGTGTGAGCAACAACAAAGTTTTAGAGAAAATGGAAACAAAAAAAACACAAACTTAACATCAGGAAAATACAGTTGTAATTTCTAAGGCACATAATGAGGAAAGTTTGATACTGACAGGACAGATTGAATGCAAGAGGGACAGAAAAACAACACAACCTACCTAGAGAGCTTGAGTAATGGCAGAGCAAGGTTTAGGAATGTAACAAAAAGACAAAATTTTTAAAAAGCTATAAAGGACAGGAAATTGTGGAGAGCTATGATCGCCTACATCCTGAAGGGACATGGCACATAGAAAAAGAAGAAATATAATGGGGGGGGGGGTCCTAAATTTTTCTCACTTAGAAATTGGTGAAAAACTCCCATGAAAATCTCATCAAAATTATCTCCAGTGATTTAAGAAAAATGGCAGACAGAATCGGTCAAAGTGCTGATCCACTTTGTCCATAACATTTCATGAAAAGTATAGGTCAAATGCAGCCTCATGATCCACATAACAAAACTCATTCTCCGTATCCTGAGGAGTAGAGCGCACAGCAGAATTAGGCCAGAGATAAGACAAGAACAGTGTGGGTTCATTGAAGACATGAGAACAAGGAACGCGATATTCATGTTCAGAATGTTATCAGAAAGAGCAATACGAATGCAGAAGGACCTGTGTTTTATAGACTACGCAAAGGCATTTGACAAAATGCGCCATAAAAATCTGTTAGAACTGCTCAGCAACCTTGATATATTTAGAAAAGATATTAGAATAATCAAGAACCTATACTAGCAGCAAATGGATACAAAATGAGTTCAGCAAATATACAAAAATAGAAAGCGGTGTAAGGCAAGGATGTGTCTTCTCAATGGACTTATTCAACCTATACAGCAAAGCAATTCTGAGAGAACTGGAAATGCTACCAAGATTCATCATTGGTAGCCACAATCTTAACAACATAAGATATACAGATGACACAATGCGGATAGCAGACACGGAAAGGAAATTGCAAAACCTCTTACAGAAGGTAGTGAAGGAAAGCGAGAAGAAGGGACTAAGCATAAACTGCAAGAAGACAGAATGCATGGTCATCTGCAAAAAGATGAGCCCGAAATGCGATTTACAGGTTAGGGACACTAAAATCAAGCAGGTGCGGAAATTTAAATATCTGGGAAGTGTTCTGACAGAGGACGGTAAGAGCGATGTTGAGATCTGAAGAAGCATTGGGATGGCCAAAGACACATTCCAAAAGCTAGACAGGGTATTATGAGACGGGAGGATTTTGTTGGTAACAAAGAAAAGAGTACTGAACTGATATGTGATATCTGTCCTCCGTTACGGCAACAAATGTTGGACAGTATCTTCAAAAATGAAGAAGAGACTCGAGGCAGTGGGGGTATGGTTCTACAAAAGGATGGTAAGGATGCCATGGATCAAACATGTGAACAACGATGAGGTTTTTGAAAGGATGCAAACAAGGAGGAAGCTTATACTTAACATCAGGAAGAGGCAGCTGTTATTTCTGGTACACATAATGAGAGAGGAGGACTTGGAGAATCTGATACTCACAGGGTGGATAGAGGGAAAGAGAGACAAGGGAAAGCAATGTGTGACATACTTAGCGGACTTAAGCAAGTCGATGGCAGAACAGGGTCTGGGAAAAGTAGCAAAAGGATAAAACTAATTGAGAACTACAAGGGATAGGGGGAAGTGGAGAGCCATAATCGTTTACTTCCTGAAGGGACATGGCAGCAGATAAAAGAGTGAGATGGAAAATGGTTAAGAGAAGAAAAAACAAAAAAAAATGACAGGAAAAAGAAAATGTAGGAAGACAAAAGGAACAGTAAATAAAAAAAAAAATGTCAGGAGTAAGATGGATAAAGATTTGCATATTTCAAACTGGGGACAGAGATCAGTGTTCAAGACCAATAAAAATCAGGATTTTAAATGTTGATTTTTCAAGCAAGCAGGTCTTTTCCAATTAGAAGCCTGCCATAACACAATCTTCCTCTTCCATTATTTCCTCCCTCACACCCGTTCTAGTCTTGTGTTGTTATGGCCCATGGAAATATCTGGAAAAAAATGGAAACAGAAACCCATAGATGGAAGATGAAACCATAAGAAATAATAAACAAATAAGGTTCAGAATTTTAGAAAAATGAATAATGAAAATAAAAATGGCAGTGGAAAGAGAAAGAAAATAGAGAAATTTGAAGTAATATTAGAAAAGTATGATTGCTTTCTGTTATCATTCTTTTATCTGATTCCTTGAAAATGTTAATCTATCTCCATCTCTTTCTTTTCTTTCTTTCTTTTTTTTTCATCATGGTCTGATTTCATTACTTGACTGCCAAACCTACCTGATTCTTACAAAGCTTATAAATAGAAAGAAAAACAAACAAGTTGGCCAAAAAAAAGGGAAAAGTAAATCAAATTATTGATCACAGATGAATATGTGCGTCTATTTCTTACTAAATCTTCTTACAGCTTTTGTTTGTCTATTGTGCATGTTTCGTGTCTTTTGTTTTTGCTTAGAATCTGAGAAAGAAAATGAATTCACATCATCTGTTGAAGTAACAGACTGAAATAGTCTCTCCTCCACCAACTTGTAAATTCATTCTCACTCTCTTATTTTTTTTGTGAATTTATTTTTTTTTCCAATTTCATTGACAAGAAATCATAGAAAAAACAGTGTTAGTGTTTAATATTGTTAAACAATAACTTTGGCAATAAAAAGATGTATGTGTATGTAGGTACATTAATAAGTCTATAGCCTAATGATGAAATAAAAAAAAAAAAACATCTATTTTATTTTTGTACCATAAATATTTTTCAACATCAACTCCTTCTCTGTCAATGAGTTCAATGCTTTTCTGCAGATCACATGGATTGAATCTAATACAGCAATATTTCTGGATCCCCCAAAATAACTGGATTTGGCTATGAACTTATACATCCATCCTCATGGGGATCAATTTTTAAAATAACATACAAATTTTATTTGTGATAAGCATATTTCATATTGTAGCCACATATAAGATGAGTGACAGTGCTTTTCTGCAGATCCCATTGAATCTAATACAGCAATATTTTTTTATCCAAATATTCAAATCCAGTTATTTTTTTATTTGTATTAAGTATATTTCATATTATAGCCACAGGTAAGAAAACAAGTGTTTTTTTTTCTGTTTTTTTTTAAAATGGTTTTTATTTTTAACAAGTCACTATGAAACACATTTATTTAATTTTAAAAGAATTTATTATTATTATTTTAGAAATTCATTTTCACAACAGAAAAACTGATTTGACAAATAAAAGAAATATCTAAAATCAGTAACTTAAATCTATATTTAAGAATTATGTTCTTGAGAAAATTATACTTTTTTTTTCTCTGTAGTGTATGTTCAAGATATGATCTGCTTGCTTTTACAGCTCTTATCTCCAAAAAGTAATCTTTTTATTAGAATAAACAAAAAGCCCCAAAATAAAAAAAAACAAACAACCTACTCGCAGGCGTATACTTACCTAAGCCAGACTTATTTTTCTCTCTCTCTCTTCAGCCTATTAATGTTAGACATTTTTCATCATGAATGTTTGACATGTTTTTAAATACCAATGCCAAACGGATTTATGTCTGATAATGTTATATAAATTTTAAGGAATGTTCAGACTTTTATGAAAAATGCCAGATATTTTGTTTTGTAATTGAAGTAAATTTCTAAATAGCTATGCTTTTTTTTCTACAGATGTAAAACAGATTTGTTTTTAGATTTTTTAAATTTAAAATAAAGATTAATGAAGTTTTTGATAAGTGACAACTTTCTCTTTGATACTGGATATAAAATCATTTCACCCCAAACAAGGCAATATTGCCACTAAGATGTTAGAGACTACAAAAAAAGAGAACAATAAAAGAACAGGAATTAAGAAGACAGAAGAAAATGATTGACATTGCATTTAAATTTTTGAGAATCAAAGTCTACTGGTAAGCAAACAAGCGAGATGTGCAAGAGAAGAAATAGTTAGCATAGAACTTACAGTTACACTTAACATTTCAACACTAAAATAATGAGATTTTGCTGCCAATCTAGTTCTTCCTTCTTTTTATGTGCCATGTCCTTTCAGGACATAGGCGATCATGGCTCTCCACCTCCCTCTATCCCTTGCAGCTCTCAATAAGTTCCTTCCCTCTGCTTCTTCCCCCAGACCATGTTCTGTCATCCACTTGCTTAAGTTCGCCAGCTATGTTGTTGTTTTCCCTTGTCACTCTTTCCCTCTATTTGACCTGTGAGTATCAGATTCTCCAGGCCCTCCTTCCTCATTGTGTGTCCCAGAAACTTCAGCTGCCTCTTCCTGATATTAAGTATAAGCCTCCGCCTTGTTTGCATCTTCTCTAAGACCTCATCATTGTTCACACACTCAGTCCAAATATCTAGTACTGCACTTAAATTCATAAAGTCTCAGTACCATAGAGTAAAGTTCATCAGAACAAAAGTATTTATAGAAAAAGCAACGTTACGACAGTGGGAAAGTGACTGAAGCTGAGAGGCTAGGCAGGGCCAATAACATTGCAGATTCTTATTTGGATTTTATCAAGAATCTGAGAGAGAGAGAGAGAGACTTATTTTCCATGAAAATGGAATGGCCTACTTGAAATGGAAATCACTATTTTTGAAATGGAACTTTTTTTCATAGCAGTTAGATTTCAACTGCCATTTTAATTTGTTACTATGTTTGCCTTTTGTAACTCATTCCTGTTGTGCTGCTGCTTTTCTCTAGGCTTTGCCACTTTCACTTAATTCTTATTTAGCATCCTTTGCAAGGGTTATCCCAGAAACTCAAAGTTAAGGGCAGAAGTTAGTGTGAAAGCCTGTCAGGCAGGAGCAACTTTTATCCAATGGGTGGATATTCCAGGTAGTAAAATGTTTCATTTCTTTTTTATTTTCTTGTTTTAATAACATTTATACATTGTTACACTTTCTCACGAAGTATTAAAATGAAGCCAAAACAGGAATCTAAAGGGTGGGGGGGAAACTGAATTCTATACTAAAAAGTGGGGGGGCAGAATTCTATACATACTGAAAACAGAAAAACAACTGAATTCTTTAAAGCCTGAAAAGGAAAATTGGTCTCTGTAGGTATCTTCACTAATTGACTAAAAAAACTAATGAAAAAATGCTCCAAACATAATGAAAACAAAGTTTTATCATTAAAATGTTTTTTATTATTAAGAGGAAAGACCAAAAGACTTTTTTGATTATTTCATTAAATTTTTTCATCCTTTCTAGCATGAAAGTTCTGCCAAAGGAAATTTAGTGTCTTTTTTGGCATTAAAAACACATTTTTTTGGAAGATCTTGATAACTCAAATAATTGTTGGATTTTAATGAAACTTTCACAAATGAATTAAATCATTTTAGATTTTTTTTTTAGAAAGTCATAATAAAAATATTTTTTTTTGTAAAATCGAATTACACAGTTACTGAAAATCATCTCTGAATTGTAAGATACAAAACTCAATAGAACTAAAACATTATTGAATTAGAAAAGCTTTTAATGACTTTTATGAATAATGTATGTTAAGGACAATAGTGTCTGAAGCCAAAATATTTTTCAGATGAAAAATGAATTTTTACAAGAATTTTCTTTTTTTTTCAGTTTTAAATACAAAATGTGATAAGGTTGTTAAATATTTTAAAATTAAGTTTCAATCCATAACTTTTAAGGAATGCTGTTATTAAGTAGATCTATCTTTACAGATCATAAATTTGGAACAATCTGCGATACACAATTATTTTGAAGAATTTTTACATTGTTTTTGAGTGTGCATAAAAACTATTTTTTCCAAATATATGGATGATCGTAAGTGACATTAATGTCACAAGTTTTAAGAGTTGTTTTCTCCTGATGACAATAAACTGACCTCAGGAAATTTTAGTTTTCATATTGTGAACACCTGTTGAATTCTCTGACTTAGACCAGCATCATTGCATTTTCAAAAGTTTTATTTTTTTTACGTCCTATTTCTCTAAATAATTTAATTTTTTAAATATGATTAAATTATTGTTTTTCAGGGAGAAACATACTGCAATTATTAATTATTTTCTTTTTATAGTTTCAATTTTAGGGACGGAAACAGGGATTCAGGCTTTAGCCATATCTTTGAGAATATTCTCAAAAAAGGTTCACCAAATTTTCAATAAAGTCTGAAAACAATTGCATATTTTTATTTATTTTTACGCTTATTTTTTAGTG
Organism: Acanthosepion esculentum; assembly: GCA_964036315.1. Lineage (NCBI taxonomy): Eukaryota > Metazoa > Mollusca > Cephalopoda > Sepiida > Sepiidae > Acanthosepion > Acanthosepion esculentum. The sequence goes on along the minus strand of OZ038481.1, from coordinate 20,344,151 downwards.
GACTATGATTAAAAGAAATAAAAAGTTTAAATGATTATATAATTAATACAAAAAATTTAACATTTTCATAACTGTCATATTATAACAATATTTTTATATTATCTCAGTTGTGGAATTTTTTCATAACTGAGATGGAAAAATGAATAATAAATAAAAATAATGCCATAAAATTTCATTAGAGATGTACTTAAAAATTAAGTACCTATCTTGTGAAATTTTATCTCTCTCTCAGTTCTAAAATTTGAAATTTAATTTTTCCAGAAATCATCTTCAAATGTAAGGCTATAAAGCTGAAGTACCTAAAGAAAAAAAATCAGATTGCTGGAATATTTGTTAATTTTTAAAAATTACTATATAGTTAAATAAGTTGGTTCACTTAAAATAAAAAAAAATTATGTCGCTTCTGTTCTGCCATTCGATAAATTCCCTCTGAGCCAAACTGTCAATACATCGATATAACTGTTAGTTAACACTTCAAAAAGAAGTTACTGCAGTTAAGACATACTTTGTAATGGTATTTCACTGATGTAAGAAAAACAAGATTTTTAATCAAAATTTTGAATGTTCTTAAGAGGATGAAAAAAAATTTAATAAAATAATGAAAAAATACTTTGGCCTTTCCTCTTAATAAGAACATAAACATTTAGCTGATAAAAAATTTTCTCATCAATTTTGGGGCCTTTTTTCATCATAGTATGCTCTTTTTCAGCAGATTAGAGTGTGTGTGTATGTATATATATATATGATGAAAAAATATGGAAAAGACAAAGCAAAATCCGAATGTGTAAGTTTACTGTTTTAATTTTGTTTTACTGTCGACGTCAGACGTTTCGGTCTAGTAGACCCTCTTCAGGACATGGTTATTGGAGACATAATTATATTTAAGTTAACATGAAGAGATGATAGACACAAGACTAGTCAGAAACAGAAAAACTGAAATTCTAAAGTCAGCGTTCTCTTTTTTGGATTCGGTCACGTTGGCGTCGCTGCGAAAACGCACTCCCAAGAAAGAGATTTTATCTTAAGTGGAAAAGAGAAATTCTATTTGAATCTAGAGCTTATATATATAGTTATTTGTAACTAAGTGGTAAAATTTATAAAATCGTGACTCATAAAATTTATATAAAAATAAGTGAGAAATCTACCAAAAGAATTGTTTTGTTTTCTGTTTAAATTCAAAGTTCTTTTCCCAATGATATCAATTAAATCTCACTCTGTTGGTATCATGTGTGTCAACAGCTAAACAAATACAACGGCTGTTCTATATGATAGCATATAAGAATAGGTAAAGATGATTTTCAGGAACTAATCAAAGTATTAAAAGATAAGAAAATATAGTTTGGAAGAAAGAAAACAGTGCTTAACTGATATTTGTTTGTTTGTTTTGTTTTACGGCATATCAACCTCAATGAGTTATTTAATGCTGACAAAATTTTCATTGTTGGTAATATTTTTTTCAAAAAATCTATCTCTGGTAATATTTTTTCCTTCAAAAATGTATTTCTGGTAATAATTTTCCTTTAAATGTATTTCTGGTAACAATTTTTTTTTTTTTTTACAATATTTCTGGTATTAAAACCTATTTTTACACTTTTTCATAGTGTTTTGACCAGAGTTTGGGGGTTAACTATTTGCCCACAGCTGGGACCTTAACAGGTGCTACCACCTTGGGTCAGGGTGAACCTGGGAACATCAGCAATTAAGAGATGGTTCCACGCTCCTCAAAACTTCCTGATCAGAGGCCTTGCTGCTGTACATAGTTTATCATCTTACCCAGAATGTGGATGTAGTTTATCGTCATACCCAGGACGAGCTTAACTGATATGTAATGTCTAATCACTTATATGGTAGTGAATGCTGAACACTCTCCTTAATGGTGAAGAAAATAACTTGATGCAACGGAGGTGTGTTAATCCTAAGAATACCATGGGCATAACATGTGAGCAATCAGGAAAATAGGAACTTTAAGGAAACTTATACTTACAATCAAAAGAAACAGATGAAACTTGTGGACCTCATCATGAAAAAAAGAGGACCTAGAGAAATAAACAATGAGAGGAATTGTTGAAGCAGGTAGAAGCAACAAGTACTCTTTTTTAATGAGATTGTACAAACAAATGGAAGAACAGGGACAAAGAGAGTAAATGGTCAGAAATTATTTAAACCAACAAAAAGCAAAAAATTGTGGAGATCCATGATTGCCAAGTCCCTGAACGATGGTCTTGAATGCTGGGTCATCAAATTCACTGACATAGAAATCAAAGAACATTTTACCTTCTAAACATGTTATCAGAGGTTACTTTCTCTTAACCTATACCCCCAGCCAAATTACAGTGACTTATTTTATTTGCTTATAAACATGTTTTAAGTTTTTACTTAAACAAAAATGAGGAGAATTTATTGATGAAATACAAATGAAGGAGACATCTTGAAAATAAGGGGAGATAATTGTACCATAGACTTAAGTTCAGATTCTGAAATAAAATATTTATTTGTTTTTTACTAAAATTAATCCTTTTTTTATTTATCACAACATTCCTGGCTGGCATATTTTCTGTTACTGTAAACTGTGTGAAGATAGACTTTGACAAGAATTTAACACTTTGTAAAATATGCTTTATACAGTGTGTGGCAGAAATACTTCCCACATAATGTTAAGACATTAGCTGGATAAAGACACCATTAGGAAGTATTTCTACCACACTCTGTATTTATAAAATTATGTCAACAATTTTGTTTCACTCATAGTATTACATTTAACAATACTTTAATTTCTTAAAGGAAACATTAATAATTATTATCTCTTTTTAACTAGTATTTTTTTCATTTTATTTCCACTTCTTTTTATTACATTATAATCCATTATTTTTATTTAACAAAGTTTGAACTTCTGTGATGAAGCATTTTTAGTTATTTATTCTGAGCTAGTTTTTCTCTCATTTCATTTCTTTTGCTTTTATTGCACTAATATATAAAAAATAAGTGTCTTGAATTTCTTAGAAAATCCATTTTAAATTATTATTTTTAGCTTGTATTTTTTTCATCTTAATTCTTTTGCTTTTTAATACATTTATATATAAGCCATAACCGTGTTTGAATTTGTTGGAAGTTATTCATTATTACCTAGTATTTCTTTCATCTCATTTTAATTTATTTTTTATTACACAGAAGTGTGGGAATTTCTTAGATTTAGTATTCTCAAATATTTATTTTTAACTACTATTTCTTTGATCTTATTTCTATTGCTTTTTTTTACACTGTAACAAAGATAAAATTACAGTCAAGACCTGGAATGTTAGAACACTTATTTGTAGAGTGCAAGAAGTTAGAAAATACAAAACAGGAACTGGATAGGTTGAATATGAACATTTTACCTGCAAGTGAAAAGAGATGGATACAAACAATTGTGATTTTTATAAGTGATAGTCACAGAATTATATAAAGGGGAGAGAAAAGCGAAAGAGGATCCAAAGTAATATAAGATTTAAACAAGAGTAGGTATGTTTTGGGCTACTAGCAACTTTGTAAGTTCTTCTGGTTTGACTAAAAAGGGAAGCCTTTCAATATAATGATCACTGTAGCATGTGCACAAAGACTAAAAAGCATAAAAGACGGAATAGGTAAGTTTTACAACACTAGAAAATATCAAATATCAGTGCAAATCACAAAAAGTTAGCATTATCATGAGTGAGGGTCTAAATGCAAGATAGTGCAACAGATGTTAGGTATGGACTTGGATTCTGTAAGAAATGCAGATAAATATATGTTCATTGATGCAAAGTTAATATCCACGTTAAAAGTAACCCATCTTTTGAATCTGCAACATGCTTGTCGACATTGAAAAACGCCAGTGCATATGGCCGCATCATGTTGAAACCCTGATTCTTGCATTATCACTGGAGTTAAGCAACATTGAGCCTGGTTAGTACTTATATGGGTAACCACTTGGGAATAAGGTGCTCTAAGCTTGGATGTGTGTGTAGTAAAATGGGTAATGGCTTGGAATTGTTAATTAGGGAGCAGAATTCTAATCCCTGTTGGGTTTTGTTATATTCATTTTATGTGCAAATTAACCTGGGAAAGGTATGACTCCACCCCACTTCTCCAGCCAGTTATGGGTTAATTATTAGCACTTGTGCCAGTAAGCCATTATTATCTCTAAAAAAAAAAAAAGAAAAACTTTTTACAATCTAAAAATATTTTCTGGCTTTAAATAACCTGAAAAGGGTTCATAATCCGTAAAAGATGAATCAATAAAAAAATAAATGGTCAGCGTGTGACACCAAAAACCAGATAGGTTATTTAACCATCAAGAAATGATTTAAAAATGTGGTTTTGCATTCTAAAACATATTGAAATGAGAGCAATCACCTTCCAGTCATGTAAACTTAGGGTAAAATTACAAAAAGTAAAGAAAGCCTAAACCAGTGCCTAAACGGCAATAACACGAGTTTCACAGCAACTCTGTTTGCAAACAAACAAATGCAGTTGGAGTTAGGAATAAATATAAAAGTTTGGAACTGGTTTGAAAATAAAAACCTTAAAGAAAGTATTAATGACAACAGCAAAAGAAGGGAAGGAAAAAAAAAAGGAAAATAGGTAAAATTCTCTAATGAAAGAAATGCAGCAGGTGTTTCCCAGAAATGGTGCAAAATAGAGGATGTTAAACAAAAAAACTTCAGTAATAAGTGCAAGATAATAAGAGGAATAATTTTGGTTTGGTTTGGTTTATGGCATATCAACCTCAATGGGTTATTTAATGCCGACAAAATTTTTTATTGCTGGTAATATTTTTTCTCTTCAAAAATCTATTACTGGTAATATTTTTTTTCATCAAAATTCTATTGCTGTTAATTTTTTTTTTTTTTTCAAAAATGTATTACTGGTAATATTTTTTTTCACAAATGTATTGCTGGTAATAATGTATTTTTGGTAATAATTTTTTACAATAAAGTATTTCTGGTATTAAAACCTATAATGTTTTGACCCCAGTTTAGGGGTTAACTATTTGCCCATAGCTGGGACCCTAACTGATGCTACTACCCTGGGTTAGGGTGAACCTGGGAACACCAGCAAATAAGAAGTGGTTCCACGCTCCTCAAAATCTCCTGTTGGAAATAGTTTATTGTCTTACCCAGGATGGAAATAATTTCGGGTTTTAATACATTAAAAATAAATATATCCAGAGAAAGCTCACATGAAACTAAATAAAAAGTGATGTATTTCTGATCTCTTTTATAATGGCAAACGGAGTAAGTCTGTGTTATTATAAAGAAAAGAATATTTCATTATCTGAAACAGGAGAGGTCAGGAGCATGAGTGATAAATATGCCAAGGCACATTGTGTTTTATAGAATAGATTCATAAAAAAATATGCAATATCATACAAAGTTCACAGCTGTTTTATATTCTGTTCTCATGATATGAATATATATCAAATGTGTAAGACACTTCTGTTACATTTAATGATATCAGCACATATTTACAACTTATAAGTTTATTGGGGGTTAAGATTTGTTTCCAGCATTAATAATATTAGTCTTGTAGCTGTTTACATAAATTCAATTATCCTGGAAAGATACTTGACAAAATTCAAAAAAGGATCTGTAATGTTAATGATCCTGACCTGGCATCTTGACTTCAATCACTTTCTCTTTGATGTGGTGTGGTTTCTCTCTTTTTTTTTTTTTTACAAATATTTTCATGGCAATTGTTCTAATGTGCTTTCCTCTTTGGGGCCTTGACTGTAAGAATTTAAGTGTGCTACTAGATTGGCAACTAGGTCTCAATGTTTTACTGTTGTACTAACTTGATGCAACAGTTCTATTCTAATGCTGACGGTCTCTTTTCTCACATGTGTAAATCCCTTCTAATTTCTTGCTTCCTTACAATCTTTAAAAGTTTAAATGCAGTGTCAGTCACCATCTTCTGTCTTCCTGAATCTTGTTTTTTTTTTTTTTATTGTCCTTTCTGCTCACTAAAATCTTCTCATTCTCTTTCAGTCCCAATAATCCCTTGCATCCTAGTAACATTATTGCCTTGTTTGGGGTGAAATGATTTTTAAACACATCCAAGCACAATTGGCATTTGTGTTTTCTAGTTTCAAGTCTTGAGGTGATCTCAGATGAGGAATCTAGGGATGTTGCATTGAAATTGCTTAATTTCCTGTCTGTTAGAAATCACTATTGCAACCAGGAGACCTCTGGAAATCTGAGTAGCAAGTAATTGTTTGATCTTTCTTCACTTTAGTAATTGTTGGCTGTCTTCAATGTACTGTGTAGGCAATCATGGCTCTCCACAATTTCTTGTCCTTTGTAGCTCTAAATAAATTTTGTCTTTTTGTTATCGCTCATAAACCTTTTTCTACAATCCATTTACACAAGCTCGCCAGGTAGATTATGCATTGTTTTACTCTGACCTTCTTGTTTTCTGTATGTCCTGTGAATATCAAATTTTCCAAGCCCTCTTTCCTCATATGCTCTAGAAATTTCCATTGTCTTTTATGACGTTATGTATAATTGTCCTTTTTATTTCCATTTTGTTTGGTCTGTGGTATTCTCAGAATCCTTCAGTAGAACCAGACTTCTATCTAGAAAAAGGCCTTGTTATTCTAAAGAGGATGCTTAATGAAATGTTCATTAATTATTGTTATAATCCAAAATATTTTGGCTTTAGATAACTCGCAAAGGGTTAATGAGCCATTTTAAGAAAATCAATCTATCACATTTTGTCATTCACACACACACACACACACACACACACACACATGTATATATTTTTGTGTATTTAGGCATCAAATTCTCTTTTAGGCATATCTGACTGAATAAATCACAAACATTATGTCTGCTTATTTTTAATGCAATCCCTTCATATTCACAAATATTTTTCCATTTATTACATTCAAGTGAGGCAAGTAATGTATTGTAACAGTGAAAATTACTTTTATCTCCCAAGTAATTTCCATCTCTTTCTGATATATAAGCATATATGAGGGTGGATCAGTAAGTCTGTAGTTATATATATTGTTAATTTGCTGAATTTTCATCTGAAATATACATTGTATAATATTGAGATCAGTGGGGAAGAATTGAATTAAGTCAAGTGACAAGAAAGATTATGTTGATAAATATTTGTGTAAAATAAATATTTTTTTATCATTAGGCTACAAACTTATTGATGTATGTATGCATGACCTCCACACTTATCTATATAAAATTTATTAAGACTGAAATGAAAAGAAACCTTGCTCGTTCAAATCTGTTAGATTAAATTCAATATAAAATCATTCATCTAATCTATTACCAACAAAGTCTGTTTTTCCTTCCAGTGACATACAAGTAGTGTTTCTTATTTGTAAGTTGAATGAAATATAACTTTCAGCCTTAATTTTGAAATATTAAGATGCTTAACAAGACAGAACAGAAACTCTTTTTCTTTTTTTTTTTTTAATTAACTCTTTTAGAATATCTACATCCAAAATTTAATGAGAATTGACAAGAGTTTCTGAGATTTATGTTTCTTACACATTAATATCATTAAAAGCATGGAGAAATATGATTGCACTCTCTTGGTAAACATTTCAGATTATGTTTTGTTTTTTATTTTTGTCTATCAAATTTATTAGTGAGGAAAGCAGTATTCTAATATGATAAGGTTAGATTTGACCCAGACAATGCAGTTTCATGTTAATATCTTTTTGCTGATTTTACTTTTTCTTGAAATTAAATTTTATGGGTGGGTGGCGGTGGATATATTTCTTTATTAATGTTATTTCATGATTGAAATATCTAAAACTATTTTCATGACAGCCATCATTAGATGCCAGTATTTATTAAAGCAAAACTGAATGTACAAAATGAACATATAAACTATTAACTATAAATATATTGTTTTTCAACTTTTATTCAATGTGATTCATCATGTTTTGCTTTTACAATAATGATGTTTTCTTTAAATAAAAAATAAGATGGTGAATTTGTCAAAATGATATAAATAGTGAAACTATTGTTCACACAATACAAGGCTCAAGAGCCATTCAAGGTAGAGGGTTACTGAATGAAGTTCTTGAAAGTAGATTTTAAGTGTGCTACTAGGTTGGCATCTCAGTCCCGCCCTTTCACTGGTGAAGCAACAAAATGTAGCCATCTTTTCTACTCCAAGAGCTTCTTATTTTGAACCTCCCGTTAGTGGAACTCCCTTCCTATCACTTGCTTCACTGATAGCATAATCTTCAAATATTCAAATATAATGTCAATTGACATCTTCTGTTGCCTTGACCTTGATCCCTGTCCTTCTCTTTATCCTTTTCCCAAACACCTCTCTTTGCACTTACTCTCACTCTATCTAACCCCTTGTGTGCTAGTGGCACTCCCACCTTGCTTGGGGCAATTTGCTTAAAAAAAAAATAGAAAAAAAAGCTAACATTGACTCTAGACTTGAATCTGTTAAGATTGTAATGATCAAAGAAGCATCCTCTCAAGAGTCTGTTCCATAAACCTGGGAGTCTTGGGAAGAAGCTGCCTTTTCCTTCTTACGAATAGAATTAAAAAAAGGCAGAAAAGGTTCTTTAAAATGATTGATAGAGAACAATTTTGTTTTGGAGACATTAAGGAAATTTTATTTCAGATCAAAAAAAAAAAAATACCTTCCCTTTTTGCAGGTGAGCTTGAATTCATACAGCTATAATTCTTTTCATATATATATATATATATATATATATATATATATATATAATAGACAAAAATTGATTGCATAACTCAGTTTCATGATAACTCAGGTACCTATATATATATATATATATATATATATATATATATATATATATAATGGACTCTCCCGTTGGTTTCGAAGTATGAGGATCTGACAGCTTAGTTGAATCAGTTATGAAATTTTGTGCGATAATCTTAAGTGGCATTTAAGACCCGCTAGTGATTTACAAAGGAGGCCACATATGGAGTATTATATATATAAAGGGTTTGATGGATAAATTGTCATTTAAATTATGCAAAAAATGAAAATGACACTGACATCTCAATGTAACAGATATATTTACCAAAATTGCACAAAAATATTGTGAAATACTAAACAGTAAATTTATTCAATAAAATCCCTGTTGGCTTCAACCACAACCTCCAGATGACTTCAGAATCTCCTGCAAATCTTCTGGACGGTCTCCTTTCTTAAGTTGGTGAATGCTGCCATAATCCTTGCCTTCAGTTCATCTTTGGTGTTACAAAGAGTTTTGTTGGTCTCTCGCTCAACTGCACCCCCACACATAATAATCAAGGGGGGTTACTGTTTGGGGAGTTAGGTGGCCAGATGTAGGGGTTAAGTGGTTGCAGAAATTGTTTGACAGCCATGACTGGGTTCCTCTGCTTGTGCAGCATGGTGCAGAGTCCTGTTGCTAGACATAGGGTCTTCCAGCAGCTACTCTCTTGACCCAGGGCAGAACTACCTCCTCAAGGCACTTGATGTAGACCTCTGTGTTGAGCCTGAGGCCTTGTGGGAAGATAAATGGAGACATAACATTGCCATCACAGGTGATCACTCCAAACACCTTCGTGATCACCATTAGACTCATCCAGCTCTTTCTAAATCCTCTGCACTGTCTGAAATGTTCATATTGGAGCTTCCGGCATGAATTCCAAGCAGTACAGCATGCCATTTCCAAATTTCTTGCAGAGTGAATTGCCTCATGGTGTTCTTTTTCTTACAGATGTTACCCAACTGGCCCTACTATATTGTGCAATCGACAAAATCAAAAACAAACAACACACATGTGCAAAATTAAAAATATAAAATGGCGACAATTTATCCATCGCACCCTGTTATATATAGTAGGATTGATGTAAATATGAAATTTGTGAGCTGATGTTAAATTCAGTATCCTGATTCCAGAGTTTCATTGTAATCACTCTGTCCCCTCTTAAGATGCTATCCAGGTATATGATTGCTTATTTTCTTATTTTTGTTATTTTCATATTAATTTATAAATTTATTCATTTTTTTTATTGGTGTAAGGTTCATTTTTTTTCTTCATTCTGTGTGTATATGTGTATCCATGTGTAGATTCTCATTACTATAAATGCCATATTTAGTGGATACACACTCACATGCATCTTTTATTGACACCTTCTACACATGCACACACCTCCTTGATTACCCAGTTTCTTTTACTTGCTGTCTTGATTAAGTAGTTAGGGTAAAAGACCAATAAGTGGGAGGAGAAATTAGAAGATATATTTCAGTATTATCTTTGGTTGATCAGACTTTAAAAATAAGTATTCAGAGAATGTGAAATATTCATTTTTGTTTTTCTTTTTATATCATTAACAGAACTGCCCTGCATAGTATGTCTTTTTATCAGTTAAATGGAAATGATAAAATACTTATGAAATCAAAAGTCACGTTCATATTATAGCAATGTGTGTGTCTGTGTATAGTGATTTCCATGTATGAATGTTTCAGACCTAGTTGTTCTTCATGCTTTCAAATGTAAAGACTGGCTCATGCAATATCTTGCTTAATCAGGAATCATAATCCAACTTCCATAATTGAGTGTACCAAAAACCCATTCCAGGCTCTGGATTATTGGAACTTGTTGCCATACACTGAACTTGAAAATGGAAAATTGATTTTCAATCATTTAAAAAAACACACTTTCTCCTTGCAGTCAGTTTATGTTCTTTTGTGCAAACAACAAATTAAAAAATAATATGACAGCTCAGCATTTTTGCCAAAGAAAATAATTTTATAAATCAATGATCTGCAAACACTTCAATTAAGTGGAGATAGTTTTCTCTCTTTTAGAAGGCCTGCATTTTTCTCCAGATATGTTGTTATCAATGGTTTTTAGATGTGATTCACAAATGGTATCCTCAAAATAATCTTAATGTTTATACTATTTCTTAAAAGATTTAATTTACTGCAATCTCAAAAATAAGCTAGTTGTCTTGTAATTTGAATTTGTGTCTGACAAAAATTTGATCAGAATGTTTTATTTATTTACATGATTTACATCGTCCGGACGATTATATCATCTTTATTGCCATATTCATAACGTTTTGGCTGTTATACGCTCTGACCTTCTTCAGCTGATATACATTGGAATTTCAAACTTATATCACCTGAAAAAGGCCAGAGCATACAACAGTCGAAATGTGAATATATCAATAAATATGAGGACAACAGTCCGAATGATGTAAATAGTGTAAATAGTTATAATATCTCATCTCAAAAATAGAAACAGATATTTTTCTTATCATGCTTCAACCTGGTCAAAAGTCCTATATACAATAAATATTATTATTGTTATGTTTTATTTATAATGTTTATTTGTTTTGTTTCTGTCTAACCATTTTACAGGTGTGAATGCTGTCCACTGACCTATTTTAAAACTTTAAGCATATCTATAAGTTGCTTGTGTTTCATTCAACCCAAGGTACTTAAGATATTGCAAGTGTATACTAAGTGGGACAGAAATATGTTGTTGCGTTGTTAGTCTATACATTCATTTGGTGATTCTTCTGACCTTTAACCTTTCATAAGTTTTCAAAATGGGCTAATCTGATTTTAAATGTTATAGTCTGCTTCATATTCAACTGCTTTCTGATTTGTTCCATGTCAAAATCTGTTGGCTGGATGTGAATTCTTCTTCTTTTATGTGCCATGTCCCTTCAGGCCATAGCAGATCATGGCCCTCTACTTCATCCTGCCCCTTGTAGCTCGTAATAAGTTTTGTCTTTTTGTTATTTCTCCCAAATTCTGTTCTGTCATCCACTTGCTCAAGCCTATCAAGTATTTTTTGCACTGCTTTCCTCTACCCCTCTGTCCTTCAATCTGTCCTGTGAGTATCAGGTTTTCCAAACCTTCCTTCCTCATTACATGCCCCAGAAATTTCAACTGCCTCTTTCTGATGCTAAGTATGTTAACTTTATTTCCATTCTCTCCAAAACCTCATTGTTGCTTACAAGTTTGGTCATTGGTATCCTCAGCATCTTCCTGTCGAACCACATTTCTGTTGCTTCTGCAGTTGGCACTTAGGTAGGTTTTGCAGTGTACAACTGCTTTCCTGAACTGCTTGTTGATGGTTATGTAGTTGATGGTTATGTAGTTGATTTGGTTTTTCGTTTCTCCTCCTGGGCTTCTACATGTTCATAGATGTCTTGGGTGTTCTTGGAACCGGGTGTTGGCTATTACCTGGTCATTTGCCATGCACCATTGGACCCACTTTTCTCCATGTTCATTGCAGATTCCTAGTCAAAATTTGCCAGCTATTTCACCTTCTCTTTGCCTACTTAGGCATTCAAGTTTTGCATGATAATTATAATTTCTTGTGATTTACATTAAGCCTAGGCATTGTCTAGCATAGAGTATCAAGTTTTGGTTTTTTTCTTCCATGCTTTGTGTTGTCGGTGCATACACAATTATAATTAGATATGTTGAAAGGCTTTCCTTTCAGTTTAAAAAGAAGAATTCTTTCAGATAGCTAACAGTATCCCAGAATGCATTTCTTCATGATCTATTATCAATCCAAATAAGTTTCATTTTTTCTCTACCTGCATATATAATCCTGTGCCTGTCACTGACAAAATCTCCGTTGTCTGGCCACCTAATTTCACATACTCTTAAAATGTTGACATTTAACCTACTCATCTCCTGTTTTATATTTTCCAATTGGCCACATTTGTTTAACGTTCTAACATTCCATGTCCAGAAAATTATTTTTTTGTTTGATGTGAACAATTACTGGATGATGGTCAGGTGACACCTGTCACTCGAGAGATCAGAATTTTACCCCCTTTATGCCATTTATGCTAACAGTTGCTGGATGACTGTCAATTTCATATTTTGTTCAATGATTGCCATAATATTTCTTAGGATTTGTAGTGGAGTGGTTTTCTGTTGCCTTCTCCATGGTGATTTATTGAGACACTGCCTCTAATTTGCTGGCTGTTGATGCATCGAGAGTTCTTCTGCCCTTTGATAGGTCTTATATTTTGTCCTACTGGGTTGTTAACAACCCACTTCACTTGCTAGAATTTGGAGTAAGGTAGTGAAGTAGTAGGTTTCGTCACTGACACTCTGACAGTAGTGTGCATACTTACCTATATATATATATATATATGTACGCGCACACTGAGGTAAAAAAAAGTGGGGAATGGGGGGTATTTTTTCTTCTTGTGTGTGCATACTTACCTATATATATATATATATATATATATAAAAGTGAACAAAGAAGTCAACATTTAGAGGTGACAGTCTGTTTCATGCTAAATGCAATCGGTAAGCCACAGGTGGCCTGACAATTGCATCTAGCATGAGACTGACTGTCACCTCTAAGTGTTGACTTCTATGTTCACTTTTATATTTACACATACTCTATCTCTGATATTGAGCACTTTATCCCGTAAATATAGCACATCTTAAGACTATATTTCTTCATATATATGTGTGTATGTATGTATGTATGTATATATATATATATATATATATATACACACACACACACACATATATATGAAGAAATATATATATATATATATATATATATATATATATATATATATATATATAGAGGTACACACAGACCTGGGTAAAAAAAAAAGGCCAATTATGGGAGAAGATTGTAATTAGTTCGATTTTATTGCTGTGTACAATTTTTCTTTTTTTTTGTTATCTCCTCCCTCACATCTATTAACGAGGAAAGGGATTAAGGACCGGTGTCTGTTCCTGGGGGGGGGGTATCATCAAATTTGCATTTACAAGTGCCTATTGTCATCGATTCCCGTGCCAGTTTACCATGCAACAAAACTTTGATTAAATATAATAGCGATCAACAATTATCATTAAATTAATGTGCAGTTAAACAATACAAGACAGAAATTTAAACTCAAAATAAAGAAATAAAAGTAAGAAATGAATGGCAAGCCTATACACAACCAACTCTCTCATCTTCCAGGTCAACACTCTCACCTACAAAAGAGACATTCCACCTTCATCTATTTGTAATGGTAATACAGATAATTTTGTTTTAACATATCTTGTCTCATTTTCTTTCCACCTCACCGGCAGTACTTTGTTATTTTCATTTGTTACTCTTGCAACTATGCGTGGTACATAACTTATAGTTGACTGACAAACCGGTATTGAACATGTATCGTCTGACAAACAGGGATTGAACATGTATCGTTTGACAAACAGGATTTTGTATCATTTGATAACCTCTGATGCAGCTTTTATCAAGGCATTTTTAGGATGAGTGCTCACTATAAATCATCCTGTGTCTTACGGATCAGCTCTTTGCTCCCTGCCTATGATACTAATGTCTTAGACACAGTGCAAAATTTACATACTAGCATACTACTCATAAATAATGACAAGATTATTTTATATATAGATCAGCACTTCTTCTCATGACCAAAGCATCATTTCTTGAGTCATCTTCAGCTGAGTATCAGAATAGTTTGTAAAAGAGTATCACACACACACACACACACACACACATTATGTTTTATATGTGAATATATTCTGAGGAAAATTTATCTTACAGGCCAGCAAAAATGGACATTCCAAATATGATTTTAATTTTAATTTTTTTTTATTTTTCAAAATATGAGATCAGGTAAAAAAAAATTTTTCTTAGCAGTATATAAAGTGTTCACTTGAATTTATTCTTGCTTAAAAAAAACTAAATAAATTATTTGTATTCATTATTTTTAGATTATTTGGAGTTTAATTTCATCCATGTTGACCAAAATTTGCATGTTTTCTTTATCCTTTCACCACTTCCCACCCTCACCAATATTTTACTGTTTTCTTCAGAAATCTCAAAATCCACAAGAAAATTGATCTAGATTACAAGAACAGAAAAAAAACAAAAACTTCCCTTTTGAATAAAATGCACAAACAGTCTGTCTGTCTAGCAGACAGTACCAGCAAACTGTTTTGAACAAAATTGTTTTTTTTTTCTTGCTGCTGCCAGTGTTCTGCACCAATAAAAAGTCTAGACATGTAGAAGTTCAATTCTTTTCAATCATTAACTCCTTTTATTGGACAACTGATAAAAAAAAGGGGGAGAAAAAAAAAAGAGCAACCAAACAGATTTCAGCCATACATTCTCAATACAATTGTTTTGCTGTCTGGGTTAACCTTTTCACACTAATGTAGATAAAAGTGATGATGATTATGTCTTTTGTATCAAAATGATAACAAAGTACAGCAAGTCAAAATGAAGGCAGGAAATGAGGCAAGAAAGATTGAGTTATGTCCATCATATAAGAAGTAAAAAAAACTGCCTACTTTGTGAAAAACTCCATTGAAAATCTTGGCTCGGACATGCGATTAAACACTAACCTATCACACAGGTCAGATTATGTAATTTTCTTCCATTACAAGCCAGGCCACGTGGTTGAATCCAGCTATACAGAAATTATTATGATCACCAAATCAAAAGAAAGCATTTCACTTTTATTAAGATAGTTGTAACTGACACATCAGAATTTGCTGACACAACAATGATCAGCAAAGATGCTACAATGATGTTTACTATACATAACATGGCACAATCAAGAACATAAAAACAATTGCTTTTCAATATAGATGATTATGATGCTTACTTGATTTAATCTTGTATTTGTACAATATTATTGTTTCTGTTTAAGTTAACCATTTCATTTGAAACTAATCTTTTTTCATCCCTAAATGCTACATTCTTTGTTCTTTCACCTGAACTTCTATATTTTTTGCCTCTGATTTGTTGTTCACTAATATTTCCTGCTTGATATTCAGTTCACTTTAACGCCAATACATTTTATTCTTTTGTGATATTGTATTTCTCTCTCCATTAATCATTATTGTTTCCTGTGTTTCTTTATTCACTCAATCATTTTTTCTTTCGAATCTACGTTCTTTCCAGTTTAAATGCACCTTATTCTGTTTCCTATTTTAAAAGTATTTTCAATCCAATATTTTTCTAAGTTTAACTTGAAATAGTGAAAATGATTAACAAATGTATTCATAGTTAATCAGTTAAATTTAATAAGAATTAAGTGTAACAGTATTTGTTCATATTTCACTGTCTATTTCAATCATCTTCAGAACAGTATGACTAAATTAATGCATGCTGTGTTTTATTAAAAGGTTTAAAATCATAGAATATAGAGAGTAAATGCATAATAAAATAACAGAAGGAAAGAAAATTTGGCAAACATGATCTTGTATGCCCACAAAAAAAAAGGAGTGTGAATAGGGTTTTTCCCCCCATGACACCACTTTTATTTTAACTACCTTCCAATGTAATAAAATCTAAACATATAATGAAAGTGAATTTATACATTTTCTATGCCAATTGATTAAAATTTTATAAAATGGTAAATAATAAGGGTTTCCTTATAGTTGGTTCACTTATTTTTATTATTTAGTAAATGTTTATAAATTTATGAATAAAATATTTTCATATTTATAAATTGATAAATGTTAAATATTGCATTGCATTTGTCTTAACACAATTGTATTAGTTTTTAGAATGTTATAAATATAAAACTATTCTTGTAAATAAACAGTGTCTAATATTTTTCTTGTAAATTCTCAAGAACAAAAATATGTATAAATTCAGTTTCATCATATATTTAGGTTTTATTGTAATTCTAAACATTGCTGAGGAGTGAAGGTAGTTAAAATAATAGCGGTGTCATGGGAAAACTATCCTTTTGACACTGTTTTTTTTTTTGCGTGCATGAAGGGTCATGTTTGCCAAAAATTTATTTTAATTAAGAAGCCTAATGAATGAAAAAAGAAATAGAAATATATGAATTTCAAATGACTTCCGTGAAAAGAGAAGAATGAACAATAAAGATTCGAATGAAAAATAAGACCCAAGCATCTAACAACGTGGTTTAAAGCAATTTTTTGAAGGAGTAGAGTTTAAATAAAAACTAATTGTCTGTTTTTATTGAGATTGCATGTTGACATAGTAATAACATTGTATTAAGACATTGCGACATTGTTCTTTTTAGTGTTAATAAATAAACCCTTCATAAAGTGTATTTTTCCTGCCAATTTATGCCAATGTGACAAAATGTTCTGAAAAAAGAAATTATTCATTTCAGTGACATAAGAAAGCATTTGTCATTCAGAAAGGATGAACTTTTTAAAGTGATGCACTCTGGTATATGTCATAAATGTTTTATTGGACTTTAAATGACATTTCTTTTCCTGTTAAAACCTCTACTTTTAGTAAACACCTATCTAGTCTGAACATCTTGAATCTGTTTATCTGAGACAAAACCACATCTTGGAATTAAAGGATTAGCAACATAATCACTTGTAAATAAGACGCTACTTGGCAAAACTGTTATTTCATATGAACAAATATCAACATGTCTCCTACATGATGTTTAAGATTATTGCACATTTTTCACTGTCATTGAAAAGCTTAAGTAAAAAGTCTAGATTTCAAATGCTGATTTTTAAAGATAGCAGTCTATTCTCATTACAGATTCTTACCCCATTTTCTCCCATTTGGCCTTGATAAATATCAGTAACAAAGGATGTTAGTTACAAGGAAGTGGTTAGTTAGCAGTTGTTAGTCACTAGAGTTATAAGTTCAATCCTCAATGGGGACCTCACTCCCACTACTGTAACATTATGGTAGAATAAGCTAAACTTAATAATTAAAGCTTAATGTGTGGCTGGGATAGTTATGTATCTTCTACCAGTGTCAAAATCAGTGTCCCAACTCAAGTTTTTGTATACTGATTTTCAAGTCTGGAAGCAAGTCTTTCCACTTGGAAACAGTTTTTTTTAACTAACCATTTCTCTCTCTCCTACATTTTTTTTTACTGTGTATTAAGTGAAGTTTTGTAAATATCAAGTAGAGCTTTTTTGGTAGCTGAGATAGTTGTGTTTTCTACCAGTGCTGGAAATTGGTATTCAAGCTTTGGTAAAAGCCAGGATTTTGAAAGTTTATTTTTGTTAGAAACATTTATAGTTTATGAGGATATATGCAGAAGATAATAGCTAAGCCTAGACTTGAACAGGTTTTGATTGTAGTGATCGAGGAAGCATCCTCTTGGGAACTGGTTCCACAAAGCAGTGGTTCATGGGAAGAAACTGCTTGAGTGGAACATACATCTCCAGTGAATTAAGTGCATTGACAAGGAAGAGATTAAGTTGAAAAACAAATATGTTATGGAAAATTAATGTTTTTCAAGCATGATGCCGTGGACCTATTTTTTACTTGAACATTAATTAACTCACTTCTTATAACAAAAAAAAATATTGAAAATATCTGTGTTTAAATGTTGTTTTTTTTTTTGTTTTATTTTACAATGATATTCACCCTGTAAAAGGCCTAAGTGCCACTCAAGGTAGAAGGTCATAGAGTAAGAGGCACAGTTTATGGGGTTTTGGGGAAGATAACGGTTAACCCTAGACTTGAACAGGTTAAAATTCTAGTGATCAGGGAAGCATTTTCTTACACATTATCTAGGTCCAATAGTCTTTCCTGCAGAAACTTTTGGGAATAATGATTGCTCTGGTTTTCCTAACATCTAGGTCATTATTTGGTCAGATTCCCATGACTTAGCACTTTTTTTTAACTCTTCAGTACAATTACACCAGAATTCTCACTTTGTTCAGATCAGGAAAACTATTTGTAATACCCACCACCCCTAAGTGCAGGAAAAGTTATATATACCAACTATAAAGGCAAACTATTCCTGGATATACAAGTAGATGCATTCTTCATACAACTAACAGCTTTAATGCGTACATATCTACTGTCAGTCAGTTGTTGATGTTTATTGCATATGATTGTGACTATTAAATGAGAATGACATTATGAGGTTGAATTTTCTCATTACCTGAATCTCTTTTGACCAACCAGTTTTATCAAATAACTTGTACCATTTAGCAGGTACTGTTATGACCTTTAACTATCATGATGGAAATCTGTAATACATTCATTGATATAAGTTCAGGGCTATTAACATTAACAGAATAATTGAAAGATTCACATCAACCATGTTACACCCAAATATTTTCTGTGATCCTGATGACGTTAAGATTCTTTTTCTGCGAAAAAGTATAATGATATGAATCTTTGTAGACGCAAGATGTTGTTCTAGATAGAAGTCTTCTCATGGTTGTTCTACTGATTTTTAGCAGTTTAGAAATAAGATAACCTTTGGTATATTAGAAGCTGTCATTTTGGTTTCTGTGGATTCCTATTAGTTACCTTATCTTCTAGCTGGTGTATCTTTTTACCCAGCCTCACTGAAGAAACTGTTGTCTATGTTTCTTGGGCAGCTGTTTGCAAAAGGCATAAGACTGTTACTGTAAAACAATATTTTTAATGCAATGAAAATCTCATGTTGGTTGCCTTTTTCAGAGTCATTCTGATCTATTCACTACATTGTTAACTGGGTTCACTGTGTCATGCTTGACAATTTCTCTCACCACAATCTATCTTACACATTTATAAGTCTACCATTCATCCTTGCATTTAATATTTCTGCTATATCTGGTTTGGTGCTTCTACTATGTATTTAGAGATTCTTGATAAAATCCTAAGAAGAATCTGCAATGTTATTGGTCCTGTCCCGGCATCTTGCCTTCAGTCACTTTCCCATTACCATAATGTAGCTTATCTGTGCTTTTTCTATAAATATTTTCATGGTAAATGTTCTGATGAGCTTTTGCCTTTGGTATATAGTCTTTATGAATTCAAGCTAGGTACCCCCACTTTTTTGTAGGAAAACAGCATAGCATAATGTAAAAGGCCACAAACTTAATAAAAACAAAGTTTTATTTTCAAAATGTTTGCTATTATTAAAATGAAAGACCAGAGTATTTTTTTATTATTTTGTGAAACTTTTTAATCCTAAATATGTAATAATTGCAAAATACTTTTTTGCCACTTTTTCTGGTGAAAACACATTAAATTTGAAATTCTTGCAAAAATCAAATAATTGTTGGATTTTAGTGAAACTTTCAGGACTTATTCACAAATGAATGAAATTATTTTTGAAATTTTTTGTTTTAGAAAATTTTGGTAAAAATGTTTTTTTTAATTTTATTGTTTTTTTTTACATATCTTACCCCCACCACTTACTTAATTTCATGAAATACCTTTCTATTTCTTGTATTTTCTTTTATTAGTTAAAAGTAGGACTCCTTGGAAAATGTAAATAACCTTATATATTTTTTTTTAAACTTTCACTATTCTAACTGAAAATCTGCTCTGAATAGTAAACTAAAAAAAATGTAACCAAACTATGACATTATTAGAAAAGCTTTCAATTGCTTTTGTAAATAAGTTATATTAAGGGCACTATTGTCGGAAGAAATAAAATTTTTTCAAGAAATTTTTCATTTTTTAAAAATTTTAATTATAATAATTTATAATAGTTTAAAAATTATTTAAAATTCTGTATTGGGCTTTTTTCCTGGATGTGATATTGTAATAAAGAATAAACAAAATTTACGAATCCAAAATTGAAAAAAGTAATAAACATCATTTTACTATTATATTTTTAAGATAAATTTTTATTTTTTCACTTTAATTATTATCGTTTTTCATTTATGATAGCCTAAACATGTCATCATTATGAAAGGGTCACATGCTGGGATTGAAAAAAATAGAAAAATGTTTTTTAGCTAATGTTAAATGTTAATGTTATTTATTAACCATTAATGATTAAACAATATTTTAATTATTACAAAAGAATTCCAGATCATTGTGTTAATTTTCTTGTGTTAATTTTCTTGTGTTAATTTTCTTGCTTACATATCTTTATTTTAATTTCATCTGTTACTAAATTTTAAAATTAATTTAAGAAAATTTTATAGTATTTTAAATTTTTAAAATTTTTCATAAAGCATCTTCAAACATAACTAAAATTTGATAAAATATTAGATAATTCCTGAAAATATGTTAATTTGTAAAAATTATTATGTAGTTAAAAACAAAAAAAAATGTGTTCACTTAAATTTTGTAAATTTATGGCAATTCTGGTCATCCATACTAGCTGTCATCACCTCAGAATTTATTTATACATCAATAAAGATCAAAGAAACTCAGGACCCATTGTTAACAATTGCTTGTATATAACTTTTTAATGCTATAAGTAATATTTATTTCAAATCAGATTAATCTAACTTTAAATTTGCTAATTTTTCTCTCTCAAATAACATGTCACAAATATATATATATTTTTTATGAAGATTTTTAGAACTGATAATTTTGTTTTGCTTCCAAATTTCTTAAAATAAAGAAAATGGCAACTTTTAAGAAAATTGTCTTAAATTGGCCCCAAAATTATAATTTTTATTTGAAATACACCAGAATATATTACTTACTGGAAATAGTAAATTTAATCATTTAGCTTTCAATTAAAGCTAAAATGAAATCTTCAAGAATGCATATTTATTTTAAAAAATTCATTTTAAATCCTTGGTATTGAAAATTTATGCCGGATTATGCCGGATTAGTGAAAGTATTTAATTCAAGCATACTACTAGATTGGCGGTAAGTTCTCATCATCATACAATTGAAATAGCTACATGTAACCATAAGTTCTATGCTAACAGTTTCTTTCTCACACTTCTCATTTGTGGAGCTTTCTTCCAGCTTCTTGCTTTCCAGTCAACTTTGACATTGCTTTTAAATTTTTGAAGATCAATCATTATCACTGTTTTCTTAATTCCTGTTCTTTTATTGTTCTCTTTAAATTAAATTTTTGTTTAATATTCTTTCACACTCAGTAAGCGCTTGTGTCTTAGTGGTTTTATTGCCTTGCTTAGAGTGAAAAGTAAAATTTCAGTTAATAATCATGGATCTTCATTTAAATGTTAAAACCAGTTAAAAGAATTAGTTCATAGATTTTGCAAGCCTGTTTAGAGTTGAATTGAGATACAATGCAAATGTACTTTCATTGATATAGAATCTCACAGATACACTTGTTTAAATTACATTTTATTTCCAACTTTTATTGTTATTTTTATTCTTCCATAATACCAAATTCATTTACTCCTCCAAACTTATGACCATCTAATCATAAGGAAGCAACCATTTCACATTGATAAAAATTGAAGGTTGTTGATTGAAACATCAAAATCCACTTACAAGGTAAAAATGAATCTGAAGATGCTTTTGCCAATTTCATAATTCTTAATCCCATTCCCCGCAAAATTACATTTTTAGAAGAGAAACATTTTAAGCTTGAAAAGTGACCATTTTACTGAAAAAAGGAAATTAAAACCAAGAAAAAAATAAATCATTAATTTTGGTTATTTTTATACAAAAAGTATGTTGGCAGACATATTGAATAATAATGATGACTCATTTTCCTCCTCCTAAGTTTAATTCTCCCTCTCCCTTGCTTTGGCAATATTTTTATTTCTTTTTTATTAACTTGTTATCTAAATGTTCTATTAAAAACATAATAATTACTATTAACCTTTAAAAGGCATGCAATGTTTTCAACAGTCGTTTTATTGCAATTGGGATTTAAATGAAAAATATATTTAGAACACAGAAATCTGCTTATTTTTATTTTCAACCTTTATATTCATCTTCATCTTCAGGAACAGATGTTTGTCAAAGCAACTCCTGCTGTTTTTTAAATGTCCGTTTTATGGAATTATTTCCAACAGGTTTTATCTCCCTACAAATGTCAATCTTCAATAGTTCAAGGTCAGGCTTCAGTCTTCTTGTATTTCTGAAAACCTATTCTTATCCTGTATATAACTCAATTCTGCAAGTCAGAAGAGATTGTAAGCAGTACATGTCTTCCTGGATTTCTGTCTGTAAGATAAAAAAAGAAAGAAAGAATACTTTTTTAAGTATATTATATGATTGTGACAAACTTTTGGTGACAAAGACAATATTTTTTTTTTAAAAAAAAATAGGTATTTCTCAGTATTTCAAATCTACATTCAAAACATTTTTGTTTCCTCTTTCCAATGATTGCTAATAATTATAAGTAAATCATTATGAAATGATATGTTTAACTCCAACAGCAGGAATCAAACTTGATCAAAGAACTTTTATTTATTATGCTTTTGCTTTATTTTTTAAAGTTCTGCCTTTTTATATATATATAATTTACTTTATCATAAACATTACCTGAGTACATACACACATGACATAAAAGATTACATGCATAATGGTTATTGGAAGATTGTACAGTGTCAAACTTTTAATTAGGGAGAAGCTGACTCCATTAGCATTTAAATTTCAGGTTTTTTGTTTGGATTTAATACTGACCTCTGTTACTAGTGGACATAAATCATCAGGTGGTTCCCTTTTCTTCTTTTTTTTACCTATATTCATATTTAATTTTTTAATTTAATAATTTTTTTTAAAGCATTTAACCTCAAGCAAATCAGAAGTGCCATTATCATACAGGGGGTTACATAGAATGAAGGTGAGTGAAAAAACTGTGTATAGGAGGAATGAGGAAAGGATAAAAAATGAACAAGGTTCAAGACAATAGAAGATTGTGATTGAAATCACATTTAAATTTTTGAAGATTGTAATTATCAGGGAAGCAAGTAAAAAGAAGGTGGGAAATTTGAGAGAAGAAACTGTTGGAGTAGAAGTTACAGTTACATTTAACTATTTCAACAGTAAAATGTTGGGACCTAGATGCCAATCTAGTAGCATGCTTTAATTTATATAGTCAAAGCACCAGTGAAAAAAGCTCGTCAGAGCAGTTGCCATGAAAACATTTGTATAAAAGACAGAGGGAAGTTGCAGCACGTCTGTGAGAAAGTGACTGAAGTCAAGATGACAACTCAGGATCATTTACATTGCAGATCCTTCTTTAGATTTTGTCAAGAACTTTGAGATAGACAGTGGGGACTCCAGACCAGATATGGCAACAATATTCAATGCATGGATGAATAGTAGATTTGGAAATGTGTAAGATGGACTGATGAGAAAACCTTCTGTCACAACACAATGAACCAACTTTCCTTGCAGTAGATGCAGCTATTGATTCAATGTAGTTGTTCCACTTCAAGTCAGTTAAAAAAATGCGGCCAAGAAGGTGCAGTGAGATGCTCTCTTGGACTCAAGCATCAACCAGGCTCATAGTGGGAGGGGATTTTCTCTATGGTAGTTAAATGAGAGCAGTTTAGTTTTGGAGGCATTAAAATTTACATACCATTTCCTGCCCCAGTTAACCACTGGTTGGAGGTTCTTTCCAAAGCAGCAGTCAGGTTAACTTTGTTCGCTCTGATGGATTTGCTATGAAGACGGCAGTAAATGGTAGTGTCATCTCCATAAATGCCTACTTGGGAACTGATGACATCAGGAAGATCATTGATGAAGATTAGAAATAGCATAGGGGTCAAGATAGAGCCTTGTGGGACACTCATGTTTGTGTGAAAGGATCTAGAAATGAGCCTGTTCATAACAACTTTCATTTCACGATTTCATAGGAACAAGTCAAACAATCATCCTGTAATACCCTAGCCCTAAAGTTTATGTAGAAGATCAGCGTGCCAAACCCTGTCAAATGCCTTTGAGATATCTAGAACCACCGAATGAGCTTCACTGTTATTAACAAGAACTTGATATGAATATTCAGTGATGGCCATAAGCATGTCAGTGGTAAACTGGGCAAAACAGAAGCCATATTGTTTGTCAGAGAGTAGGTCATGAGAGGTAAGACACTTAACCATTTCAGCATTGATTAATGCCTCAAGTACTTTGCTGAAAAGTGGTTTCAAGACTAATGGGGTAATAGATAGTGAGATCAGAAGGTTCTTCAAGGTTCTTCAAAGTTCTTAAAAACAGGAACTATAGATGAGGACTTCCAACAAGCTGGAAAGCAGGAAGCAGTGAGGCAATAATTGTATAGTTTGGAGAGAACTGGAGCCAGCTCCAGAGTACATTTCTTTAGGATGATAGCTGGTATCCCATTACTTCCACTTGCCTTATAGGAGTCAAATTTATGATGTCTGAGACCAGTGACGGAGTTATGTGCATATCACTCAGTAAAGCCTCAGTTCTAGGAGGGAAATCAGGTGTGGGTACTCCAAAAGATTTGAGTGTTGAATTGGAAGAGAATGTTCCAAGCAAAGCGTTCAACCTTGTCCGTTGTAGATGTCAGGACTTTGAATTGACTAAATAGAGGAGGGATTGAGGTTTTGCTTTTGTTCAGCACACTCTTGCAGAGCTGCCAATAATCTCTAGAACTGAACTTGCAAGATGCTATAGGTTGTTTCATTCTATCTATAAACAGTAACTTTGCTTCTTGCAGGACACACTTGCACTTGTTATGAGCAGAGACAAAGAGACATCTGTTGCAATCAGATATGTCTCTTTGGTACAGCCAGAAGAAGTGATTGCTGTGGGCCGAGCATGCCAGTTCGGACCAAAGAGATGATCAGGGTTTAATTTGGTATTTCCTTGCTGGAATGAAAACATCAATGCCAGCTTTCACCCAGAAGGAGACCTAATATACACATTTTTAAACAGGGTGATTAAAAGTTTCATTCCAAAAGACATCAAGAAGGAAATCGTGGAATGAGTCCCATTCTGCTCATTGATAACAGAAAGAAATTCTGTTGGTAGAAGGTTCTTGGCTTGGAAGGGGTAGTCTGAAAGAGATGTTTACAGATGATATCACATGATCAGAATTGCCAAGAGGGCTAGAGCTGTGTAATACAAGAGTCAGGGGTAGAGGTAAAAAAGGGAAGTGTTTCCATCAGGGTTACAAGATAAATGCATGCGGAAGTCAACCACTTATGTGAGAGATTGAGTGATTAAGGGTTTGGATGCTTGTGAGGTTAGTGACAGTGTGTTTAAGCCACCCGGTAAAGTAGGCATTAAAGTCACCGAATATGAATGTTTGCAAACGGGTTTAGGGAGATGGCCTTGTCTTTAGTATGGGAAATACTATCAAGCACGCAACAGTCTTGAGAGGAATGGTAGGGAAAAAAGAAATAGCTGACTAAGTTAAGTAGAGAGAGACGGAGACACATGTAAGAATGGTTTGGAGATTCAAGAGAAATTTCCCCAGCCAGTGGTATATGTTTGTGGACATAAACTCCCAGAGTCCTTTCTAAGTAAAGGAAAGTAGCCAGGAAACAAGAAATCAGAGGAGGAGAGTGAAGAATTAAGGTTAGTTTCGCTAGGATGTTTGGAGACTTTTCAAAGAGGAACAATTCCACACTGCAGAAGTTGGTATGAATACTACAAATGTTGGAGAAAGAAAGATTAAGGGGTTTAGATGTTTTTTTGTTGAGCAGGTTTAGGGTTATATCTTTGGCTGTTTATAGTCATGATGTGTTATATTGGTAAGGGAAAGTAGTAATAGCAGTTGGTCATCTAATGTAACATATGCAGGAAAAGAAATGGTTCAAAATGTAACATAGTGTGGCCTCAGGGTTGCCCACTGGAAGTGCTTGCAGGGACACCCTTCCATGCACAACATGCCACTGCAAGAACCCTGAAGTTATTCAACTGTTGTTCAGAGCAGCCTCTCAAGACATGATGCAAGAGTTTGGGCTCCTAACTACCAGTCGGGAACAGTAACCAGAAAACTGCCAACCTGGTACCCTCAGTATGAAGAGATGTTGCTACCGCCCATGCATATCACAAGAAATTCCATAAAAGCACCACTATTAAGGCCTAAAGAAAGGAACCAGGGAACCTCTTCCTAAACAGGAAACAAGGAATTAGTCTTGTTCTAGAGAATGGGGAAGAGTATAGACTGGGAGATCCTATCTACTATTAAAAAAAAAACAAACCAGAAAACTATCCCAGGTTTGACTAACAGATAAATTATTTTAAAGAATGAGCTTTCTTTCAGATAACTTATTTGGGGAGTCAAATTACAGCCTACAGATGCCCCAACACAAACATGTATATGTCCCTGTGTGCCAGTGAGGGATAACAAAAAAGAACATAAAATAATTAAGTTTTAACTTAGTATAAGTCCGAATACCAACTCTTTCAAACTGTCAGTAACCAACAAAAAGAAAAAAACTTCATTAAATGCTGCAACCCTAATCAAAATAGCATGATTTAATACAAACATACATATATATATAAATAAATAAAGCAAATATTTATATTAAAACAGTGAAGAGAATATACTACAATTAACAAAGAAATGTTGAACATTTCTTTGTTCACAAGCTTGCAGTATGTTATTTGAATTTGACATTACTTTTTAAAATCTTGTATTCTTTGTAATTTCATTTGTTTAAAAAAATTTTTCTAATCAATCCTCTCAATATCTGTGACTATATATAAAATAACCTCATTTTTAATGTATTTCTATAGTAAAATAAGTTGCAATGTACTTTCATAATAGTATAATTTCTAAGGCATTCTTTAATTCTATGAACCATATCTCTTCAGGATATGGGTAATCATGGCTCTCCACAATTTCCTCTCCTGGATAGCTCCTAGTAAAGTCTCTCTTTTTACTCTCTCTTTTAATCTCTATTTTGCCAACCATTTACACAAGTTCATTAGACAGGTTATGCATTGCTCTGCCTATTAACCAATCTGTAATCTTTGTATTAATTCTCTTCCTTCTGATTTTTCAATCTGTAATATATACAATGACTGTTGATAATGAAAATTACAAAAATCATTTTCTCAATATTTAGTTTATTAGTAAAGTGACTCATGTAGTTGAATAGCGAAAAACTTGATGATCAATGATATAAGATGCCAAAACCTTGCTTTACATATACCTAATCTCAAATGTGTCCATGTTTCTTTTTGTTTACAAGCACCCAACAGAATTTGCTGGGTCATCATTTACATAATTATCAGAATGATGGATATTTTATTAATATAATATTAATAACTCCAATCTGTGATGTCATAATAAATATTGATAAGGAGGTAACAGGAGAAAAAGTTAGAATTTTAGTTAAGAAAAAAAAAGATACAACTTGGTTTTGCAAGTAATATGCTTAGTATATATGAAAACATTGCAGCAGCAGATTTTTGAACTATAATTGTTATTATCAATAATTTCCATTACAGGAGGCATAAATAATATTTCTTTCTTGTGACTTTTTTTTTTTTTTTTTTTACTTAGATTCATTATATATATATATGATTAAGATTTATAATAAAAATACTGACTGAGATTTTCCATTTACAATTGAAACTGAAAGTAAAACAAATTAATTCAAATCAATATTATCATAAGTGAAATAATTTTTTTAATTTTTAATACAAAGAATAAAATGTTTTTGCTTTGTTTTCACATTTATCCAAATTTTTAATATTTGTTTCTGTCAACTTTACCCAGTCTGTTAATTCTATGGCAATAATGTGTGGCAATAAATGTGAAGCTTTCAGTGAGATTCAAATCAATTCGAAGCCTAGTTAATTGCATCAGCTGCTTTCACGAAGGAGATACTGTAAGCACTACCAGTTTAAAAACAAAAATAAAGATTGTAGAATGAAGTGATGAATTTAAAGGTTATATTTCATCATTTGCATCGCCATCAAGTCCTCATAGCTTAAATGTCAAAAAATAAAATTAAAAAGTGTCTTTATTATTTACATGCAGACTATTCTCCTCATCCTTCTTCTTGTTATCATGACCTTTCAACTTTTGTGCTCTCTGGCCTTCATCATATGTCAATCCAAGTAACCTAGATGGAATTCCAAACTGAATCCTTACTTTTAGTAATGCTGTTATCACTCATTCTGTTTCCACTGAGTTCAAGTAGACACTGCAAACACCCCCACAGCCCTATAGATTAAGTAAAGGGTTCAGTTCAGAGTTCCCTGTAAGTTACCCGGATTGATATACACCTGATGAAGGCCTGAGGGCACAATGACTGAAATGTTGTTATCACAACAACAAAGATAAGGACAATAATCTACATGTAAATAGTGCAAATAATGATAACTCCTCATCCCAGAAATTCAGACAAAAAAGTAATTTTTATTGTTATTTAATAAACCGAACAGACAATTTTAGCCTGCCAAAATTATTTTGTAGCTGTACATAAAATAATGTCTGAATGTGATGCAAATAAGGAATTATTAGTGGTCAGGAAATAAGGCAAGTATTACTGCCATTGATTCAGGCCATTAATTCTTACTTTATAACAGTGTTTTAGTGTTGAAATGCATTACAAATGATTTTTCTACAGAAATAAATTTGAAATAATAAGAAAAATAGATTGTCAGTTGGCAGGAAATAAAGCCAACCTTACCAACAGTCTGATAAGAGCTATCATATAAATAATACTATTAATTTAATGGAAGTTTAGTTGTATCTGAAAAGAAAGTAATTTTGTCATAGGCCAATAGCCAGTTAGCTACTGACTCAAACTCTAAATGTTTGTGGCCTACAAATACTTCAACTTTCAATAGAAATTTTTTTTTCTCATTGCTTATGCCAATCTGATATGCTGTGGACTAGAATAGCCAAGAAACAAACAAATGGAAGAATGATAGATTGGTTTTGTTGACAAGATAAATCAACCTGTGATTTGCACGGAGAATCACATAACAGCTGTCAGCCAATCAAGCTGAGGGTCTTATTCAGTTCTTAGGTTTCATTGTTTTATATAAAATTATAAAGCAATTTTTATTCATAAATTGTATAAAAGAGAAAAATATTATTAATTACACTGGAAAAGGTATTTACAGACTTGTAGTAAATAAATAGGTTAATGAGTGGAACTAGTCACATGGCAATAGTCATCCAATCAGAAAGAAATATTTTTAGCATTTTAATAAGTATAAAGTTAGGAAAGATAGATTAGTAGAACTGAAAAGAATATATTGTACAGGCATTCTAGTTTAGACAGAACTATATAAAGATATTGAAGTTCTAGTTTGCTGTCACTGATTATAAATTAATAATTTAAATTTGATGATAGCAGCAAAGAATAAAAAAATTAATGGATGTCTTAAAATATTTTTTTTTTAAACGAGGTTGGAATTTATTTAATACTAGAAGAATTTAATATCTGATAATTTCATTTTATTTTGTCCAATTACAAAGTGTGAGATTTAAAGAGTCAAGAAAAAGGAAAAACATTTTTTTTTTCAATATTACCTTTCACCAAAAATAAATAATAATAATGATGTTCTTTTACAAAGATTATAACTCTGCAAACAAAGCCACCAATTAAAACTGGAATAAATAAATTTTTTTCTTGATACCATGGGTAGGATTTATGAACAAATATACATATTAAAACAAATAGTAAAAGCATATGTTGTAAAGTTAGCAGATGCCAGCATTTCCATTGCACATTTAATGTGAATTCAAAAAGTTAATCATTTAATATTTAGAAAACCTTTGCAAAAGCTCAAGGCTAGGCTTGAAGATGGAAATGTTCATTAAGAGAAAGGTTACTATCACAGAAGAATTTTTAATATTCCACTATTGGTACCAGAAAATTAAATTTGTTCATAGGAGTATAAATGAAAACCATCCCATTTATACAAGGTTGTGTCAAAAATACCTTCCACATAAGTTAGCAATGTTGTCTTCATTTAGCTAATCTTACCATTATGTAGGAGGTATTTCTGTCGCATTCTGTATTATTACTTAAAAGTAGAATTTGATCATTGACACACCAAATTTTGCAATTTTTTTTTTTTTAATGAAAATTTGTATTAGTAAGTTGTCTGTTTACAGAAAATCAAGAAGAAAATGGTTTTAAGAGATCAAGAATTAAGGAATGTATTATCAACAGAATAATGTATATGAATGACCTCTATTATTAAATTATTAGAGAACATAGCATGGAATTTCCTGACAATAAGTATTCAGAATGTCAACTTCTCAGCTTTGTCATTATCACCATAACTTTTGGTATCAACAGACTGTTTTTTTTTGTCTCCCAGGAGATGACAATATCTATATATAGACTCTCACTTCCATAAGCAAAAGGTATTTAAATCACATAAGTCATGACTTTTTTGCCATGTTTTGTCTTGAACTAGCTTTTGGTTATTCAGGCAACAGACTGAAATTGGCTCGGCTTAGTACAGAAATAAATGGGGGTAGATTATTTTACCAATCTTCTAAGTGTGGAGAGTGCATCAAACTAGAAAATCAGTATTTAAAATTTCAGTTACCCAGGCTGATAGGAAATATGCATCTTTTCCAACCATCAATTAGGGACATAGTATGACATAAGGTTTACAAATGTGAATCACATTTCAGATCATGTTGCCTACTCAGGAAGCTTGTTAACTATTGCTCCAGAGTAAGGCACCTCCTATTGATTTTCATTAAGTTTGGCTGAACACAAAGCTAAATAGGGAGAAATATTTTTATTTTTTTTTATTTTAATCATTTCAGCCCATGCAAAGCAATAAAGCCATAAGGGAGAATATGAGAAAAAGAAAACATTATGGAGAGCAAAAAATAAAAGAACAGAAATTAAGAAGACAGAAGATAACGATTGACATTACAATTAAATTTTAGAAGATCAAAGCTGACTGAAAAGCAAGAAGTGGAATAGAGTTTCACAAGTGAGAAATGCAAGAGAATAAACAGCATAGAACTTAAAATTATATCTAGCCATTCCAACTGTAAATTCATAAAGTTTAGATAACATAGAGAGGAGTGTATCAGAACGATTACCATGCAAGTATTTATACAAAAGGCATAGAGAAGCTATATTTTGTTGGTGTGGAAAGTGACTGAAGCTGAGATGCTGGGTCAGGACCAATAACATTTCAGATTTTAATTTGTATTTTATCAAGAATCTCTAAATATATAGCAAAACTACCGGACCAGATGAGGCACTAATACTCAAAGCATGGTAGAATTATAAATATATGAGATAAATTCTGGTGAGAAAAATTGTCTGGCATGACACAGTGAACCAACTTTCCTAGCAGCAGACTTAGCAAATGATTCAACAAAATTGTTCCACTTCAGGAAAATGTTAGCTTAAGAAGGCAGTCAATCACTCTCCTGGAGGTTAGCATTATCTATGCTGATGCAAGTCAAAAAGAGTTCTCTCAGACAATTAAAAGAGAGCATTTTCATTTTGGAGGCATTAAAATTAAGAAGCCATTCCTTGCCCCAGTTAACAACAGATTTGAGATCAACTGTCAATTTGACATTATTGAACTGATCAGACTTAGTTACTACTTAGGAAAATTATATAATATCAATCTGCCATATTGAGAAAAACCTACTTTATTGCTTGGTATCAGTCTTCAATATGCTGTTCACCCCACCCCTCAGCATGAAGACTGGTCTATAGCAATGGTGGTAAATATACAACTGTGTTAGCCACAAAGCAGGCTATAGTAAACCATTAAATTTGAAGATGCAATGTGCTCATACAGATAGCTTCCTTTTGGGAGATGTCAACAATCATTATATAATCCACATGTCATTATTGGTTTGAGAAAATATGCAAACCATTTTTCAACTTTGAAAAGCTAGATATGTTTTGTTAATATTGATATTTCTCTCAAAGTAATTGGTTCCAGTTAAACACATCTGCCATTAACTTGGAACCTATTTGTATTACATGAAAAATAAGAGCTAATTTAGTTTAGTTTTATTGTTTCCTCTTTTCAAAGGAAATAATGTCGGCTGCAATGCATTTAGATAAGAAAACCGCTGTGCCAGTCAAATTGTAGTTGTATCCATCTTGTTGGTATTCTCACTGATCTGTTCTCAACCATTACAATCTGACATTCAGACATAATGACAAATGGTATTAACCTCATTACCATTAAATACATCCCTTACCTTTCTCACTGTTTCTCTCTCCCTCTCAGGTTTTCTCTCTCTATTTTCATTCCCTCTTCATGCTTTTCGTAATCAATAAACTCTTACCCTCCCCTCACAAATCATATCAGCTTTTGTCCTCATTACTGATATTTACTCAGGACTCCTAGTAAGATGAAACTCACTACAGTAGTAATGTCACACCAGGCAATGCTGTATATAAGACTCCACCAAACATTTCTGAAACTTAGTCTGTCATTGGGTCACAGGAGTGGGGGTGGTGGATACCAGTGAAGATCAAACTTTATCAAATATTCTCTAAGCTAGCTTGCTATTAGGCTATGACAGGTGCTGTTTCTGTTCTCATTATTAATGGGGTTGGTCTCGCCTGAATTTACCAATATAGAATTTAGTGACAGAACAGCAATGCAAAGGTTTAAACATCTAACTTTATGACTGGTTATAAGTTGTTTTTAAGTTCATTATGATAAGTATTTAATAAGCTTTGTTTGGCACAAGGACATTTAGTATGGATTGAATTCATTAGAGTAGCAATGAAATCATTCTGTTGACAAATACTCCATGTTATTGGCATTTTCTTAAATCAGATTCGTCTGGCACATGGCTATAATATCAATGAGGATTGAAATCATTTAAATAATAATAATAATAATAATGATCTATAAGACTAACTTGTTAAGCATTTCTTTTTAGATGTTCTGAGGTACATTATTATTTATTTCCTTTGAAGGAAACAAATTTTAATGCTAAACATATAACATTTGGAGATCTGAACATTTTCATCTCAAATCACACAAATTTTGTGTTCTCATGAATAATAAGGGACTTTATTTTATTCGGGATGCAAATGTGAATTTTTGGAATGAATGAATCAGTAAACCAAATTCTGATTCTGGTTGTTAATGACTTTTGGATAGGCATGATCCCAACCTACTCTGTTTCCTCTGTCAGCCTTCTTACCTGTTATCTCCACATTGGCATACCACAGAAGAAGAGAGGTAACAGTCTGTACTGGGTAGGACATCAACATTAATTCTCTCAATACTGACTTATCAAGGCAAGAGCAGTAAATGACTGCTCGGTTAGTCATGATAAAGGTTAATGTGCTATGATACTGAATGGTGCTGTATAGGCAAGGAGAGCAAATTGCGCCAATATTAATGTTATTAATAGGAATTAAGGTTAGCTGAGTACACTGCTAGGACACAAGCGTTGCGAATTTACTGAAAATGAAATTGATGAGATAGTAAACATTGCTTCAGTGTAAGATGCCTCTCATTATTATTATTATTAGTCAGTGACTAAGCTTAGTAAGAGGAAGCCAAATGCATTGAAATAAGAGTAAAAAGATTATGTTGCCTCAAATGAGTGTCCTACCTTCCTGCCTCTAAAAATTGGCATTTGAAATCTTGGTTTTTACTAGGCACCTCTGCTTTTTCGTGGGAAAACAGATAGCGTAATGAAAAATGCCACAAACTTAATGAAAATAAAGTTTTATTGTCAAAATGCTTATGTTATTATTAAGATGAAAGACCAAAGTATTTTTTATTTATTTTTTGAAATTTTTTAATCCTTTCTAACACGTTCGAAATTTTGGTTAAAGTTTTCTTTTGTTTACGTCATCGCGGTGACATAAAAATAACATTGTTTTTTTTTTTTGCGCTTTTTTTCCGTTGAAAACACATTGATTTGGAAATTCTTGTAAAAATCAAGTAATTGTCCGATTTTAATGAAATTTTCAGGACTTATTCACAAATGAATGAAATTATTTTGGGAATGTTTTTGTTTAGAAAATTTTGGTAAAAAATATTCTTCTTTTTAATATGTTACCCCCCACTTATTTAAAATCATGAAATTTCAAACAAAACCTATTTCCTGAAATTTTTTTTTTTTTGTTAAAAGCAGGAGTCATTGGAGATTGTAAATCACCTACTATTTTTTGGATTCATTATTTTTCAATTCAGAGCAGATTTTCAGTTAGATAGCTCAAATTTGAAAAAAAAAATATCACATCCAGGAAATAGCCTAATACAGAGTTTTATACGATTTTAAACTATTATAAATTATAATTAAAACTTAAAAGAAATGAAAAAATTCTTGTAAAATTCAATTATTCATCAGAAAAAATTTATTTCTTCAGACAATAATGTCCTTAATATTACTTATTTGCAAAAGCAATTAAAAGCTTTTCTAATTAAGTAATATCATAGTTTTATTGATATAGTAATTAAGTGGAAACAAAATTTACAAATTCAAAATTGAAAAGATTAATCAACTGAGTTGTGCTATTTATTTTTAAAATAATTTTTTATTTTATATTTTTTTTACTTACTACGTTCATTATTTTCATGTACGGTAGACTGAAATGCCATTATTATGATCTAAAAGTGTTGTCCCTTTATTATGTCGCTTCAGTTACGTTTCAACAGGTTTTCAAAATTTCTATCCAACTTTAAAAGTTTAAAGCTTAAACTAAGTTTTACTTTTTTCAATTACTATTTCACTAAATATTTTTATTTTATGTATTTACGTTAGTGTGGGACATACTTCAATTGAGTAATCATGGTATTTCATTTGTTATTAAATTATAAAATTAATTGAAGAAAATTTTATAGTATTTTAAATTTTTTTATTTTTGCATCTTCAAATCCGTGTTGTCAATGACCATTTTGGTGTCAGATCTCATTTCTGTTATTCCTCTCCAGGTTTTCTCTTTACCTCATAATATGGCATTATTATCATTGTGCCAATTAATGAAAACTTGAAACTGAATTTGTCATCATCTCACATTACATTTTATTCGCCTCTTGATTGTGTCAATCACTGTTGGTTTGTGATTGCATGGCTTTCAGACCTTCTCTGAGCAGGGTCTCTACATTCTTGTGTAGATGTATGAGAATCTCTGTCTCATAGGGAAAAGGTGGGGTATATATTTCTCTGTCATACAGTTCTTTCCCACGTGTTCATATCCTCGGTGCAGCTGCATTGATCAAGTGTTGATATTTCAGGGCAACCACTGACACTGGGTGAATTGCAGATTTCCAGCCTCAGCTTGGAAGTCATCTCTCAAGTCAACCTTCTGCCATGATCTGGGGGTGTGACACATACTACATTATTACTCACATTATTTTTACTACCATCATCACCAATAGTATTATTACTACTATTAATTATAATGGTGGCTTTTGCGGGAAGTCAAGTGATAGCAAGTCTTCTTAAATTCTTGCTGATTCCAAAATCCTGTTGTGATAATAGTTTAAATTCTTTTGCAACGATTTTTGGGGACTGTTCCAAGGACTCCAGTAATTTTTATTGCTTATGCAAGTTGTGTCTAGTGGTTTACTGTCAAGTGACAGTAAACACCATATTATTATCTACAATCAACATTATTATTATTTAAATAATAATCTTAATATTTTTTATTATTAATCAAAATTATTATTATTAATGTATTCACAATTATTATCACTACAATTTCTTAATAATTAAATAATAATTGTCACATTTAATATGTGAACAACAGTTATGGGACAGAGATATTATTACTTTTATATTTATTCTAATTTATTATTGTCATCCTTATTGTTATGAAATATATTATTGTTGATAATGAGTATTTCTCAGCATAATGCTAACCTCATTGCTTTGACAATCATTATCACTTAAATTTCTACATAATCAATTTTACATGATAAATTTTCTCTTCTCTGCTTACATGATCACCATTATCCTTATCATTATATATTCCTGTCTCAGTCATGTTTTTGTTTATAATTCTATCATGACTAGTATCACAACTTATGCATATAGATAATCCTCACAAGTGCTGCCGTTTCCATGACTACATATAAGTAGGTATTCCTATTATCCCCACCCTACTCAGTCCTCATCCTATTGTCACCACACACTATCATGTCATTTTTACCTTTTGTCTCAATATTTTTTTTATTTCTGCCAAACTGAGTAAATACTTCTTTTTCTTCAATTCATCCGAGGACAAATGCCAACCCAGCCTCTTCCCTAACAATTGCATTCACAATCTTCTCTTGTTTTCATTTTGATCCATATCCCAAATCTTTTTTTTTTTTTTCATGGACTTTCCTTTGATTATAAGATTTTTTTTTTCTTAACCTTTTCTGGTCAATTTCCCCAATTTCCATCTGTATTGGCTGAGTGTCTTTCTGTCCAGGAGAGAGTGAATTCATGGAAAAAAAAAAAAAAAATCTGTTAGAGACTCATTTTTCTGTGTCACTCAAATATTTGTTAGATGAGAAGCTTATTAGAACAACACTGTGAGGCAAGAAAAATGAGGGAAAAGAAGGAGTGGTTTAACAAAAAAGAAAAAGAACTTAAAACAGGGGAGAGAAAAATGTTGACAAAGAGAAGAAAAGGCACAAAGATAAAAAGACAATGTTAAAGTATATAAAAGAGAAATGGAAAAAAGAATTAAAAGGATAGTTTAAGAATAGTCAAGAAAATTTTTTATGAAGTTAAAACAAATGAGACAAAAAGTGAAGTATTTTTTTTTTAATTTAATTTTATTTTTAAGGAAACTTTCTATTGTGCAATATGAAAATGTTAAACAATGTAAATAGCACTTTTAGATTTTCGAGAAGCAACCCTACACCTTTACTTTAAAATCCATGCACAAAAGGATAAACATCTTATAAGAATAAGGGAATAAATAGAGCAAATAACAATAAACTTGAAGAGAGGCCTATTTAATTTCATTATTCAAAGGTAAAAAAGATATATAAAAAAAAATTAACCAAGAAAAGACATGAAAAAAGAAGGAAAGACAAATGGACTAGAATTGATAATAATAAAAAAAAAGAACATTTTAGCATGAAGAACCAAAATGAAAGATGAAGAATTGCTATATTCTCCTATATTTCCAAAAATCAAAGTTTGCATCAGAATTCTTAAGGAAGCACATAATTTTCTTTGAGAAATTTCATCTGCCTTATTACATAGAACATCTTAATGTGCATGCTTAAGGAAAAGTACAGTTTTTTTTTTACTAACATTTATTCAGTACAATGCAGAAATTTTAATTTGCTTTCAAATACAGAATGTGATTCAATAATTGATCATTCAAGAAAAAAAAAAAATTCTATCTGTAAATTAAGGTGAATTTTACTCAGAAAAAAAAAAAGATTCCAAAATATAATTTTAACCAAACAAGAAACAATGAATACGTTACATAACAGCCAGTCTGTCTGTCTGTAACAACATGCAGATCAGAAGAATGATTTACAGTAAAGACAGAGGATGATTTAAAGAAAATAGAAAAGAATAAGACAAAAAAAGAATAAAGAGGAATAGGAGCTTTTGCCAATACCAACTATCTATTAATACCTAAATTTCAGATATATATATATATATAGAGAGAGAGAGAGAGAGAGACCTGATTGGAAAATACTATCAATTATGGTTATTTGTTGAAAGTAAAGAAACAAGGGAACATATTTGATGCAAGAGTTGCAGAATTCTTCAAATTGCTGATGCCAAGAGACACTATGGAGAATTGCTTTGTAGCTAGTCATTGAAAATATATGAAAAGCTTTTGGCCCCTCTCTTTGTCAGAGTAGCAATGAAAAAGCCCAAAGATGTTGAAGCTGAAGGCTTCCTCATCTGGCATGATATAATGAGAATATAAACAGGGCCAGGTTGTGATAGCTTTGGTAATGGCAAGACCACATCTTCTCTTTTGATGGCTTCTTTCAACCAAGCTTTATAACTAGATATCAGTCTTCTGCTCTCCCTACCCTGGAACCTAACCCTGCCCACACCATTCATTTCTCACATTGGTTTAAATGTCCATCTATTCCCATTGCTCCCTGAACTATTAGGAGAAGAGGAGGCAGCCTGTAAGAAATCCCGTTGGAGGTGGTAGAACTGGTTTGCCAGGTGGAGGTGCTCTAGGATAGTTTGCTGATATCAGTGGTACTCCCAACTGGCAGAATGTGTGATGAATGAATATAAGTAAAGATAGATTCCATTTGATATAGATAAATGTTAAGTTGTAAGTGGAAATGGGTGGGTAGTAAAGATATGATCCTTCCCATCCTTCAATGCTCTGAATTTGTACTTTCATTATACATACACACAGATACATAGATTTCTTTACAAAGTCAGAATTTACATGTGATAATATTCATATAATGTATGTACTGAACAGCAGTCAGCAATTTCTTTTAAATACTTTTTCTAAGGTCTGTAGGTATGAAATGTAGTTACACACATATGTATGTGAATTTTCTAAAGAAAGTAATTGATTTTTATTAATCTGACAGATTTTTTTATCACTGTTGAGAATAATATCTGAGTAGATGCTCCATTTATTCTTTTATTAAACAGTATATTTATTTATTAATTTATTAATTACAGACTGGTAGATGAAAATAATGTTTAAAGTGATAATAAAATGTCAGATTAATAAAAATCCTTTACTTTCTTTAGAAAAATTGCTTTGTTTATATTTGGATACAAAACTGTACGAAAGATTTTGGGAGATCTATGATGAGAGAAGTTTCATTTAAAGGTACAATTTCAACCAAGCGTGACTAATTGGTTCTCTGTAGCTCAGTTGGTCAGAGTGTACCAGATTTAATGGTAAATCCCTCTGCCCAGAGAGATGCAGATTTAAATTCTGTCAGAAGGTGTAAATTTTGCTTTAATAAGATTTCTGAAATATTCAGGCTGGTAGACAAAAATAAATAAAGAAATATACAATTTAATAAATGAATGGAGTGTCTACTCAAATACATGTATTCACTAAAAATGTTTAAAGTGATAAAAAATACATGTATGTGAGTATATGTGTTTTCTAGATCTTTACAAAGCTTAGCTTAGTATCATATATGGTGAAATAAAGGGAAATTAGGTTT
Source organism: Acanthosepion esculentum (assembly GCA_964036315.1). Lineage (NCBI taxonomy): Eukaryota > Metazoa > Mollusca > Cephalopoda > Sepiida > Sepiidae > Acanthosepion > Acanthosepion esculentum. The sequence continues at coordinate 20,304,532 of OZ038481.1, read as the reverse complement.
GGTTTGTTTTATGGTGTATCAACATCAATGGGTTATTTCATGCCAAGAAGATTTTTAGGATGGGTTCATATGAATAGAATATATATTCTTTGTAAGAAATCAGTTTGTAGGAGATCAGCTTTCATTGATGTATTTTTGTAAAAAGGGTTTTTGTCAAGGGTCAAATCTGTTGCTGGTAATATTTCTTTCCCAAAAATGTATTGCTGGTATTTTTACAATAAAAACCTATTTTTACACTTTCATGGTGTTTTTACCCCAGTTTTTGTATTTGCCCTTATTGGTCTTTTAAGTGGTGTGGGAGCTGCCTACATATCTTGAAAATCAACAAAATCCTGTCTTTTTATTTCATCTCAAACACATGCCACTTAAAAACATTCTACAGTTTTAACAAGACAGGCTTTGCATGTTTATAAAATGTAGAAACTATGGCTTTAACTTTAATCATAACTAGTTTGATACCTGTTGTCTCACTGATAGCAAGATGATCAAATTTCAAATCTAAATTGTTTGTCCACTTAAAATACTACATTTTTGCCAGATATAAAGGAAAATTAACCTTTGCAACACAGATATTCTCTCAAATTGTATGCACACTTATATTTCAATTTAATGACAGCTCTAAAACGATTTCTAAAATAAAAAATTTTTAAAATTTTATTTCAGAATAATTTCTGAAAAAAATAAAATCTGATTTTTTTAATATATTTTTTTTAAGTGGGATAAATTTTTTTTTCTTTTTTTTATGTTTTCAACTTTTGATTTTATTGCTCAACCCGGATAGAGGTTATTCAAGCTGAATAGGTGGGGAATATATTATTCCAGTATTATATTTAAAACTCAGTCAAATTGTGTGTGTGTGTGTCACCCTTTTTTTTTTAATGTTCACTCTATACAAGGCCCAAGAGCTACTCAAGGTATGATGTTAAATTAACATTAATGTAATCCCAAAAGAGGGTTTGACCAAGAAGCAAGCCTGAGAGTATACCTGTATTGATCACATATGCTACTTAGGACAGGTCATTAACAACTATCTTCACGGACCTACCTGTTAGGAAGGGTAACTGAGAAAACTTTTCCAGTGATTCTATTGCTACTAGCTTGTGTAGCAACCCCCTATGCTACACCTTGTCAAAGGCCTTAGATATATCTAATGTACGTACCTCCAGAAATTCTGTATATCTAAGGTTTAAATGTATTTTCATAAATGAAAAATCCTGAAGTTTTCTTTTTAGCCTCAATTGAAAGCTAAAGGATTAATTTTTTTAATTTCAGGAAGAAAAATACTGTGGTGTATTTCAAATAGAAAATAGAATGATTTTTACTTGATTCGTTTTTTTTATCAGAAAAAAACAATTGAAATGGTCATTTTTAATTTCTTTTGACAGATTGTAAACAAAACTTAATTCTCAGTTTTAAAAATCTTGCAAAAATAAAATATATATTTCTGAAATGTTATTTGCAGAAAATTAACAAATTTAAAGTTAAATTATTCTGTTCTGAAACAAATATTACTTAAAGCATAAAATTTTCTGTACAAGCATTTCTTGAACATGGTCTTGTTATTCTCACGTCTTCATCGATATATTGACGGTCGAAGGTGTTGACAAGTTAAGTACAATGGACCAGAATTGACATAAATTTATGAATTCTAAGAAAAACAGTTTGTTTTTTAACTACCAGATAATTTTAAAAAATTAACAAAATATTTTAAGGAATTATCTAATATTTTATTAATTTTTTAGGTACTTTACAATTGAAGATGCTTTCTGAAAATATAAAATTTAGAATACTATAAAAATTTCTTAAATTAATAACATTTCATAAATTATTGAGTTACCTCTAATTTTTTAATCCTTCCGACCACATTCAAAATTTTTTGTTAATTTTCTTCATTTTTTGCATCAGCAGAGTACACATTTTAAATTATTTTGTTTCAAATCAGATTAGCTTAACTTGAAATTTGCTAATTTTCCTCAATGTTTCAGAAAAATATATTGTATTTTACAAAATTTTTAAAAATGAAAATTAACTTTTGTTTACAAAAAAATGGCAAGATTTTTTACCACTTTTTTTTACTGACAAAAAAGAATACAAAAACATTCTAATCAGTATATAATTTCAGTTTGAAATACACCAGAGTATTTTGCTCACTGTATACAGTAAAAATTTATTTTTTCATCATTTCGCTTTCAAATAAAGCTAAAATGAAAGCTTTCTCATTTTTTTTTTTTTTTTAAATTCATTTTTAGAACTTAAGTATTGAGAATTAGTGGAGGTACCTACCACAATTAAAAATAAAATGGGAAAAGAAAACAAATTTCAAATGTAAATGAAATAAAGTATAAAAATAATTAAACTAAACATTAGGTTTAAAATAAAGGGTTGTCTTTCAAACATTTTTTATCAAAATAAAACATATAAAAAATAAATAAATAAAAACAAATTATTTTTCTTAACTAAGTAAAACTAAAAGATTTATGAGTGTAAGGGGGACATCCCTTGAAAACATGGCCTTCTAACAAAAATGTTGCATATAAAACATCATACTTAAAAAAACAAAACATTTAGACACACAAAAAATTATTTTTAATTATTGTAAAAAATTTTTGATAGGATGATTTGTATCAAGCCTTTCAATTTTTGCTTAGTAAATATAGTCTTCATTTAATAACTTAGTAACCTAACTAATAATTTTTGGAAGAATTTTAAAACATTTTTAAACTTTATAATTAAAAAAAGAAAAACAATTCTTGTAAAAATTCACTATTCATTAAAAAAGTTTTTCGTCTTAAGACTATAATGTCCTAAATATATATTATTTATAGAAGCAATTAAAAGCTTATCTAATTAAATAATTAGATAGTTTTATTGAAGTTTTTATTTTACAATTTGGAGCAGATTTTAGGAAACTTAGTAATAGTTTGAAAAAAAAATGATATTTACATATTCCAACATGTTCTGCTTTTAACTAATAAAAAACATTTCATTGACAATTTTAAATTCTAGAAAAATTTATGAAATTAAGTGTGGGGGTGTTAACAGATGTAAAAAAAAAACAAAAATTACCAAGATTTTCTCAAAATAATAATTTCAAAAATAATTTAATTCATTTGTGAATAAGTCCTGAAAGTTTCATTAAAATCTGACAATTATTTGATTTTTGCAAGAATTTCAAAATTAATGTTATTTTACTGGAAACAGTGGTGCAAAAATATCCATTACCAGCTCTGTTACACCGTCAACACAAAAAAAAAAAGATTTTTAACACAAATTTCAAACATGTTAGAAAGGAGAAAAAATTTTAAAAAAATCCTTTGGTCTTTCCTCTTAATAATAACAAACATTTTGAAAATAAAAATTTCCTTTTATTAAGTTTGCAGCATTTTTTCATCATGGTATGCCCTTTTTCAGTGATTTATTGGAAGTAACTAATCTAATGCAATCATCGCCATGATGTATTTATTATCATTTAATGCTTTACTGATTCTGTGTGTAATGAGATATCAGAAAAAGAAAATTTGTATTGTTTGTTATTCAGGAGATTCTCATTTGAGGTGATCAACAATCTTTTTGTTGATTATAGCCTCAAAGTGTTTGCTGATGACATTAAGGATCCTGAAAAACCAATATTATAACAGGGATGAATTTTCACCTGCATTCTTGAAAACAGGGCATACAGCTAACACCTTCCATAGACTTAGGAAGGATTTCTCTTTCAGTTGAAGTTAAGCAATTTTGCTAAGATCAGAGATAACTCAGCTAATACTTTTAAGGACAGCTACTAAGATTTTATCTGAACCAATAGCCTCCTTATGATATTGGCTTTTGATAGGTCTCGAGATTTTCTAGGCTGTGATAGAAATATTACTATGTTTGTGCTTCATGAGAAATGGGGAAGTCAAGAAGGGGATTGCCCTTGTCATCTTGCCTTGTTAGTGGCAAAGATTGTTGGTTGCAAAGAGCTTTACCATATCTGACAAGAATGATTTAACCTTAGGGCCATTTATGATTGTAGGCAGTGATGCTTTTTTAAGAACTTACAGGATCTATGTTGTTTGCTTTCAACCTTGGCTTGGAATGCTTGTGTGTACATCAAATGGCACAAATAGATCTCAGTCACCCACACACAACACATTAATATGCATAGACATTAAAAATACATGGATATAAAGTTACATGCAAACAGTGTGTGATGGACAGAGAATCAGCCCTTCTTTTTTTTTCCTTTTTTTTTTAAATATAGGTTACTCAATGACAAAAAATCATATTTGTTCATTTATGTATATCAATCTACTGTTGAAAGACCAGTTCTCACCAGATCACCAAAGTTAAGCAAAGTCAAGTTGGTCAGTACCTATATGGGTGACCACTTGGGAATACCAGGTGCTGTAAACTTGGGCGTGCAGGTAGTGTAATGGATAATGGCTCATGCTCAAATACACCTGGAAAAGGTATGAATCTGCATTTTCTTCCCCCAGTTATGGGTTAAATAGAACTTGTAACAGTAAATATCATTATTATCTATAAAAAAAAAATTCTTGCAATCCCCCAAAAAAAGCAATGAAAATGAGGATAAATGTTTGAATAATGTAAATAATGCAAGCAAAAAAAAAAAAAGGGTTGATAAACCATAAAAAAAAAATAATCAGTCAATATTTGGTCAGTAATTTTCTTTTTAAATATATTTATGAATTTACTAGTCAAAATCTTTATATAATGTAAATCATCTCATAATTTCAGTTAGCTCGCCGCAGTGTTATTAGAGCTCAGAACAGTAATTATGAAAAATGTTGATTGTAGATGCAACCATTTTCATCAGCACTTTGAAATGATTAGCAGTTGTGTGTACATGATAAATTCTTAAACATTTAAATATGTTATTTACTCATCCAATTAATTTTTCGATAATAATATTTAATTACATTATGAAGGATGAAAGTTACTCTAAAAATCATGCGTGGTCAGAAACACAAACTCAGTTTTATGTTACTCTTGTAGTAACTGTCTACAATTTTATCCCTTGTGTACAGTTATGTATGTTATTTTAAAGATACTGATAGCCTTCAAATTGAGACTTGTAGCGAGTTTTTATTCTATCAAAAATTTCATTGGAAACAGAGGAAAGAGTACTGAACTGTTATGTAATATGAGTCCTCTTCTATGGCAGTGAATGCTGCACAATATCCTCAAAGATGAAGAAAAGACTTAAAGCAACAGAAATGTGATTCTACAGAAGGATGCTGAGGATACCATGCAGTGAACATGTGAGCAACGACAAAGTCTTAGAAAAAAACATGGATACAAAAAGGACACTTATACTTAACATCAGGAAGAGGCAGTTGTAATTTCTAGGGAATAATAATGAGGAAAGAGGGCTTGGAAAATCTGATATCCACAGGATAGATTGAGGTTAGGAGGGATAAACGAAAACAATATATAACCTACTTAGCGAGCCTGAGTAAATGGATGGCAGAACAAGGTTTAGGAATGATAATAAAAAGACCAAATTTATCAAGAGCTATAAAGGACAGGAAATTGTGGGGAGCCATGATCGCCAATGACCTGAAAGGACCCAGCAGATAGAAGAATAATTTGTCCCAAATTTCAGGAAATCAGCATTTAAGAAATTACTTGCCACATTGTAGATATTGATACAATTTTGTTTCATATACTAAGTAATTTCTACAAATTGAATAAACAGTAGCTACTTAAATAAGTTTAAAACGTAAATAATTTAAAACTATAAAAAACAGAAGAATAAAAAGATCTGTCAAAACAAAGAAAAACAAAATTTAAAAACCCTTTCATAAAAAGACAAAACTAAAATTCATTGATTATGCATTTGCTTTGTAAGAAATAAAAAATGTTAAAATTATACATAGATTGAAAAAAAAAAAAAGTAACTCACCCTTCCCCGCCTTGATGCTCAAAGTGTTGAAGACCTAATAAAACTGCCATTATGGTAATGTGTCCGGAAGTGGAGGACTGAGTTTATTGCTTCACTTTGCTGATTTTGTCTTTGCTTGCAAACTTCATATTTCTGATGATTGGCACAGGAAATGATACAAAGTTGACCCAACTTGACAACCCTGTTTACCTCCCCTTATTTTACAGCTGCTTCAAGTAGCTGATCTCTGATACCAGAAGTGCCCTCAAGTGCATATTATAAATTTATGGTGATGTCTTTGTCTTGTGCTAAAGTAACAATAACAATGTGTTTTTTTGATGTCAAGGACAATTGCAAAAGACAAGTGATTGGAGAATAAAAGAGAGATAAAAAGCCTTTTACACCTGCAGCAGATGTAAACAAATATTTTTTATGAGTTTCTGCAGTATTAGCTTATCTGAACCCATGAATGTTTATTTCTGAACTTTCATTGATGTCAGAAAAGAGTTGTCCCATCTGCCTGTGAAATATTATTCACAATGGCTTTCACTTTATAAACTGAATATTCTGTAAAAAAAGAACAAAAGAAAATGATTCATAAAACAAAAAATCAGACAATTTATGACAATTCTGTTCCTGCAAAAAGATGTAAAACACAGCTTGCCTTATTTAGAACCCTGTCATCAAACAAGAATGGCAATTTGCCTGTGTTTCGATAAATCTTAGTTATTGTCAGGTGTGTATGGAAGGGAGATCTTACCATGATCCGTCAACATTTCCAATCTTATACTTGTTAAGATACAGAAAACATTTGCAACTTGGGACAAATGAGAAAATGTCACTGTCTGTTGTAATTATTCTGGTCAGGCAATTTTGGAGTGGACATTTTACAAATATATTAATGTTTTTTTTCCGTTATTTTTTTTTCTTCGATATAAAGTATATAATTTTCTCTTACCTTACTTTTCAAATATCATTCAAGATAAACTGAAGTTTTAAATGTCAAATCCTGTCTCAATATTATTAAGATAGTTATGTTTTTCACAGGGAGAAATTCTTTGAAAATAGATTTGGCAAACATTATGCAAAAAAACATGGTAGATGGAAACTTGTCTTAAATGTAGAAACAACAATGTCAACTGCTCGTCATTCAATGTGGGTTCACTTGCAGCTGTTTGTGAAGATGGTGTGGAGAAAATAAAACAAAATTGATAAATAAAATAATAATGAATAAATAAAAAAAGAAAAACAAAAGATGCTAAGAGTAAAGGAAGAGGAAATATGATTACTCCCACTTCGTTTCATCAAATGTTGTTAGGTGGCGTTCTGCCTCACTCTTTTTTTTCTTCTCCAAGATGTATCACCACATGATAATTACGTTCTCATTGAGAAATGTTAGTTTCCCAGGTCCACTTTCCAATGACATCATTTGGACGTATTTTGGCAGCCCTACTCATGAAGTAAGTGAATTGGTCTTTAAAACTCAGCACAAAGCTGATTTGAGCTCAACCATTTTAACCATTGTTATCCTAACTTTCTTCTGAATCAAGAAAGAAAACGGACATACCCAAGAGACACATTGAGAAGTGTTTCACTACAGTCACCATAAAAAGAAGAAAAGTCTGTAGTTGAAACTCAAGTTCTCATATGCTTCTTCTATCTTCTTTGTTTATTGAACATGCACCTTCATCTAAAATACACACAACCTGTTAACTTCTATAATGGATAAAATCCATTAAAAGCATACAGGACTAATTTTGAAAAATAGTACCATTCAAAATTAGAATTTTACATTAATATGTAGATTACTAGGATAAAAAAGGAAGATTTACAAGAGAAATGGCAATAAAAAAAATGAAAATGGGACTTATAAGTTGATAATAATATTCCATTTATTAAACTGGTGATAGCAATCCATTGTTAGAAAGCTCACAAGAAGAGCAGCCATTTCATAAAAAATGCCCAAAACATACTGGGATTTCTTAAATTTTGTTGCTGCCATTACCTGGTTAGTTAAATTGGATATGGACGAGTGTTTTTCCCAAATGTTTAATTACCTACTCTCTTCACTTATAAGCATGTAAGGCAGTTATGAGAGAATGGTTTACCTAAGTGCTTATTCACTCATTCTTTTTTTCTGCCAATTATCATGTCAATCAAGTAATGAGATATTTTGCCAAGATATCAGAACACAGGGAGTAGTGGGTTCATGCTTTTGTTAATAACTGTTATTTATACATCAGGATAATTAGTTATAAATTGCAGAATCTGATGTAATATAATCAGCAAAGAAACTTCACTGATCAGCTTCTTAGATTTAAAAGAAAATAAATAATGAAGCTTGTATGTTGCCTGCTGAATGAAAGAAAATGGTTGAGTAAGTCATTAATTAAATTGGAACTCAATTCACTGCATATAGTTAATGAACTTGATGGCATTATTAGAAGAGAAGCTCTCCCAATAAGCAAATTGTGTAAATAGCTTTTGTTATTAGCTATTATTTCAAATAATGAAGCTGTTGGCACTTGAACAAGGCAAACATTACTGACCATTGTTTGCATTAGTAGTTTTAATAGGAAATCCAAAAAGCTACCTTTTCCTTTGGAATATAGTTTGAGTCCCTCAGTGCAGCCCCTACTATCATGGCCTTGTACCAGAATGGGTTAATATAATAATTAAGAAAATGGTATCAAACAAATTTGATAGACAATTAGAAGAGATATTATTGTGCTTTGTGTGAAAATCTCAATTGTTTAGAAAATATGCTTGAGAAAAGATTTTAAAAATTTTTGACTGAATTTAATTTTTATGTTTAAAGCTACTTTAATAAATTAAAAGAAAAAACATGCTGTCCAAAATGTCTATATGATCTGAGTTATTTACTGATGGCAGAGAAGAATTTGATTTGTATAATTCATTATAGTCTAATGACATGTATAAAAATTATATATATATATACTCACTGTTTATATAACTGTTGATATCAAGCGATTGGGTTTATGAACAAATGTCAAAACCACTCATATGATTACTTGTGAAGTGACAAAGCAAATTCTGGTGAGAGAGAGGGCCAAAAACGAAACACTATGATATTTTAATATATTTGAATCTTGTCTAGCCTTTATCACTGTCCATTGATATTATCACTTAGAATTAATCAGTATCAACACTAACAAACAAAATATCCCTAGAAGTTACAAAAAAGGTATGTTTAAGTAGTAAATTTTGTAATGATGATTTTTTTTTTTTTTGTTCTTTAATTGAAATTTATTATGCATCGAAAATTAAAAAGGGTAGGGGTCATGAGTTAATGCAAGCATTAATAGGGCTATTATATATAGAATTATTATTTTGTAGTAGTGTTTTACTATAGGAATGCATTGCAAATGAGGAAAAAAGGGATTGTCAGTGGTCAGGAATGAATGCAAGCATTACTAAAAGAATAGGGCTATTATATGTATAATTATTATTTTGTAGCAGTGTTTTACTATAGGAATGGATTGCAAATGTGGAAAAAGGGATTGTCAGTGGTCAGGAATGAATGCAAGCATTAATAAAAGAATAGGGCTATTATATGTATAATTATTATTTTGTAGCAGTGTTTTACTATAGGAATGCATTGCAAATGAGGAAAAAAGGGATTGTCAGTGGTCAGGAATGAATGCAAGCATTACAAAAAGAATAGAGCCATTATTTATTTATATGCAAAATTATCTGTTTTTCTAGAGAAATGCATTGCAATTCAAGAAAAATAGAGATTGTCAGTGTTTGGGAATAATTCACACATTACTAAAAAGTAGTTTTATTATATATATGTACTGGATTACATTCCTATTCTGATAAGCTTCAACAATCATTTTCAGAAAAACATAACAAGAACATCAGATTTTGTTGCTACCACCTGAACATTCATTCATTCACTTTTATATTTCCATCAACCATTATAGCATGCAAGTAACAAAACTTTAATTAAGACACCTGGTGATGAAACAAAATGCACAGAGGGTTAGTCATGCCTATACCAAGATTATTATTCTAAATATAAACAGAAACAGTCACTGCCAGAAATAAAATTCATTTTTTTACTGATAACTCTTACAGCCACTTGTATTCCACCTAAGGAAGAGGCGGCTGCAGTGTAAACTTGGTACACCTTTCAGCTCTTAATCTCATTCTTTTACTCACAGTGAATGGATCTGTCTGATGCAGATCTCACAAATCATTGGCAAAATTGCAGCGGACATAAAATTCTCTCCTGATTATCTATAGAATATTTAAAATTTTATAACCATGTTATTATTAAGAAATTAAACAAGCACGTGTAAATTTTTCAATGGCATGGATGTAAAAAATAAAACAACACTTAATTTAAATGCAAACTGGACAAGTGTTCAGCTGTCATTTCCCATCATGCCTCAGTATTTTTGCAGTTGCTCTTTTAAATAAATCTCTTCATTAAAATTTGTTTCCTAAAAGTACCAGTGGAAAAATAACAATCGTTTCAGTTCCAAAAATTATTAAGTCATAGGTCATAAATCAGTCTTGCAAGTACATCAGAAAATGCCAGAGGCATAAGTCAAAAATCTATATCCACAACTTGCAACACTCAACCACCACCTTCATCCACAGAGTTAAAAGTCTCCCCTCTGTTGTCCAAAGTAGTATTCTTTTATTTGAGTAAGAAAAGGTGTGACATATTGAGACTGGCAGGGAAGTGCAAACAATTACTTTATTTTGAGGCCGACTACACACAACTCTACATTCTGATTTTCTTTTTCAACAGGTAACATACAGAACTTTTCTGAGATAAGGATTAGTTTTCGATTAGTTTTCTTTTTTTCACCATTAAAATAATTCATTGTGCTTATATTACAAGCAATAGTTTTTTTTTTTAATAAGGAAAAATAAACCAATTATTTCTCAGTAAAACACTTTGTTTTTCTAGGTGTAAATCATTTCGTGGGAGGGAAGTTTTCAGTCCAATGCACTTGCCAAAAGCTGATCAAATGGCCAAATATCAAAATTTTAATTTTGGAAAATGCTTCTTGTTTGAACTAAGAACTTTTCATCATTTCTGTCTGTGTGTTACATTTTTTTTTCTGACTTTTAGTCACTTTGGTATATGTGTCTGGTAATTGTCTATAACTTCAGCATCACATCACTGGCATCTGCATAGGTTGTCTTTTTACAGGTCTTCCACGTGATTGAATATTGGAACTTGATTTGTAGATGTTTTGTTTCTCTTTCATGAGTGCATATTTGTCATGCAATGGAATCAAACTCACTGGTAGTGCACAGTATGCCATTTCTGTCCTCAACTGAAATTTAAGTTAGTTAGTTTATTCACTTAAAAAATAAGAGAGAGAAAGAAAATTCAGTGACTGCTGTGTCCTCACAAGAGTGTTTAAACAGTAGACAAACTTTTACTGCCCAAATTTCAAATGAAATGTCTTGCATTAGAATTTAATTTTATTTGCATCAAATACTTTAAATTTTATCTTAATTCATTTATATTAGCACAGTCCAAATATTGGTTATATAGCAACAAACTAATAAATATCAAAATCAACTATTCAAAATCTTTATTTAAAATTCATGTTAAAACGTAAGATTTTTTAATTGTAACTTTCTCTAATGTCAGTAAAAAGGGATCAAGAAGATTTTTCAACTTCTTGATTTAGTGTAGATATCCACATATATTTTCCTCATTTTGTTAATTTTCACAAACTTATTAAACTTAGTAATATTTAAAATAACCTTTTTATGATTAATATGTCAAGATTGACCCGGCACAAAGCCTGGTGAAGGTTGATAAGGATATAATGTTCTACAAATCTTAGAAGGTTTGCATTTAAAATCTTCGGTTTAAACACTAAACACTGGCTCCAGTAGGAAATATGTAACTATTTAAGTTGTAAGAATGTAAATTCTTTTAAGAAAATATATAATACTTGAATTTTAGTCATTTTTCCTTTGGTAGCTTTCATATAAATGAAAGATACTAAAATAATAAAAAAATAAACTAAATATATTTACATTTAAACAAGTCAGTGTTTGAATATAGAAGCATTGTCTAAAATTACTAATGAGTTAATTATTGTAAGTTTTATTTTTGTTGTCAGCTTCTCAAGATTGGACACTCTTTTGTCCAATGCATCCTGAATATAGGAAGAAATGTATTTATTCACAAATGGAATCCTTCAGGATATTTTGAGGAGGTTTTATAACCAATCCTTCCATTTTAGTTTTCATTTTTGATGTCTAAATTTATAACTACAGATTAATTTTTATGTTATTTTACTGATAACATTGTATTTTGATTGATGGACAATCTTGGTTGGTTTGATGCAGACATGAATGGAATTCAGACCAAAGGGCAAGGGAAGGAATTTTGCCTTTAATAGCTGGAAAATGAGAACAATAAAGAAGCTGGATTTGTTATCTTTTTAATTTTAATTTACAAAGAATTTATTTAGTAATTATCAGATTTTTCATTTAGACGACATAGAATCCTTTGCAAACTTTAAATCTATCTAAAACAGATTTTATTCAGGAATATTTTGATTTTATTTCATGAGTTTTTAAATAACTGGTTTTTCCTTTCAGATTCAGAGAAAACGTTTTTGTTTTCTGTCAGTTTTCCCTTTCTAAAAGATTGTGTGCCATATGACCTTTTCCCAATTTTAAGTGCTTTTTTCCTACTTTATTTCACCAATTTAGTATAATTTATGTATTCAAATAGGCAGTCCATGTATTACTTATTTCAGAAGAAACATGACCATTTGGATTGTATTAGATCTTCAACTTAGAAATATTTCTATCAGATTAACTGATAGTATTTTGACCAAGACATAAATATTCACTTGTCACCTCAATGCTGCTTTTATTTTTTATTTTTTTGGTAGAGTGAAGGTTGCATGACATTATTTGGCATCTTCAATAACAATTCAGCAAATGTTTATCTATTTATTTATTTAGACCAAGTAAAAAATATTTTGATGCAGTAGTAGTACACTCCATTAGTATGGCTGTTTTTAACTTAAAATTTTTTTTCTTTTTCACAATACTTTCTTGAGTTTTTTCCAGTTATAATTGCAGCCTTAAGTTACAAATTCTTAAGTAGTATACCAATAATAGCTGTATTTTGTCTGTGACCATGTTCAATCTTATTTTTCTTGATTTTTAAAGCATAACATACAGATGGAATAAATTTGAAATAAAAAATTGCTCAATTTGGTTCTTCTTCATCGGTTTTTTTTCTGTGCCAGGAATATTTTGTCATTTGCTAAAGTGATGTGGTAGAGTAAAGGTAAAGTCAGTGAGAAAAATGAAAACTGATATCTTTCCTGCATATGTGAGGTTCAAATGTAGTTCACACTAAAATGCAAATGTGATTATTGTTAGCATTTTTCTTCACTTCAGAAATATTAAGTTAGTGTGGAAATTAAATCTATTTTTAAAATTATCAAAATCAACGATGCTATTCATTTTGGAATATATTACAGAAACAAGGAACTTTTCTCTTTTGTTTTTGTGTGTTTTAAATAAAATTTCTCATAGGGAAGATAATCATTGTATTTTTCCCCCAAATATTAAAATTAAGAATTAAATTAATTTATCAATCTCCACAATAAAAATTCTTGTGTAAACAGATTGTTTTCATGCTGGAGTTTGTACTGATTTTAATAAGCTGTTATTGAGACTTTCAGAACTCTGTTAAATATAAAGCCATAGAAATTACTCAAAGTTTAATGAATGAAAAACTGATGGTTGCTGGATATTAAATATGTTTCTAATTATTAAAAGTTGCTTGTTTTACACTTGTTTTCTTGAGACAATTGATGATGAAAACTAATCATTCCTTATCCATTCTCACTCTCTTCTTTCCAACACCCCGCTCCCACCTGGTCAAACATACTCTCATAATTCAAACATAATATTTAGGGGACTTTTCATCTCAAACATAATACGATTAAAAGGAAAAACAATTTAAAACTTTAAATAATTTTATTTCTGAGTTTAAAACGTGTCTGTTTTGTATAAGCAAAATATCAAAAAACATTAAAGAATGAAATCAATATATGTGTCAATGTGAGTATATATTTATTGCTCGATTCATTTATTTATACTGCATCAAAATCTTTCAAAGACTGAAGTTCCACTTGTATTTGTATATGCTTAGTATTAAAAATTCAAAGTCTAGTCAAGGATAGCAACTTTATTCACAGCTTTTTAATTATCAAGTGCACACCAATTTTGGTTTTAGATACAAGAAAGCTCATTTGACTAATTTTGAGGCAGATAAAAATGAACCAAAAATAATAGAAAATAGAATCTTATTTCTTCTCTTAACCATTACTGCCATCTTGTTTTTCTTTGTTTCATGATAGTCAACAACTTCTGAAAATAAACAGACATAAAATCAGGAACAAGAGAAATCAATTTTGCTTTTTTCATATCAGCCAATCTTTTCTATTCTAAAATAAAAGTAATCATTCCAGTTGGGAATAAAGAATGAAACAAAAAAAAAATGTCTATTTGGATTCAAAACAAGAATTATGTACTGAAATAAGTGAAGCTCATATATGCTCCCCATAAATACAGTTGGACATTCAGAGTAAAAAAAAAAAATAAAACAAAGAAGTTCTAATCCTAATGAAATAAGCTGATTAATGTAGGAAGTGGAATTCAGGTAAAATATCTTGGCAGTTATTATTATTATCATTCCCAGTGCCATCTACATCATAAGCAAACAATATTTCAGACTCTCCTGATGACATGAGATTATAGAGAGTAATCTTGATCAAAGGATATTTATAAACAGATTTTAGTTGATAAAAAAAGATGTAAACTTGTGTATGTATACAGTATGTGGTCTATAGCTATTTTTCTAATCTTAGTTTAGTCTGGCACAGGACAACAAGAAATGAGTACCCCATCTAGCAAAGCATTATTTAACACAGAGTTTTTACAATAATTACATAATATGAAAATATAATGAATTACACACACACATACATATTGGGAAAGAAAATATTGTGATTTTTAACCTCCACTGCCTTGAGGCCATATCCGAACCTGAAAAGGCTATGGAAGTAAATCCAGATAGAAAATCCTGATTGAAGCCCAAAGACAGTTGGTTGTCAATGCTGAGATACTTAATGGTAACTCCTGCAGTCAAGTCAGTCCCAAATATAATGCCCTGTAATTCTTTGGATCTTGTTAGCACAGCTGAAAGGAGGACGATGTGGTTTAGGCAGCACATGGCCAAATTGGAGACTATACATTTTATGGCTTTAGTCGTTAAATTTCTTGGGATCAGTTTATTGCTTAGTAACATAAAATCAATCTCCTACTTTATGTCCAGTAGAATCCTATATTTATACTCTTGCTGCTGCTGCTGCAAAAAAGTCAGTATATTTTCTTAAGTCATTATTATTATTATAAGTTTTTAATATATTTCCTTTCATTATTGCATTAATATGTATTCAATCTAGGCAATTATTTTTAATTTAATAACAATGCCTTGAAAATCAGCCACATTATACCAACAGAATCTTATATAAATGTTAGTTTAATGAGGCCATGAAAAACAGTGGCATATTTTCTTTAATTTTAATTTTATCATTTTTTTTTTTTTTTTTTTTTTTTTTTCAATTATTATTGTTGTTGTACTCTGTGCTTTCATAGTTGACCTTTCACCTCTTGGCTTTGTAAACATCTTGGAACAGTCTGTCTTGGTATTGCCAGGGCAAGAGAAACAAAAAAGTTACTTTACAGACAGGAAACTTACACTTAGAGCATTATTATATATGAAGAATCAGCATCTTTTTTTTTTTACTTTTTTTTTTACAAGGATGTATACCC
This sequence comes from Acanthosepion esculentum, assembly GCA_964036315.1. Taxonomy (NCBI): domain Eukaryota; kingdom Metazoa; phylum Mollusca; class Cephalopoda; order Sepiida; family Sepiidae; genus Acanthosepion; species Acanthosepion esculentum. The sequence continues at coordinate 20,288,778 of OZ038481.1, read as the reverse complement.
TGTACAAGGCCTAAGAGCCACTCGAAGTAGAAGGTTACAGAGTAAGAGGCACAGTTTATAAAGGTATCTGGGGGAATATAACAGTTGACCCTAGACTTAAACAAGTTAAGATTATAGTGATTGGCAAAGCATCCTTTTGGAAGTTAGTTCCATGAAGCACCAGATCATGGGAAGAAGCTGCTTGAGTGGATCTTAGATTAGTGTAGTTAAAAATATTAAGTGCATTTGCAACCAGTACCATCATTAATGTTCTTGCTCAAATAAAGGCTTTTAAATGCTGATTTTCAAGGTAGTATTTCTCACCAATGTCAAAAATCAATATGAGCTAAGTTACAAAAATGGATGGAAATGATTTAAAATGCTGATTTTTAATGCTGGCTGGTTCTACTCGGCATTAGTGCAAGATTTTCTTTCTACTCCTACAATTTCCATCACCGTTCTGTGCTTGCTTAAGTTAAGCATTGTAAATAAATATTCCTACCCTCATGTTAACTGTGATAGTTTTCAATTTCCTAATGGTGTCAGTGGTTGGTATTTGAATCCATGTAAAAATTTTGATTTTTAAACTTTCCCTATTTATAAGATTACTATAACACTATCTTTGAGCTACAGAATTTTCTATCACATCTCCTTAAATCAGACCAAACCAAACTTAGTGAATAATGAGTTACCCATTTGCCTCTGACATATTTCAATTACTTTTAATTTCAATTTTAAAAAAAAAAAAGATGGTACCAGGGATGAAAGCTCAATAGAACAGATCCTGATCCAGGGTCTTCTCACACTTTCCTGATTGATCATGATTTCAAGGGTGTAGCTGTACTCATCATGCTTGGTCACTTGTGGGTAGTTGCAAGATTTGAATAAACAGTTACGTTTCTCCTAGACTGGTTGCTACCCAAGGCTATAATTTGGGACAATAAGAAAAAAAAAAGAAGGTACCAGGAATACAAACTCAGTAGAACAGCTCCAGGACCTTCTGACCCACTGGAGGAACCCCCTCCCTGATTGATCATGACTTCATGGGTGTAGCCATACTCATCATGCTTGTCCAATTAACACATAGTTGAAGAGTTTAAATTCAGAGTTATCCTCCTTCTAGACCAGTTGCCACCTAAGGATATAGGACCCAGTCTATCCTGCTATTTAATCATAGCTGGGGAGGGAAAGAAAGGGGTTCATACCTTTCCCAAGGGTATTTGCATGTAAGTGAATGTAACAAACTCAATTGGAATTCAAACTCTGTTCTCTGATTCTTTAATCCAAGACTTCAATAATATTTGACTAATTTAAGTAAAGTTTGCACACTTTAGAAATAAGTTCATAAAATGTTTTAGTAGGAAAATTTTGTTTGAATTTTATCAACTTTATTTTTAATTATAGGTTTTTTTGTGATCACGAGAATATTTGATAACTAATTTCTTTTTGTTCTAAACAAAACTTTTATCTCATTTCCACTGTTGTTTCTTCAGAAACTCTTCTAATTTAAAATTTAAGAAAAAGATAAAAAATCTTTTTATATCCATGGAGAATACACATTAATTTTGACTGTCAAGTATTATTGATGATCTATGCAATTGAAAAATGTCAGAGATAAATGGGTTACTCAGTATTACTAATAAAAAAGAGTTTATATCATTAACGGTGATAACAAAGATCAAAATAATAAGAATGATGATATTTGTTAACTATGCACAATCATCATATGCTGTACACCACCTTCGTGGACCTGAGTAACAGAGTACAGAGCAGTAGTCCTACCATTGTCTGCTCTGTGTGTGCAAGACGTAGACAATCTACAGCTGGCATGCTAAACAGCTTGATGCCTTCCACATTAGATGTCTCAGGACCTGCTCTGTGTCAAGTAGCAGGATAGAGACCCAGATACTTAGGTGCTCCAGAATGCTGGGATGGAGAGCATCCATGCCATCCTACTGCACTATCAATTCTGGTGGGCTGGCCACATCTGCCGCATAGACTGTCACCTCACATATAGATTGCTCTATGGTGAGCTAACCACAGGCAAATGCTCACTCGACCGACCAAAGAAATATTACAAAGACATGCTGAAGGAGTCTTTCAAGCATTGTGGCATTCCCCATTTCACCTGGGAAGAGTCTGCTGAGGACCATGTCATCTGGTGCTCCCTTGTAAGGTCCGGAGTGTCTGATTTTGAAGAGAAAAGAACAGAGATGCCAGAAAAGAAGACGGCCCCGCCTCCCAGCCTGGTGCAGTCCCCAGAATCTCATGTCACAAATGCAACAAACTTTTTAGGGTAAAGATTGGACCCATTAGTCATTTCTGCACCCACCCTGCACCTCCCCAGCAATTCAAAGTCGAGGTCATCTCCGCATGTGGAGGACGAACGAACAATCATCATAAATAGTAAAGAAATTACTCTTCAAGTAAACAAACTGTGATGACCTCTGTGCAATGTTTACTACCATCTGTTGTTGTTAATAACTTCAGATTTTTTATTTTTATTTGCTATTTTAAGCTTTGGGATACCAAAAAAATTAATCTATTTTCAAACCAAAATACAAAAATCTTAACCTCGAGAAGTTCTCGTGCTCATTGAATTGTGTCCAATATAAGAGAATGAAAGTTAAAAAAAAAAATTTTTAAATTCTCCAGATGTGATGGTGGTAAAAATGCAGTAAATATTCTTTCAAACTATAGTAAATTTGCATAAAAAAAATCAAGGTTATTGATATAATACTTGTCCACTAAATATGGCAATGTAAGCAATTATTCTCTTTTTGAATTTTTTTTTTTTTTCGTCCGCATCAGTGTTTCCTAAGCTACAGCAATAGCAAACCACAGCAAGGGTGACAAATCACTCAGGCATTGGATTATCATATTAAAAACTGAAGGCATGATGATTTTTACTATTGTGAAAGGCGTTAATAGATCAAAGATTGTAATTTCAAGAATATTAAAGCTTTATGATACTGGATACTTTAAGTCGCTTAAAAAAAAGGCAGCCATATAAAATGACTCCTCAGCAGAATTAGCTGCTTTAAAGACTCCCCATGGTGGACTGTTTTAGTAGTGGACACTGTATATCAGATAGCCAAAGAATTTGATGTAAAAGTGTATTGTTAGACAGTATTGCATTGTTTATATAATGCAGGACATCATGATGAAAATTGGCCAGGGGTATTAAGCAGTTCAAGTATGTCAAACTATATAAACGTGTGAAATTCCTAAAATTCGTAAATGTGTGAAAAATCAATTCTGACATAGTAGTGTATTGGTGTTGGATGGGATGTTCTCTGGAACTGATGTTGACTCACTCATTTGGTTACTTGACAAAGTAAAGGTTGCAAGTGTATGAGAATATTATTGAACAGTATATTCGTTCTCTGAGAGCAGCTCTTGTCCCTGGATTCATCTTTATACAAGATAACCTTTGTCATCCTGCAAATCTGGTAAAACAATTCTTTGATGCTGAAAAAAAACACTGAGGTTTTTGATGGCCTGACCAAAGTCCAAATCTCAATCCAGTTGGCAATCTTTAGAATATCATTGCAGGAAGGAGAGGACAAAATCACATTTGAACAATGTGACAAATTTTAGTCATATAGTCAGAGATACACAGAAGGAGACAGGCTGCTCCCTTAAGGTGAGGCTTCAAGAACACCAGAAAGCTGTAACATGAGTGGAAGTGGAAAAATTAGGCGTGGCTGACCACATATGGAGAGAGAAGAGAGATCACCGCCCTCTGTGGGATCAGGTTGAGATCATAGACAAGGAACACCATTAGAAAATTCGTAAACTTAAGGAATCAGCACATATGCTAGGCCACAAAAATCTCCTGAGCCAACCAAGCATAGAATACAATATGGGAACCAGTAATAAGGAGTGCCAGAGAAAAGCGATAATAACAACAAAGTTGCAATATGAGCTCTGGTAAAAAACGCTTGATAACAGAAAAAATTGCAATATGAGCACTGGTAAAAATGGTTGCTGAAGACATTAGGTTTATAATACACAGATGTCCTCAAGGACACATTGCACAGTGGATAAAGGCGTTGGTTAGATCCAGTGACAGGACCCAAAGAGTGTGAGTTCAATACCTGGTTATGGCAATGGAGAACTTTCAGAGGGAAAAATTAACAGGAGATAACTGATAACTGACATCCATTAAACATGGCATGTGGAACTAGAAATAAAGGGTTCAGTTTGACATTCCAACCACTTGAAGAAGGCCGGAGTGTACAACGGCCGAAATGTTGTAATAAATATGGCGACAAAGATGAGGACAATAGTCTGAATAATGTAAATAATGTAGATATACAGAAGTAATTAAAAGCCATATCCTGTACACACCTTATTAATACACTCTATTGAGTCAATAATGTTAATTTGCATGTGTATTTATTTTTTTCTTTAATTTTGAATGCTATGGTTCACGTTTTTGTAATAGTTTCAGTTCCTTTTATGATGTAAACTGATCAACTGACCATATTTTTAAAGAATAATCACTTCATTTATACCAAAATCAAATCTGTAGAATTTTCATTTTTAAAGTTTCTTTTTTTTTCTTTTTTTTCTTTTACAGTGATGTTCACTTTGTACAAGGCCCAAGAGTCACTCGAGTTAGAGGGTTACAGATTAAGAGGCACAGTTCATAGGGATATGTGGGGAAAATAATGGTTAACTCTAGACTTGAAGAGGTTAAGATTGTTGTGATTCAAGAAGCAACTTCTTGGGAGTTCCACAATCAGTTCATGGTAATAAGCTGTTTGAGTGCAAATTCTCAACAATGGAATACTAAAAGAATGAAGTGGCTTGTTACAATGTGTGTAGCATAATAAGTTTTAGCCATGAAGGTTCGAAATGTTGAAGCTAAGGAATGTAGTTTGTCTTAAGAATTTCCATAAAAATAATAGTGCATCAAGAGGCTTGCAATGTTTCATCTGTGGAAAAGGGCTTGTAAGGGGTTAGGAATAATTCATCATTCACAAGGATATATATATATATATATATATATATATATATATATATATATATATGGGGGAGGGTGATGAAAATTAAAAGAAAATATTCTGATGTCTAGTCATTTGGTCAGGTTTGTTTCAGAAGTGGGTTCGTGCCTATGACTTTTCAGCACTCCCTCCTAAAAAAGTATATTCTAAAGAGACATTGATATTTTTTTGTTGTTAAGGAAACTATTTTCCTGCAAGTTGCAATCTCTGAAATGTTTGAAGAATGACTGAAATAAAGCAAATTCTCTCTTATAAATTCACCTTGAGATTCACTCTTCAAAGTTTACATTTTTTTTTTTTAACATTTATGTAAAATTATTTTTATTTTAAATCCAATGTAAGAAATCAGTCCCAGCTTTGGAAGAGGTTAGTTTTTAAGCAAATTATTATCTTATTCTCTCTCTCTCACACACACACACACACACAAATTTACATTTTTTTCCCCTCACTGATAGCATGACTCTGAGATTCAAGGACAATATAATCTTCAATTTATAGATTCTATTATATTATATTGAACACTATTATATTAACACCAGCACTCAATGTGCAAATATTATATAATGTTAATAATGAACCTAGAAATTATTTTAGCCAGAGCAATACAAATTATATATATTTTTTTCTTCTATACCTCTGATAATATTTAATTTATAAATCAAGCACAACAAAAGATTAACCAAAATAATAAAATAGAACAACTTTAATAATATACTGTAATAAAAGGTATTGGGCAGCAGTTTTGAACTTACCATGGATCTTATTTTTTTCCTCATAAAGACCTTTTCCTTAAAGGAAGCACTTTATGGTTTCTTTTTGAGAAAACTGAATTGCCAGCATCCATACTTGTAATAAAACTTATGAATTGTTTATTTTTGGGGTTGACTGTTGTAACTGGAACTTTGGAAAGTGAAATTGCAGGTGGAAGGCACCACTATATGACAAGAAATATGGATTTGTTAAAAAGGCTAATTGAAAAAAGCTTGAGTGATGTAAAAGCATATTGTGCCTTCCAGCATCCCACTTCTAGGGGAAACCTGAAATAAGCACATTTTCTTTGTTAAGACACTTGAATTGTATAAACTGGCAGACAGATTTATACTGTTTAAAAACACGAATGCCGACTCAAACATGTGTATGCACTAAATATTTAAACAAATAAGATTATATATATATATATATATATATATATATATATATATATATACTCGCAGTATAACCTGTCTTTGACCGGGTGTTTCATCACTGTGAATTTTTGGCGTTCAGTTGGAGCAGTTTAAGTTTAAAGTCAGCCCACCCCAAAATCAATATTAGTAACAACAATTGGGTGCAACTGAGGCATATATCCCCAAATGAGTGGTTAGCAATTTGGATGAGGGGTTGTCCTGAAAAGGGCCGTTTTTGCGTTCTCAATCTTGCAAGGAAGGAACCTCTTCCATGGACTAATCATAATAATAATATACAATGATTTTTATTTCTAATATTTTTTTTTACAATTCTAATAATCATTTCCATTAGATTTCAACTCTCTAAATTGACTGTACACTGTTTTTTACAGACATTAAATTTTGCCTTTGATTTTTGTGTAAAATGTAAAAAAAATCAGTTTTTTTTATGTTTCACCTTCAAGGTTTAATTTTTTTCCAACCAATTTGGCCTCAAAACCGGCACTAAATAATTATCTATCAAACAAAAAAATTTTCATTGAAATCGTATGAAAACTGTGGACACACATAAACAACATTTGATCACACACACACACACACACACACACACACACACACACACATTTTGAGAATTTTTTATATATATATATATATATATATATATATATATATATATAATAGTTATTGGTCAGAGTTGAATTAGACCAGGAAACTGTTGTAATAAAAAGTGCTTAATTTGTGTATAAAGAAAACAAAAATTTGACATGTAGAGCTTTTAAAAATTTGAAAATATTAGGAGATCAGCCAATCACACTAACTTGGTTTTAACCTTTTGGTATCCTCAGGCAATTTGGGCCTAGTCATCTGGGAATACTAAAAGGCTGAAACCAAGGTAGCATGATTGGCTGATCTAATTTTTTATATACACACACATAAACAGACACACACACACACACACACACATATATTCAAATTTATAACACATATATGTTATAAAATCACTAAAAAATTGCAATTTTGTTTCAACACTGCTGGTATCTTATCAAGTGATGATGTTGAAAATTAAAATAAACAATTTCATGAGTTCAAAAGACAACTAAACTGTCTCAGTAGAGGAAAATTTATTACTTCTACAATTGCATTTAGCATGAAACAATCTGTCACTTCTCAGTGTTGACTTCAATGTCCACTTTTATATTTTAAATTTACATATGCTCTATCTCTGATATTGAGTACTTTATCCTATAAATATAGTATACATTAAAACTATATTTCTTCATATATATATTTTTATTACAAATATTTCCAGTGATGTATTTAATGTGAGATTGTAGTGAAGAATTGAGTAGTAACCTAACTTTTCATTAAAAATATGGGCCGCTACATGTTTCTTTTATTTATTTTTTTTTTTTTTTTTTCAGGGTACCATTTTGGCAAAAATATTAAAAAAGCTTGTGTAAGTAGCATAGCTGATTTGTTTGTGTTAGTCTAAAACATTTGCAAATCACTCTTTTTTTTTAAAATCAAATCACCCCAAGCGAGGGATTATTTGAAAATGATTTTAGAAGAAACCAGGAACCCAATCCTAATCTACACCTATTCAAAAGACTGGGAGGAGTGTGAAATGGACATTAAGTGAACCTATCTACTTCTCAGCTAATAAAAATGCTGACATTTCGTGAGCAAAATTTTTTAAACACACTGCCATACTGTTATATTAGTTGGAGACACTAAAGACTCAGGACTGGTAACTACTGAACATTATTACAAGCTACTAAAGCTGTTGTGTTGCTTATTCTCATTAATGAGACTGAATTTTGGGTCTTTTTGCAGCACTTATTCACATTCAAACATTTCTATCAGTATTGCATTTACTTCATTCTTAATGTTTCATTACAAATACTGAGGGCCCCAAAATTGCTGATTCTTCCTGCATTGAGAGGATACTATATAAATTTAAATTCAGTCAACCAAGGATGGAAGACTTTTAGAGAACAATGATTTTACTGTTTAGTAAAATGTCCACTGACTTGTATAGCAGAGGGATGTTATGACAAAATTTGTTGACAAAAGGACAAGTCTTTTAGATGTTGCTACTCTTTCTGAAGATAACTACAAAAGCAGAGTTCGGAAGAGGCAGCATTGGAAAACTAATTTTTTCTTATTGCCATACACTTTCCTGTAACCTATTTGGCCAAACTTGCCTTTTCCAAGTGGAACTTGCAGTCATTACCCATTCTGCAACAGGTGTGAAATGCCTGCCTTAGTCATTTTTAACAAAGTCAAAGCAAGAAATCAACATAAACATTGTCAAAATACATATATACACCTGTATGAAGACATTTCATTTACTTATTTTCCTAAACTGCAAAGATGAAGTGGAATTTCCACAAATCCTGTGAATTGATTATGATTGGGACATATTAATAGGTATGTGGATCAACTATCATAATCTTCTGTAGATTAGTAATATTACATTATTATAATCTTGTCACCTGAAAATGACTTTTTGCTCCATTTATAGTCTTGTTTACAGCTGTTTTTTTCTGGCCAACCAATTCCATTAGAAAATAACCTGTAGCTATCAACACCCACTCACTAACTGATAATAGTTGAAGCAGAGCCAAGTATCAGAATTGTTGAATTTTAGAGAATAACAAAACCACTTGAATTTTTATTTGTTGAAATAAAAGCAAGTTATCCATGCTCAAAATTGGAATAATGTAAAAACGGTCTCAGTAGAACCAATTCTACATTTGTCAGAATTCTCATTGAAATCATTAAACACATTCAAGAAAAAAATAGTTTTGTTAGCATTCTGCTGGCAACAAATTTTTCTTTGATTTGATATTTTTTTCACTTTGTTTTAGACTTATCTTTTTTCTAGAATAACTGAATAGATTATGGTTGTTAATTCAATTATCATCTTTAAGAGGCTTATCCAAATAAATACTTGGTGAAATCAACTGTACAAGTTTCTCACATTTTATTCATCTTTAAATGCAAGTAAAAAAAAATGTTACTTATCTCATCAATTATATGATTACTAATAATATGGAGATTGTAGTAAAGAAAAAAAGCCAAGTTTAGTATATTGGAAGGAGTGTTGGAAATAGGCAGAATGGCCCAACTGAGGTATCTTTATGCTTCTCACACAAATGAGTTCAATACATATAAACATGAGCTGAATCAGGCAGTAGGTTTGTAATCTTCATTGAGTAACAAGCTTGCTTGCAAAAAGCTCTTGATGGTTGATTTTTAATGGTTCATGTTGTGTTTGTTGCCAGTTCACATTGCAGCTTTACAAGCTAATTCAGCATCTGTCTTGATATGGTGGGCAAATTTGATATTAAACTTATACTAGTTTTTGACTACAGACTCCAACTAGTCTGTTATTAATAGGATCAAGAAGGGAATAGTTGGTATGTTGTTTATGTGGGGTAAAAAAGATTGAGTGTGTGCTTCCTCTATGCATGTGAGGAAATGTATTTTAAGTGTAACAGCAGTTGAACAAGAAGGAAAAAGTTGTAAAGTATCCATTATATATTATATACAGCCCTTACCATTGAGTTCTTTGTGGTGTAAAAACAGTAGCATGCCATTTGCATCTCGGGGAGTCTGCTATTGGAGGTGGTAGCTCTCTGTCTCATTCAGTAGTACATCTGAGTGTAGCATAACATGCTTTTGTTGCTAAGTTATTGGAGCTCCTTCAAGCCTCTTCTCAAATGGATGACATCAGCATTACCCAGATGCTGACTTGCACCAGAGAAATATTAAAGGATGAGCCTTCAAGAGCTGAACCAACAGCAGTAGCTCTGTGATCTGTGCATCACATGGCCAGACCTGAAAGAAGGGCCGGAATAAGATCCTATACATGGAACAAGCTCAATCACATGGCTAGGTCTGAACACAAATCTCATAGGAATATGATGCACTGCTTTCTTTGTCAGAATCTACCACATGTCATTGAACTTCTCAAAAGAACTGGGTCTGATGATACAACAGCACCAGATTTAAACTCAGTACTGTTCACGTTTAGGGTTTATGTCAAACAGAAGTAGATGCACAAACCTAGGAGATTCCAGGTGCTTCTGCACTATCATAATGGAGATAATATGTCAGTTGTGTGGACAGAAAATATTAATACATCCCTGCAAAACTCTATTACCTTACCTTGTAGATAAACTAAAACAAAGTCAAATATACAGCAGAATTCACTTACAAAACAGAAACAAATAACACTTTACCTTTCCTGCATATATTATACTGTGTTGATAATAACCTAAAAGTAAGTGCCCATCACAAATCAAATAATAAAAATGATCTCATAAATTTCTATTCCCACCATAACAAAATATATTACATGAAAAGGGAACATTACATTGAAAATATTTCAAAATAGAACCCACAAATCAAAACATTATTCTAGCTTCCAACTCTATCAACTATAATTGAAAAGAATTTATATAAGCTTAACATAAAATTTGTTACAGCAGCTTTTAAAACAAGAGAAGAGTTAATTAATACAAAATAAAATAATAAGATAAAACTTAAGGGGGAATTCACTCTATCACCTGTAATAATTGTCACAAAAATACAGAGGAAAAACTTCAAGGAATTTAAATAAATCAACACAACACGTTCAGTGCATTAGTTGTTCACCATAATGGGTCTGATCATAATCATGATTTAAAAAATGCTACTTTGATTAAAAGAGAAAGCCACTAAGATGAAAATGTATATAGAAAGTGCTTTAATCACTAGATTACCCACAATAAATTTACATCTAGGTTTTTATAACATTTCACCTTTCTTGGCAGATTTTCGATTATCACAATGTGTGAGACTTAGTAACAAAAGTGATCAAAATATAAACAAAAAGAAACTAAATAAAACTAGCTAAACTAAATTATAAAAAACATGTTCTGATTTAAAAGTTTTAAATTTCTGTGTCCCTCTTTGTCATTAATTTTCGTCACATTGTTCTGGTATATAAAAAAAAATAATATATCATTTTCTTATATATATATATATATTATTGTTGCATCTTTGTTAAATTAATTCTCAACTCTTAAATGAGCAAGAGCACTAAGGTGATTTGCATGGCACATATGTGATGTACAAAGGAGGTCTCCTTGACAGGATTTATTGGATCAGATTGAGTAATATTATTCTCATATATATTTTTCAAACCAGGACTGGATTTATAGATTTGGCACATGTGACGGACACAAATTTTCAGATAGTTTTGGGAGGATGACTATCAAGCTTATATGTTGGAGCATTGTCATGAGATTCAAGGTGATTGACATAAGCAGATTTTGATTTCAGGTTACAATGGCAAATATTGCTCTACCATGAATGAAGTTCAGGTGGAAGGTCAATGAATTAGTTCTTTACATATATCTTTGCTAAAGTTCTTTTGCATATAAAATTTAATTATATGTATAAAATATATTCTTGCATAGAGTAATGTGAAGAGACAAATATTACAAGTTGGTATAGCTATAGTCATTCATTCATGAACACTTGGAATAAAAAGAAAAGAAATATAATCTTAGTCACCAGGATTTGATTTTATGCCATACTGCTAATGTTATAAATACAAATTAATATAGTAAAATAGAAGATTTGTCCTGATGAGATCTTAAATAGCAGTGAGACTTCATTTTTTTTCAATATGAACTCAAATCTAAAGTTATACTGTATAAGAATCTAATGACTGAAGGGAAATTTTCATCAGTTTCATGCTTTCTGCCTTTGTACTAATGTTAAGAGATCAGACTGGATAATGTTGGCTTTTGGTATCTTTATAATTGCTTAGAAACTGGAGCCTTGCAGGTCAGGATTGGTTTAATTTTGTCTGTTCATCTCATGATAGTTTGCAAACAATGAACAATGACTGAAATAATAAAAATCAGTCTATTTTACCAGAAAGTCTGACATATACAAAAGTGCCATATACAAAAAAAAAGTGGCAGGGAAATAAAATGAGAAATATTTTCTCAAAATAAATATGGTTGTTACATTTATTTTCATGCAAAAAGAAGTATAAGACATGTAGTCCTTGGGCAAGTTATTTTTTTTTTCTTTTTCATGAACTAACCATTATTCATTTATATTTATCCCAGTGATATAAATCTCTTACATTTGAGTATCTCACCGTGCAGTAATAAGCAAGTTAGTCTTTCAAATTATTACATGAGTTCAATTCTCACTTGGTACTACATACTTGTGGCTTGAAACTAAAACTAAATTTTGTGAATAACAATAAATAAATAATAATAATAATAATAATAATAATAAATTTAACACTGTAAACTGAATATGTAAACTTTGTGGGTAAGAAATAGAAAAGATATATAATAGAAATATCTTACAGAAATATTATATGATAAATGATTTCAGTATAGAAATGCATTTAAATAAAACAGAAAGTGATTGTCAATGATCAGAAATTAATGAATGCAATTTTGATTGACAAAATAAGACTATTATATGTATAATTGTTTTTTTACTTCAGATGTGGTAATAGAAAAACTGAAACTGGTATATTCTCAAGAGGTGGCTAAGGAGTTAATAAATTATGTATTATTGTCTCTTTGATGATGATCATATAATAAGTATCCAACAAGAATTTAAAGTTGATCTTTTCTGAAAACATTGAAGGCTTTGAATTATTTTAACTTCCTTGTTACAATATGTGGCTCAAGAGGAACTAAAAACAGTTCCTGACTATTTTTTTCTTTTAATTCTTTTGGTCATATTTTATGTCTGGTTGTTCCATAGCCTATAATGACTTTGTCAACCAGACAGAAAACAGTGTTTTCATTTCTATCCTCAGAGGATCTATAAACAAGAAAAATGGTGTATTTCTCTACTGAATACTCTGTGGATAGAAAGAAAGAAAAAGATTAGCAGAAATAAAGAGAAGAATAAAAGATTGCTGAATAAATAGGAATGATTATCAGAATTATAATTATATTTTGAAGATTTCTCATCATGGACAAGCAGAAATTTTATTTCATGACCAGAAATTTAAAACTCTGAATTTTATTTCTTCAAAAATCTGGTCAGATGACATTAATCACATCTGCAAGTATTGATTCTTCTTAATAGCATTGCATCATTAATAATCTTTATTCCATTAGTTGGAAATTATTAATAGATTTGCTGTGAGATGATAATCTAATTATTTCCTGTTTTTAATGCTTTCCTTTACTTATTTACAATTCATTCAATGCTAATATTAATATTTTTCATATTGTTTATTATTACTGTTGTGACAATTATATTTATTATTACTAGTTTTATGATTAGTAATTATTATTTTTATTGGCAGCTCAGTATTCTTGTGTAATGAAAGGAATTTCAATTAATTACAAGATACAAAAGCAAGAATATATCTAGAAATAATTTTAAAAGATTATTTTCTTTTTTGCGGGACAACAACATAAGGAGGAAATAGAACAAGTGGACAGTAAATATGAAATCTGTAATTACAGCAAAGATGCAATGAGTTATAGCTACAAAATTAAAAAGAAAGAAGTCAAAAATATTTCTATTTTCATAAATATCATTCAATGAAAATAATTACTGATTAAAATGATATTATTTAAGTGTTTAGTCATATGACAAACAAACCTTTCGTGAGAGACCTGCATGATACTTACCTAGATTTATAAAGCCTACAAGAATATATAGTAAATAAAAAGAATGATGTGTTTGTAATATACAAATATATATCTTTCGTATTTTTTTCTTTTCATTTCACCCCAAGTAAGGTAACAAGACCACTAAGACACGAGGGGTAACTGAGTGTGAGAGAATATGAGAAAAAGAAAACATTATTAAGGAGAGAGAAAACAATAAAGAACAGAAATTAGGAAGATATAAGATCACAATTGACATTGCATTTTAATTTTGAAGATAAAAGTTAATTGAAAACAAGAAGATGGAAGAGAATTCCACAAGCAAGAAGTGCAGGAGAAGAAACTATTAGCATAGAACTTATGATTACATCTAAACATTTCAACAGTAAAATGATGAGACCTTGCTGCCAATCTAGTAGTATGCTTAAATTCATAATCTCTAGGTACCAAAGTGGAAATCTTATAACAATTACCATGAAAATATTTATAGAAAAGGCACAGAATAACCATGTTATGGGGGTGGGAAAGTGACTGAAGCCAAGGTTCAAATTTAAACCTGGATGAAAACCAAAACTATTCACAGCTTGCTTTCTCCAAATATTTTGATTGTAACACACATCCTTTTACAAGATGTATTATTTGGTGTCATTGTCTGCAACTTAATTTACTTGATATTGGTTGGATAAGACCAGGCACTCAATTCATCACTAACAGGTCATTAAACTAGCATGGAATCCATTATATTGAAATGAATATTAGTTACACCTTTCAATGTTGCATAACTTTGTAACAGACTCCACACTTTATTTATATATATATAAAAAGAAAGAACAATCAGATTAATAAACCACAGTTCTTAACATTTATCTTTAAAAAAAAGTGCTTGGTACAAAGTAGAGCATAATGTTATTATTTAAAAATATGTTTCCATCATGACACAGAAATTACTGTGTTTCAGAACTAAAAATTAAAATTTTTGTTCCATTTTCAAGCAATGTTGAATAACCTCAGAAAAAAAATGATTTACTTTTTTAAGCAAAGTAGTATTATATTTAAGAGTTTAAGTTGGAGGGGGAATGAGATTTCAAAATTTTAAATGGGTGTTGTCTTTTTTGATGAATCAGGTTAATGTAGGTTAAAGGTTTGGTGTGGGTATATAATTTTTGCTTGCCGATTTGTTTGTGAGTACACATTTTTTAGTATCTTTGTTATTATTAAGAGGAAAGATCAAAGTATTTTTTTGAATTTTTAATGAAATTTTTTACTCCTTTTTAGAACATTCAAAATTTTTATTAAAAATGTGTTTTTCTTGTGTCACTGGTTGTACATAGCAAATTTTAGCCTCATTTTTGCAGTGGCAGACAAATTTATTTGAAAATTCTTCCAAAAATCAGATAATTGTCAGATTTTAATGAAATTTTCAGAAGTTATTCACAAATGAATTAAATTATCTTTGAAATTTTTTTATTAGAAAATCTTGGTAAAAATATATTTTTTTTACATGTGTTTCAGTCCCTTACTTAATTTTATGAAAACTTGAGAAATTCAATGTGATAATTTTTAGTGACTATATTAATTAAAAGCAATTAATTAAATTAAATTAATTAAAATTGTTTTCATATGTGTATACATGTGCAGAATTTTTAAGTATAAATATAAAAGGTCACGTGTTTTAAGCCCCCCTCCAAACTTACATACTTTTTGTCTCCACGAGATAATCTAGAATTGTAAGTCTTCAACAGTAACTTTGTCAATAAACCAACACAATACTGTACATTATTTCTACACTTCGTTCAAAGTCCACTGCATTTCTGTCAGTCACCAAAGAGTTACTTCCCTTTTTATTGGGTTTTCCTCCAGGTTCAAACGTCTTTGCTGATCTTGCAAGGACCTGAAATCCTGAATGGCACTGAATGAGATGAAGTGCTGACCTTGAAAGTGGACCATACTGTAAGCCTATTCCCACCAGCAACTCTGGGTAATTGCTGTTATCTTATTCAAGGGTGGGGGTTCTATGGCAAATCCCTTTTTTCTTTTCTTATAAATTTAATCACTACATTTACAAATATAATCACTACATATCTAGTTTTGTGTTATCTTACAATTCAGTCTCTAGTGTGAATACAGCTTTTCTAGGCTACAATGCTTTATAATTTTCAAGATATGGAAGGATGAGAAGTCCGTAACATTAAATACATACATGATAGAAGGATTAAATAGTTAATACATTTCAAAGACCACAGTTATCTTATTTTAGATCTCTATGATAATGCATAGTAACTCAAGTATATTTTACAAATTACTCTTTTCTTTCTAGCAACTTATTTAATTCTGATATATGAGACCTTCCTTTCTGCTTTTCCTGATAGGCATTGT
This sequence comes from Acanthosepion esculentum, assembly GCA_964036315.1. Taxonomy (NCBI): domain Eukaryota; kingdom Metazoa; phylum Mollusca; class Cephalopoda; order Sepiida; family Sepiidae; genus Acanthosepion; species Acanthosepion esculentum. The sequence goes on along the minus strand of OZ038481.1, from coordinate 20,272,593 downwards.
CAAGGGCAGCTTAAGTGCAGTCGTAATAGTAGGGATGACTTCAATTAGGTATTGCTTACAAATAACCTGAAGAATTTATTTGTATTGTATTTACATGGTGCACTGGTATTTTCTAAAGTGTAAGTATTCTTTGAATTGATAAAATTTATATATTAGTCTGTGGTCAATCTCATCTTTATAATAAATTTTATACTGTCCTCACCAATTTCAGAGTTGTTCTCCAATTTGAAGAGGAATTGAACCTTTTTGCAATGTGCTCATATGGGTCAATACTCTTGTGTAACTGGATTATTAAGCAATCCATGTGAAAACTTTCTTTGTAATAATGCACTTGGGAGCATTAGAATAACTTGAGGTGATATCTGCACAAAGCTTTGGTTACTGATTCATAATGTGCAATCCTGTCAGCTGAATTTTCTCAGTTCTTTAACAAGCGAAAGTAAAGATGATAGCAGAAGATAATCTTCAAATACATCAAGGCTGGAAATTTTGAATTTTTTGTTTTCTTGAATCACTCCAACACTTCTTCTTAAATGACTGTTGAAATAGTATATACTAACTTTACCAACGTGGTATAAATTCTTTGCATCTTATTTACATTCTGGTTACTTTTGAGAGTTTGTCAAATACTTATACATCCATGTTTCATAGCTTGAACTGCTTCATAGTGTGCAGACTATTATGTTTAAGCTCTTTAGAGAACAAAATTGGTTGCCCTGTGTATTCCAAATCACCCCTCTTAGTGGAAGTTCAGAAAAGAAACCATACTTTTCCACAATGCAAAAATAGTCAACAACTTCATGTACAGATGTTGTTGCCCTTTCTCCTACAAGGTTGAGTGAATGAGTTACACATGGTACACAGTATGATTACCTGATAATAATTTTAAAGTGTGTGTTTGCAGGCTTTTCTTTGAGTTCTTCATGTAATATGCATTATCATAGAACTGACCACCAATATTTTTAAGTGAAAGCTTGTTCACCCAGGACTTGTATTTTGTTGAACAAGATTGTGGATGAATGGTTTTCTATTGGTAAAAGTGTTAAAAATCTCTCACAGGGTTTGCTATTATAACAATAGTAAACCACAATTACCGACTGCTAATCATTTATCAGGTTAGATGTGGCATCAGCAATGATAGAGTAGTATTTAGGTTGTTGATTTGCTTCATCATTTTACTTACACATTTTCTTGTGACGGATTGAACATAGTTAAAGTATCCTCATGAAATTGTTGTTATTCCATGAAGTCCATTTTGCTTCATTACTTCCAAGTGATAAATATATTTGACTTAAAAACTATATAACAGCTACAACTCTTTTCAATACTTTAAAATAGGACTGTATGTTTTTCTCATCTGTTTCTCAAGTTACTGATCCATACTGTTTTTATTTGACTTTCTTGTTATCTGACACAACATTGCCCTATTATGTTTCATGGTGTCTTCATGATTCTCCAGTGTTGAAAACATTCATCAAGGTAGAAAGCCCACCTGTTGTAAGCAATGTATTGGCATTTAAGAAAGAGTTTACAAATAAAACACGTATATATACAGCCTTTGCCCTTTGAATAAACTAACCAGAATCTCATCACATTCTGACCATTTTTCAATCTTTTTTTTTTTCAAAATACTAAATGTTTTACTCTTTGTAAATTCTACTGGATTGGTTATGCACATAATCAGGTTTCTTTATTTGGAAAAAAAATTGGTTTGAATTTGCTTCTGGTTTCTATTTTTTCCATTCTTGTTCATGTTAACTACCATGATTGTCATCTATATCAAAAATGTCAACAGTGGGTTGAGTTTTGTTAGAAAGAGCACCCACACTTTGTGTACTAACACTATCTTCCCCGGGGCTTGATTAACTTGTTTCAGCTGGTGATGTTAAATTTCTACTTTTTATCATTTAGAAATTTTGCCTGATCACTTTTCCTTGAGTTTGCATTTTTGGTATCATTTCAATTCTTTTGGAAAGTCGTTGCTATTACTCTTGAATAGTGATCTTGACCTTTAGTTAAGAAAAGGAAAAAAAAAATTCATTAAACCCGGCAGCACGGAATTTGATTATGTCATAGTTTACACTTGTAAAAATCCAATACAAAGTGATAACTAATATTGTATGTTTTACAATTTTGTCTATATTCTGTAAAGGTTTGGTTAAGTTGGATTAAGTGAATAGAGTTATGGTACAATGTGGATAAATTATGCCCTTCAAAAGTAAAATATATAATATTCAAGGACCCAGTTGGTAAAATCTCATCTATGAATAGATTCTCATGAGATTGGTGAACCTATACAACTAGGTGTTTGTGTGTTGCAAGCCTTCAAGTAAATTCTGAAATTTGTCTAATTACAGAGACATATGAAATGGACATGAAAACATAATCTAAGTTTATTACAAAGTACTTCAGCCTATTATGATTCAATAAGTAAAATAGCCTTATTTTTGTAACGGACACTTACTGAAACTGCTTGAATTTTATTGAATAATTTACTCGTGAAGAAAAAAAAGAAAAAGAAAAAAGTTACTTAATGTCTCCTCTGAGATTAGGAACGCTGAAGTTTCAGCTTCATTAATTTGATAGTAGATCCACCACTGAATGGATGGTATTTATATTCTTATAGTAGATATAAATAAAAATAATCATTTATTATGTATACACATATTAGTTGTTGAGATAGTTCTATATTAAGAGCATCTGTACATGAGTATTGAGTTGTTGCAAAAGTCCCCAGCATTATTTTTTACACAATGTTAGGGGAATCTTAGATGTGTCTTTTAAGTTTGTTTTAGTTTTTTTATTGCTTGTGAAATCAATCAATTCTAATATGCCATTTACAAATAGAAAAATCTCAAAGTGACAAAAACAGGTTCCACATAAAATTATGAGAACAAATAGGGAATGATCTGAACTTTTCCTTATCAATCATTGTAGTGAGCCTGGTAATGAGACATAGTGCAGAGAGAGGTGAATTCATACTTGTTTTTCTTGCTCTGTCAGCAGGGTCTAGAATATGCTAACTGCATCCCTTGTAGAAGTGTAAGGGCCACATTAAGTGTGGGTGGGAAACCTTGATGCCTGAGGATAGGAACACAGATATTAAGTGGGCATGTGGACTGTAACACTCCACTTTGGCCCTTACTTGCAGTAGACAGATGGTTGGAGAGACCCAATCTGATCAATCAGCTAGTCGTGCTGGGCACTAACACTTACAAACATTTTAAACAACTCAGTCATTCCCAATCCAAATACCATCAGGATCAACATCAGTCCTAATCATGGTCAATCATTAAAAAAAAAACAAAAAAAAAACTTTTAGTTCGCTGTAAAATATTTGATATTACATTAAAACTTACATGCAGTATAATTTGCAGGTGCCCAGAATTTCCCTCAGATTTTTTATCCTTAGCCCATATGCACATGCATATAGGCACAGCACATTAAAAAATACTTTGTGTAACCTCCTGCCTTAGTGGAGAGGACAGGTAAATATATCAGTGAATTGTTTATCATCTTAAAGTATATTGGGTTCCAAGTGGGGAGAATGGTAATGGTAATATTAACTGTTTCCCTATAAGGAAACATTTGGCATTCCTTGACTAAGCAGCTTGTACTACTTTCAGTTGAAATTTATAAAATCTTTCTCTTAAAACAGTTTTCCATGAAAATAGGTTTCTTGAGCACAGTAGCAGTTATTGCTCTTTCCAGTATTGATAGGTGTTTCCTACCTAACCTTATTTTTTAAGAAGTGTGGAATGTCAACATCTTATGTCATTATTTTCTCTTTAAGCTACATGTGATATCCATTTTTGCTGTTGCTGCGATTGAAAGTCCTCAAGTGATGTGCTTTCTGTTATTTGAGACAGCTTTTTGTTAGTGATTCTGTAATGACAGTCCACAAAATTGGAAGAAGTGTGGTCTTCAAGATTCATAAGCTTCACCCACTCAAAGATATTTTTAACCATTGATCTTAAAAAGCAGTTTTATACAACTGACAGTTTACATATTTCTGAATAGATTTGCTGTTATGCATGAATTCCATATGAAAGTCTCAATCTGACGAGGCTATTTAAGAACATGAGTCAAGTTTTAATAAACCACCCAAATATCATTGATTCAGATAGTGAAAATGAAGAATGCTTATCTGGATTTTCAAGTTTTGGGTGCTAGAATGACTGGTGGGAGCACTCTCCTGTCACAATTCATTGTAGAAAAACTTATCTCCTCCATGTTGACTCTAAAGACATTAAGAAAAAATTGAAATCTTGTTGAAGTGAAAAAAAAGAAAAAGAAGCAAGTGGAGACATGGGTGAGAATGGACACATTCCACAACACAATATATTTCCACTACACACAAACAAAGGTCTAGTGAGAAGTAACAAACTATACCTTTGTGTACTGGACAAGATGAAATTAGGATTCAAATGTTTATAGAGTTTATAGACCTGAAAAAAAACAGAAGAAAGAAAGGAAGATAAGCTAATGCAAACAAATACATACATAGTTACCATTAACATCCTCTAACTACTCAGCAAATAAATAGAAAAAAAAAAGTTACACCATGAAGAAAGTGAGCCAATACATCCCCTGCTCTCTAAGACGCTACAAAAAACAGAAATACAGGTATCACATAGCCAAATGTTTGGAATGACCACCCTGATGGAGAATATTCTGGAGTAATTGAATGTACCGTCATGGAGATCACTTGACATATTTATGAAGATGTGAAATCTGGAGTAAAGCAAAGGAAATCATGGAGGTTAAATAGAGAAGAAACATACCATTCCCAGAGACATGAAAGATAGAAACTTAAACCAGAAATATATCACACTTGAATAGAAGTCATCAACTACAACTCATAACAATCAACTGGCTAAATATGTTACTCATTGAGAGACTGTTAAAGCTAAGAGTAAATGACTGACTAAAAGAAATGAAAAAAAAATAACATTAGGAAAAATTGAAAACACATCCACTGCTAATCACCATAAAACTGAATCAATAAAAAAATTGAAACCACAAACCATTTCCACAAAATAAAATAGTGAAAAAGAAAAATGAACAAAATATGTCATGAACATTTTATTATTCAATATCCTCCTCTAACAACACCCCCCAAATCACAAACCAAACAAAATACTGCAAACAGGGATCACAAATACCTTCAGACCACTTCTTTCCTATGCAAGAACTTTCCATATCAATGACACCAAAGAGGCAAGGAACACCTAACCAAAAAAACACAAATAAACCACGGCAAAGAAACCACAAACTCCAAAAAATTCACAGGAATCAACAAGCTATTTCAGCACAGTTGAAAAAATGGAAACAAGATAATCATGCACTTGAAAATTTCAACCAAATCAAATCTAACAATAAATAACCCCCTATTATGTTAGGGCCTATAAAATCATGCAGTGGAAGCTCTTGTCAAAATTATTAATTTCACCTTTTATTCTTCACAAGTTTTTTTTTTTTTTCTTAATCATTTCACCCGAAGCAAGGCAATAATGCCACTAGGATGAAAGGTGGTTACTGGGAGTGAAAGAGGATGAGAAGACTTTAGTGAAAAGAAAGAACAATAAAAGAACAGGATTCAGGAAGAGAAAAGATGGCAATTGTTGCATTTAAATTTTTGAAGATTGTAGGTGGCAGAGATGCAAGAAACTGAAAGAAAGTTCCACAGGTGAGATATGTGAGAAAAAAAACTCTTATAATAGAACAGATGGTTGCATCTACCTAGTTCAACATTAAAACAGTGAGACCTAATTTATGGCAGGGGTGATATCACCCTGAAATGATAATAAACAAAGATATGCTGTAAAACAGAAAACACCAAGTGAAAGAGAGGTGTTTCAAATAACCAAGATGTTAATATGCTGTAAAGACTTTGAAATGTAAATATTACAGAAAGTTAATTTAGAACACGAAATACAATCTTTTTGTAAGTGTATAAAGGCTATCAGATTGCTAATAGAAAATTACTGGAACTAATAATTTGGAACTTTAAAAAAAAAAAGAAATGGATTTTGACACTATAAGAATATAAGTTAAAATCAAGGCTGTTTTGATCTAGAATTTATTTTTAAAACAAGAATCTCTGTAGTTTGCAAAGAGTGGCAGAATAATTAATAGTGAGGTGATAAACAATTGTCTCTTGTGAACCTTGGAAACCAGTCGATGGAAAAGTAAATTCTTTATTCTCGGAGGAGTGAAGTTGTACTTTGGTAGTATGTCAGTACGTTCACACTAGAAAAACAGACACATGAGTCCGGTTCTCTTAATAAAGAGGCGAGCCAGCTGGAGGAGAGAGTTTTGGGTTCGTCTGTCTTTGAATGTAATCGAATTGAGGGTAGAGATGTCAGAGATTGAAAAGGAAGCGTCTGCTGTGTGTTGCTAAAACTGAGGGCGAAGAAGCAAAATACCACCACTAATATCTAAGTACCACTACTCCTGCTACTACTAATACTACTTCTGAGAATGGAAACATCGAAGGTTGTAGTAGTTGTGCTAAGAACAGATCAAAAAGGATTAAAACAAAGGCCACATCTCTCCTTTACCAAAATTATTCAAAGTATTTGTGTTTTGTTTGGTTATTGTTCACATACAAGAAACATTCAACCTTGTGCAACAAGAATTTATTTTTTGTGCGTGTGTTTGCTTTTATGTATAAAAAAAACTTTTGTCCTTTCAAAATCGAATTGACATAGTTATATTTATTTTTCTGTTAACTCAATTCTTACCTGACGAACTCACAGATGGACCAACAGAGAGCTTCTGTGTTTCTATGATCTGATGACCACTCTACAGGATCAAACAATCACAATGTGGCTGGAGGGTGGCTTCGAATTGACATTGGGAACTAGAAACTTGTGTCTAACCTGTAATACTGGACCATACCAGGTCAACGGCCGGTCTTGTGGAGTGCGTGGGTCTAGTGGGGTGAGGTTATGGTGTTTCAAATTGCTAAACTAGTAGCAGGCTTAAAACCATGCAGTCAAGGCAGCTGGGAGGAAAACTCATCACAAAAATTGCCATGAAAATATTTGTAGAAAAGATAGAGGAAAACCACATTATGGCTGTGAGAAAGTAACTGATGTTGAGATGCCAGGTCAGGATTGATTACATTGCAGATCCTTCTTTTCAATTTTGTCAAGAATCTTGAGATATATAGTAGGAGCACCAGACCAGATATGGCAGCAATATTCACTGCATGGACAAATATTATTTCCGACCAGTGGCAGTAGTCAGTATTCAAGTTTATGTAAAAAGCCAAATACTGAGGTATTTTTTTTTCAAAAGAAGCAGGGGAATACCCTCTTAGAGGTTTGGCATAACATAATCTTCCTATCATTCTCCCAAACCAAGACAAACTGAGCAAATATCATGAGGAATGTAATGTAAACCTGAAAATTTAAGTTTATCCTTATATGCAAATAGCATCTTCCAGCGCAAAGGTTAAACTTGTGTGGTCCATCATCTACATTGATTTAAAATTTGTCTTAACTTTAGGAGAATTATAGAAGGACTAAATCTTTTTCACTGATATCCTAAAAACAAGAGCAACAGACAATTTTACTTAACTAGACAGTAAGACACTGTAATGTTAGAATAAAAAAAACCTTTTTACTGTGCGTTATGTGATAGATTTATAATTGTCTGAGGGGGGAGGAAAGAATTACAATAGTCATATCACAGACTGTTGATAATTGTGCTGAAAAAAGATTTGATCATGTTTAATCTATTTTCAGCAATATTCTTAAAGATATCAAAAGTAGACTGCTGTAACCAATTTGACATAACTCTTTAATCAAGCGATAAAAATAATCACATGGTTTGTTCTCTATGGCAGCCATATTCAAAATCAAATGGAAATATAATTCTCAAATGACTTGTAATTTTCTTTTTTTTTTTCCTATAATTTTCCACATAGCTTATTTCCAGAGTTGATATTCCATTATATCAACATTGTCATGCTATCATTTCCAATGGTTATAGGATGCCATATTTACTTTGTCATTATTTCAATTTTATTTTCATAATTTCTAAGCATAAAGAAGACATTTCTTGTGTGAATATAAAATTAAATTAAATTTAATGCTCAATCAAGAATTAACCATTATTACAGTTTTTATGACTAAATATTCCTTATGCATATTAATTAATTCTTGATAATTTTTATAAAATTCTACCCTTTTACTTGAGTCACCTATTAAACATGCTAAATCAAAGATTGAGTTGATAATTAAATTTCTACCTTTAAATATAAATGTTAGTTACTTTCTTTTAATATATTTTCCACAAGATTATTGGGAAATTTGTTTAGTACCTGAAACAAAAACATTTTTTTTTTTTTTTACAGCAGTGTGGCAAGAAACTTTTCCAGCCTGTATGACCAGGTATGTGCTTGAATGATGTATTAAGGTGAGAGTTATATTTGATAGCCTGCTCTCATCCAGGGAAAAAGATGATGTTGGACTATCAGAATAAGCCTAATGCTTTTCCTTTTGGAATACATGTGTTTGTTCAGAGATAAATCAATTTCTATGTCGGTAAGAGGCTATGCCAGCATCACAGATTTTCCAGTAACAATCAATAACATTCAGTTGATACCAAATTGTCATAATCAGAATAAGTTGCTATGATGACAATATCTGTATACATGTAAGTCATTCATAAATGCTTTTGACTTAATTCTCTTGAGAAGCCATTTGTTGTCTTATTCTTCTTAAGTTCTTTTTATATTTGTTCTGGGAAACATTGCAGCACTTTGCCTTCCACTGTTCCTAATCATGCTTTCTCCTTTATCAAGTCATACCATTCCCTACTCTCCTCATTCACATCTTTTTACATCAAAATGATTCAGGAATGATCATAAAAATAACCTTGAAGTTAAATAATTGCTTACTGAATGAAAGACTTGTTAATTTTGTAAATTCAAAACAAACTTTACCCCTACCCCAAAAATTGGACAGGGGTACAAATGTTTTTGCTCTTATCTGTTGTCTTTCAAAACATATATCCAAGATATTCTCTGCTCTTAAAGATACTGTGAATCTGTCATCTAAAACAATTGTCATAAAACTTATGAAAAATGTTTACAAACAAATGAAGCCCTAAAAAGTTTCAGTTAAAATAAAAAATAAATCTAATTACAGATCTTTAAAAGTTTCACATTTGTAGCATTTATCATTTTCACAAGTAATAACGAGATAAATAAATGACAAAATAAAGTCATATATCTGAAGTAGATTTAATTATATCAGAATTAAAGTGTGTTTTATGTGAAAATCTATAAAATGCCAACATCATTTAAACATCTACTGTCACTGTCTGAACTGAATTTGTTCAGACTGAACATTAAATTCATCATAGATATTTCTTTGATACACTTCATTGTAATTGGCAAAAAATAGCCTGGAAATCTCGGAAATCAATAATAATGAAACATCTAATTATCTTATATTGATTCATTATAAGATAAAAATTCATTGTAAGTCAAAATTTTTCATTGATTTCAATGCTTTGTTCTGCACTTGGGTTGATCTAATGGTTTCCCAAGCAATGACATGAGTTCTTTAACTTGCATCAGTGGATGCAGCATTGGTTTGAGTTTAGTACCTATAAACAAGCATCAGACTTTCATGTACCCACCTTAATTTATTTGTACATGTAAAATCTGTGTTAGTACCAGGGTTAAAAAAATATATGCTTAATCTTGGTTTCTGGTGATATCTGGTTATTTGGTCAGATTTGAGAAAGTGAGTAAGGCTGACAACTTTTCAGTGTGCACTTGTAAATGAAAAATTTTCTTATTAATGTTTTTAAATGCTAAAATTTTTAAAGAGTGAGAAATTATGCAGTAATTATAATCTCTATTTAAAAAAAACATTATTCTAAATATACCTGTCTTATTTCTGAGCCAGTGTGAGTTTGTTTTACTTTATTAAATTATCTTGTTTTTTTTCAAAAGAAAATATGGACTCACAGTTTATGCAACCTCTAACACCATGAATAGGTTTTATTAAAGAAATGCCTGAAAACACTTTCAATCATTCAAATTATGACATCTCTACAAAGGCAGTAGAAAAGAATAAAACAGTAATTGCAATTGTATGAGCACCAATTGCATTTAAATCCAGTATATATAAGTATGGGCTTTAGCATTTCTTAGCACTCCCCTTTCTCATCATTAGTTATTTTTTGAAGATGGTAATGAAAAAAAGAAGATAAAAAACAGAAGTATTGAATTTTTCTTTTTTTGAGCACAAATTTATTTGAGCCAGTTTCAGCATTCAATCTGTATATTGTGTATAGCAAAATGAGAAAATAGAGCCTCATTGGTTAGAAATTGATAGAATAGAGCTATAAAAAACAAAGTCCTCTACTTGATATTTATTCAGGTTAGTACAGTACAAGAGAAGATTGTGTTACATGTTGATTTCAAGTGGAAAGAACTTGATTACATTAAAAATCAGCATTTGAAATCCCAGCTCTTAGCTGTGTTCATCTACTGATCTCTGGCATTAGTAAGAAAAAAGCAATTATCTCAGCCATGGTTTTATACTAAATGTAGCTTAGTATGTCATAGGGTCTTAATAATTTCAAATAAACATAACTTACTAAGAACAACACAAAATACTAGTGCTATTTTTTTTGAGGGGGCAATATAATTTACAAAAGTGATGCATTTCAAGCAGAAAATTCCAGCTGAAGCATTTCAAATTAAAATTCAGGCTTTGATTCCATTCTGTTTTGCCTTTTGTGATTGCTCTTTTCTATCATAGATAATTGAAAATCTATTTAAAATGAATATGAGAAAAATAGCATACTGAAGTTGTTATTCTTGATATTTACTGAACTTAGCTTTGTCTGGTACATGGTCAAAGAAATAAGATTATGAAAATTGTGTTGCACCCGTTATTCAAGTGGAGAGGGCCAGTAGTCTGCTCTGAAAAAAGTTTTCAATATCCTGACTGTTGTAAGCAGGAACTAAGGAAATGGAAGCACCATTTCAGCTATTGTTCAGACATAGAAGTAGCGTGTCAGCCATGTGGTTTATATGTGAATAAAAGAGCTGGAGTATTGCTTTGGTGGACAGAAGGCACCAAACTGAAACTATGTTGTCACTACAGACCCCCTTACCAAGTTGTGACACTGACTTTTTATCTGTTCTTGAACACTGCTCACTAGTCTCAACAAGAGAAACAGGCCTGCTAAAGTCTTGGTAATATTTTTTAATAATTATCATTAATAATATTGCATCCAATCTATTCTACAGCCTTCTTCAAGTATAATGAGGAAGCAATTTACAAACAACGAATGGAGCTATGGCAATATTAATTTATACATAGATGGGTTCCTAACACCATGCTAAAATCTCTACTGACCTGATATCCAATGTATGCTACCTTTTTTCAATTGTCTCCCTCTTCTGTAATGTCCAATGTGGATTTCCAGCCAGAGAGATTAGTGTGAAGGCTTCTTGCTCCAAATTAGACTTCTATTTTTTTTTTTTTTTTTTTTTTTTTTACTCACCCTTTGTATATATGGCTAATAGTGTTCCATTGTTTGAATAAAGCTTGGAATATTAATATTTATGTGCTGTATCCTTTCAGGACATAGACGATCATGGCTCTCCACAATTTCCTGTATTTTGTAGCTCTTTGTTTTTTTGTTATTCCATTTACTCAAGCTTGCTAAGTATGTTATACATTGTTTTCCTATATCCTTCAATCTGTCCTGTGAGTATCAGATTTTCCAAACCCTCTTTCTGCATTATGTGTCCTATAAATTTCAACTGTCTCTTTCTGATATCAAGTATAAGTTTCCTTGTCTCTAAAACACTTTTCAAAATATAGATTTTGATTTTTTTTTTTTTTTTTTTGTGCAGAAGTTGTGTTGTAAGTGATTCTATTCATATTCTTGTATAATCCAACTTGTAGAGTTGATCTTCCTTCACAAAACTTGAACAAGAGATTTATTCTTTTAAGAATTCATTTGTCTTTATTCACATTTGAATTCACATAAAATACAATTCATAAGTTTTATGCATATTTAATATATAAATTAAATTTTCTCTCCCGTTGTATTTGAATGGCTGTGTGTGCATGTTTTAAAATTTTCTGGTTATTAGTTGTTTATGAAATCTGTCATATCATCAAATTTATTGAACAATACTTTAAGACTTTCATCTATTTTAATCCTCACATCTACAATGACACAGCAAATTAAGCAGTAAAGGTGAGAAATGAAGCCATAATCAGAAATGTGTTTTAGTGGTTATTGCATTTTGTCATTGCCTGAAACTTTAACACTTTTTTCCTTCACGAATAAACTAAATATTTCTGATGATTTTCAGCACTCGATCTGTAAGTTGTGCATTAGAAATTGGGTGAAGAAAGGGATTATCAGTGGTCAGGAATTAATACAATTATTACTCCCAGAATATTTATAATGAAAGTTTCTGATTCTTTCTTTTTTGAAGTGAAGCCTGATTTCAGTTGCTACTGATCACTAATTTTGATAAATGGCACTTCACTTCTGTATTAATATCATTTCTGTTTGTATTTATTTAGCTGTGATAAAACCAAATGGGGATTGGAAAGTGTTTTGCACCAATTGCCCAAGTGGAAATAAGCTTTGTCGGTGTTAGTATTCTGCATGTAAATAATGTAAATGCTACATTCAAAAAACTGGTACCAACAATTCAGCGGACCTTCACCAAAATTTTCATTTGCATATTAACCAAGCTAATCTTCTCTATATTGTTCCAACTTCAGAATACGTATTTCCAAAGTCAGTACATTTCTATTTACTTATTTGTGACTCTCACTTTAAAAAAGCTTCAACAACCTATTTTTCTCTAAATTTAAAGAATTTGTTTTACAGTCCGGCAATAAAATTATAATTTTATTTTTTCATTTCACTTGATTACATTTTTTAATGATTTTTTTTCTTCTGATAATTCAAATTTTATATAAGTGTATTTTTACATTGCATAGATTTTTACCAAGTATAGCATAATTAGATTAATAATCATTTAAAACTTTCTGTCCTTAGCAACACTGGGGCAGATTGTAAGTTGAGATCTCTTAACTTGATAAACATAGGCAGATGTGTACATTTATAAGTAGTTATCTTGATTGAGAGATTATAGAGATCAATATGCAGATATAAACTAATCAATATTCTCATTTATATTCGGATACAGAAGTTAAATAACCAGTTGAGATTTAAAGAAACCAAAAGAACATAGAATAAATAAAGAGAAAAACACAGTAAGTTCATGATGTATTAAAATGAGTCAACAGAGAAGAAATAAATAATCATTGGCTGATCAGGTATTATATATATATATATATACACACACACACACACACACAGATATATGAATCCACAGTCCAATAATAAAGAAAGCATTTATTAGGTTGTTCAGAAAATAACATCCAATTTTAGAATCAACTTTTATTCCGAATTAATTGTATTTAAACAGTATTTAAATCAGTCAAAATAGGAACATCTATAAATTTCTGCAATTGAGTTACAAGGTTATTTATTTATGTCCTTATGATAAGAAAAATCTAAATGTTTGGACATAAAGAAATCTTTGAATGCAGTTTCTGCATCTTCTTTGCAACAGAATATTTTTTGGCTTAAAAAATTGTCAAGACGCTTGGAGTAGTTAGTGAGAAATCAGGGGAATATAGTGGATGTAGCAAAGTATCATATCAGTGAGCTTTTGCAGTGTCATGAAGTAGAATTAGACCCCGTCAATTAACCAGTGCTGGTTGCATTTTACTTAACTGAATGTGCATTTTATCCAGTTGTTGACAGTAAACTTTGGCAGTGATGCTCTGTTTAGATTCTAGAAAGCTATAATAGGTAATGCTAATGGCAGACCACCAGACAGTTGACATGATCTTCTGTTGGTACAACTTTAGTTTTGGAAAGTGTTTGGGTGCTTTGTCATGATCATTTATGATTGTCATAAAAGATTCATTTCATTTCTCATCACGTCACCATTCAATCAAGAAATGGATCATTCAAATTTCACAGATGCAGTATTGAACACACTTCAAAACATTGAATATTTGACTTTAAATGAGTCAATGTAGAAGCCATTTATAGAGTTTCTTCAACTGACCAATTTTCTCGAGATGGTCCAATATTGTTGAAATGCTGACATCAATTACCTGAGACATCTAGTGTCTTTAGATGTTGATTGTCAATTACAGATGGACGTCCTTGACCACCTTGATCTTCAAGACTCGTATTCCCACTGCAGAACTTCAGTGCTGTGCTGTCCGTTTGCGAAGCATTAAGACCAAACTTGAACTCATGCAAATAAAAGTAAATGCATCTGTTATTTTTTCATGTTCAAGATAAGGGTATATAATGTTAAGTTCTGAAAGAGATTAATATAAAATTAAGAGGACATTTTAGTTGTTAGGAATGAGTAATATTTTTGTGCAACTATTATAAGAATATATTAGAACACAAAAGGTTTATTCTAAAATAAGATATTATTTTCTGGTACGAAAAACAGAATCTCTTATCAACGAATTCGATTCACTGATATAAACATTATAAAGTGAAGCTTCAGTTAATGACAGTGCCAGGCTATAGACTTATTAATCCTTCCACGTGTTTGTTCATCCCACCTGTAGGTTCCATCTAGTTCAATGACATATTATGATCCAGTTAAAATGAATAGTTACTTCATAAAACCAATAACAGAATCAAATATATATAATATTGTATCCTTTTTAAAAGGAATGAATGCTTATGTAAGTATTTTACCAAAATCTGCATCCAGGTACAGGTTGGTGAAGCAATTCTCAAGACTGCTAGTCAGACCAAATGATAAGTGTGTGCAGTTCTCCTGAAAGATATCTTCTTGGATAAGTTTTTGGAATTTTTTTCTATTAGTTAATTGCTAGCGGCCAGAGTGACTCTCATGTTGTCATTTCAGGTATATTTCCCAGTGAATGCTCCCTACTGCATCTGAAGAAGAGGTTGTAGAGGACAGGAGCATGGATTGATCCTTGTTTGATGCCATTGGTGATGTTGAAATGAGCTGATGTGGCAGATCACCATTAGGCAGATGACTGGGACAAACTTTCTTGAACTGTGCAACCAAGTTTAGAGAGAATGACCCAGAAGAAAATCTAATTAATGGTGTTAAAGGTCACACACTGACTGAGGTGAATAAATACAGTAAACAAATGTTATTCTGTTTGCTATTTGACAAGTAACTGATGATAATAAAACAATGACAAACTTTCTGCCAAATAAAAGCAGAGAAATGCTTCTATAGTTCCAACAATCTGCTTTATTATCCCTTTTCTTAAAGATACAGAAAAGCATAGCAACTCCCTTTTTTAAGATACTGGTGAGGACACTGTACAATGAAGCAACTTGTACAGCTTGGTCATAAACTCATCTTTCTCTGATGCTTTTCCTATACTCATGGGGCTGATGGCTTTCAGAGTGGAGTAAGTTGCAATTTTCTTGAACTAGACATTGTGAGAAAGTTTCAGGGTTAGCATGGTTGAGGTGGCCAATGAAATCTCTCCTTGATACTTTCTTTGTCTTTAATGATTGTAGCACTATCTGCTGAGAGCAATGGAGTAGAGTGAGGGTGTGTAAATGGATTTAATGGCAGTGAAGAACATCTTTGAATTGTGGATCTCAGTGCCCTGTCTCCTCCTTCAGCTTTCTTCCCCTACAATGTAATGAATAGGTGATGAGGTGTAAGAATAGCTCCAGGAGTTGACCAATTTCTTGGGTTAGTTTAACTGAAATCACAGGATATAGCCTTTGGTTGAGTCTGACGCATGTGTTGGTCAATTGAGTTCACAGTGGTGGGTCGATTCATTGGTTGATGCATTGGTTGCTGAGGTAATGAGGGATTGGTGTAGTTGGTAGGCCTGTGTTTCTATAAAACAAGGTCATGGTAATGACTGTAAGGAAATGCCTGTAGTGAGTCAGGTATGCCAAGGTGGTGACATTGAGATATTATAAATCTTGGCAGTTTGGCATTGGGAGTTTGATATCGAAGTTGGATAGTCAGCTGCTGAAGTGAGTCAGGTTTGCCGAGGTGATGACATTGGCAATGAGGAAGGATTGTACGGTGGGGATTACGTTGAAATGATATAAATCTTGGCAGTTGGCATCGTGAGCCTGGCAGTGTTGAAGCAGGATAGTTGGCTGCATTCTGTGTTTGATGATACAAATCATGTTGGTGTGTCAAGAGTCAGGTGATCAGTCAAGCTTGGAAGTGGTAACAGTTGTGTTGAGAGGAGTGGTCATGACAGAGACAGCAGCAGCACCCTGCATGTTGGCTGGCTCTGCTGATGGTCATTGTGAGGGGCCTGCTTTTAAGTGGATCTGGTAGTCCCTAAGAACATCTCCTTTTCAGCGGGAACATTCACAATTGGCCAGTGTTGCTTTCATTGTGGGTGCTAGCTTCCATAACCGAATGTGATGCTTGGAGCTTATGTTCAAAAATCAACTTATTTTTATTTTGTTTCTTGCCTTCATGGTGTTCACATCCAGTCTGCATGCAGGATGAGTCGGATAAAGATCTAATTAACAAGAAAGACAATGAGATTTGAGATCCTCCATTGTTAAGTCCAGCAAAATATATGCTACTAGTTTCATTTTTGCAAGATTTCCTAAGTTAGGTGTTAACAGTCTGGAGGATATTTTCTTATTTACCAGCAATATACTCTCCATCTTTCTATCTTTTAAATATGATGTCACATTTCTTATCTCATAACTTAAATCAGGCTGTCTGTGTAGCTTGCCAATTTAGCTTTGCTATTGAGCCTCTACATAATTTCAGCTTGTCATTTGACAAAATTGAGCTTGAATTATAGTCAGTCTTTGGAGGAATCAAGGATTGATTTAACAAACTCATCTTGACTAATTATTATGGATACCTTTCGCTGACAAATTTCAAGATGAAGATATCTGAAACTTGAAGTTTCCTCTGATCAGAATATAAAGACTGGCTTGATTTTCTTTATTACATTTTCTTCACATTTTTCCATGACTGCACAGAAGTCGTCATCCACATAAGTTGATATGATTTCATTAATTCTATCATAGTACCATGTAAAGCAAGGGAAGCAATTGAAAAGGACAGTCTTTCTAAAACCTCCTCAAGAAGCTGAAGTTCCTGAATGTTATATATGTGAGTTAAATATGTATATGAACTGAGTGATGCTTCTCAAGAATGGTATTCCATTTTTTTGTCTCTCTTTTAGTGCAAATCCATCTTGCAGAATGCACTTTGTTTTCAGCCCAGCTATGTAATTTGTTCTTTTTAGCTTTAGAATATTCTACATTATTGACTGTTGAAAGTAAGCAAATTTCCTTGATGTCTGAAAATTCATTTAAAGAGGGTTGCTTTCACAAGAGTCTTCCTGTAAATTTTCTTTTCTGTAGTTAAGAATGTCTTTCCAAACTACCCCATTCTTCCCAAAATTAAGCCAAAACAAGTCTTCCCCTTCAACACACACATTTGATTTTTTTTTGTTTTTGCCAGTAGCTTTTTCAGCATGACTGATAACTTTCATTTTCTTCCAAGAAAGATCATTGTTTGATGCCACTTTGCACATTATTTCTTGCCCTATTCTTGGTAAAATTATAATATCTGCCTTCACATTTTTTTTTGATAGACATCCAGCCTTTTTTGGCTTCTGACTGATACTCAATTCATGAGTTTTTGCATTGTCACTCATGGAAGGACTAATATATTTTTTTCATCAAGTGAAGCATCCATATCATCTTCAAAATCGTACTTTGACTGTCTTGGTCTACACATAAATCATCTTCCAAATTTTTCATGTTGGTGCATTCAATTCTTTTACATGTGACATGGATGGACATAGCTTTCTCCTTGCTTAACCAACACATACTTGTTTTCAGTTCCTATAATTGTTCCTGACTTAACAGTTTGATTCATTCCTCTTAAAATATATGAGATCCCCATTTCTATATTGAAAAGCAGGAATGGGTCTTACCTTTTGACACTAAGCTGTTTATTTTTTTCAGATGACTCTGCCTGCATAAAGGTCTTTCTTGCTGCATGCATAGCATTCAAGTTGATGTAACACTCTCTAAACCTGGGGTTTTATTTTTCAGAACAGAAGGCACATTAGGATCTTGTCCAAATACTAATTGATTTGGTCTATAACCATTGATATGCAAAGTATTTTTGAGCTCAGTGACCAAGCAGTGGCAAGTTCCAAGCTGCAACCAGTGCCTCCTATAGTTCTGAGTATCATTTCATTAAGTATAGCATTGTGGCACTCATTCAATTGACTGGTTCATGAACTTTGTGCTGGTGTAGTTCATACAATAATATTTAAATTCTGAACCATATTTCTGAAAGCTTTGTTATCAAATTCTTGTCTATCAGTTAGAAAACTAAGAGATTTGAAATATGCAATCCAAAACCGAAATATGATGTTAATGATTTCTGAACGTTCTTTTGAATTTATTATAGATCTGGTGAAAATATCTATTAAATGAAGATTTTGGTCCTTTTAATTTTTTTTTATGTCCATTGATAACATTTCATTGAAGCATTTTGCTAAAGAGAAACCAACAATAGCTTTGGGTTGTGCTCTCTTGTATCTTAACCATATGTTACAATTGGAAGTAATTTCCTGAAGCTGTTTCATGTTCAATATCAAGAACTTCTGCATCTTTCAGGAGAGTACTCATTTTCTCATAACTTGGATGACTAAATTGCTTGTGAAATTTTTCTGATAGTTTTCTTTTTTCGCTAACAGACTTTTTTAAAAAATATCTCTAGTGCTGATCAGAACAAAACTTTTATTCTTTTTGAGACCTGGATGTAATAATGCCCAGAGTTAATGCAGAAAAGCTGTAACAGTTAGAGAAGCATGGACATACTATCATTTTTAAAATTCAGAATAGTATTAGCTTTCTTCATAGCATCTTTGCTTAATAGAAGAGGTGTTTCAGACTCTATACATTAGCACTAATTTCAATGTTTTTCCCTGGTAACTTTGAAAATGGATTTCAAGTATGGCTATCTCAAAATTTAAGTCTTACTATCTTCTGCTATCATGTTTCTTTTAACTTTCTCTGGCAAGGGATCTAGGTAATAATTTTACCAAATCTAATTACACACTAACCTGGAGCAACCTGAGTCCAATACTTTGTTCTAGGAGAGTACTATCCCCAGAGTTATTGTGATTCATGAGTACAATATTGGCTTCAAATACATCTTCCTTATTTCCTTTGTCAAAGGCATGTTGACAATTTTTAGCCCAGTATATGATAGGTTCAAAAATAGCACATCTAGAGGGTTTACCATAAGATCCAAGAGGATTTAGTTTCTTGGTTCTATTCTTTTGATAATTGGTATGGTCTTGGCTTCCTTTATTGATTCTATTGCCTCTATATGTATTGCTTCTTCATCCTTTACCATGATAGTACTTCTGTTGATTTCTGTGAACATAGCTATACATTATGTCCTTTGTCTGTGCATCACTATTTCCATCCAAAGATTGAGCTAAGTGCACATTTATTGGTTCAGACTATATTTGATAGACTGCTGGAGAGGAAGTACTTATTAAAATCTCAGATCTAACACCCATCACCTTTTTTATTTGAACCACCATTTAATTGAGTGTTATATCTCTGATGGTAGCCATTATCAGTTTTCCATTGTCTTCCCACATATTGGCATTCTTAAGGTTTCTGTAAGCCAATACAGCATCATACAACTTAATATCATGTTCACAGAGTTGTAGAACTATATGATCAAATTCTGTAATGAAATCAGCAATGGTGATATTTTGTGTTCTTATATATTTTTCAAGATTTCCATATGCCATGAGAGGTTCTTGATTAATATCCACTTGAACAGAGTCCAAAGTTTCATACATTTATCAGGCTCCATTTCCAGCACCTCTTCTTTGGCTTTACCATTTAGACTGAAAACAGTTGGAGCTTTTTTCCTCTTATCTATATTTGTTGCCATTTTCCAGAACTTCATTCCTTTTTTCCAAGCATGATACTTTTTTGAGATAAGTGTTGGTAGGACTAAAAACTATTTGTAGCCATTCATCTTTTTTATGATCTATGCTCTGATACCAGATGATAAAATAGGATCTTGATCAATAAACAGAGTGACAACACTTCACCAGACAGTAGAATAATTTACACAGAGGAGAAATTTCAGTAAAGTTAAATGATGCCTAAAGGTTAAATTCACTTTGACAGGAAGGGAGACAAGCCTGATACCACCACTGTTTAGAACACATCCATTAAGCTGAGGAGTGGGTGTTTAATATCTTCAGAAATTTGTAAGCCAAGGATAGTGAGTTCAATCTTTGGTGGGCCCACAAATGTCAGCATAGTTAATACTTACAATCCAATATGTGTTTTTGGCTTTAAATAACCCAGAAAGGGTTGATAAGCTGTAAAAAAATCAATTAACAATTCTCTCTCACAAACTGCTTTGCATCTGGCAGATCAGATGCAAGGCATCTTACATTTTGCTCTGAAAGCATTTGAAATGGACCAGCTTGTTGACTGAGAAGATATTGATCTGCCACAGAATGAAGGCTTTGTTCTTTTCTTCTAGAACTGTCTAGGTTTCCTTTTGGCATCATTGAGATCAGCTTGAATCTGTTTCTGCCTGTGAGCATACTTGAGTTTCACTATTTTGAAAAGAATTCAAGCAAGCTCTGGTCACTTAGATATTTGTGTAAGCAAAGGTTTGTTCCGATTAATCAGCACCTGCATTTCTCTGTTGGTGAGTATGTCCTAGATGTCAGACTTTTGTATAATGGCCAAGAGTATAAAGTACCACTGTTTGGATTCGAGTACAGCTATATTCTTTTTTTCTACTTTCTTGAACAGGGTGTTGGTAACCAGTTTTAGCATCAAAGTCTCTGAGGAGGACCAGCTTGTTAGCAACTAGTGTTGCCTTGAAAGATTGAAGAAAAGAAAAGGAATAGGCAAGGTTATATGAAAAAACATAATCAGGAGAGCTTAAGTGGTCAAACTGTTGCTCTAGAGCAATTCCAGTAGATGGCCACTGAGCTCTTCAACTGCTTCCAGGCTGTTGTGCCTCTCTGTTGATTTTATCTCTCCTGTCAAGTTGACTTTGAATGCTAGAGAAGTGATATCACTATCTCATCAAAGGTTTGAAATCCATCTGCTACTCCTCCCTGGCTTAGCTGGCTTGCCAAAGTTGTTGCTTATGGTGTGGCCAATTCCACATACAAGCAGCTTCTAGAAGTCATAGATGGGAACTGGATGCTGGTAGGGACCAATAAAAGAGTCACTTCCAAGGAGTTTATGCCTACCATCTTGCAGCACTACCTCTATCTGTGTGTGTGTGTGTCTATATATATATATATATATATATATATATATATATATATATATATATATATATAAAGAGAGGAGGGAAGGAGGTACAATCTCTCCCATACAAATATATAAAAGTGAAAAAGAAATAATTATTTTGCTATGCAACCAAGCTCATTTCTGTCTTGAATATTCTTACAAAAATCAATAAAATTGTTTTTCTACAAAATTTCAAAATTAGCACCCTCTTATAAAAATAATAAAATTACAAATAGCATATAACATTACTAACAAGAGATAATACATTTGGTTCTGGTTTATCTTATCCCAGCTATTTTTTACATTGTCTGTAAAATCTTATAAGTTAATCTTATGTATAACAATATATTTTTGCAAGAGACATAAAGTCTTAGATTTTCTGAATATTTATTTTGCAGATAGATACTGGCACAAGTCATTCAATACGACAATCATAGTGGTATATGAATCTATGTTAAAAAGCACCAAAGAAGAAAGAGATAAGTTTTATAAGCATTAAAAACAAGTCGCATGAAATTGTTATCCAGAAGGATATAGCGAAATGGTTGATAAATATGAACTTGTCATATAATAAAGTTCAAATGACCAGGTAATATCCAAAACTTGATTTGAATAACATTCAAAATGATTGTGGACTTGAAAAAGCCCAGCAAGAAGGATAAAACAAACAAATATTATTGAAGTGATCACCATCCTCCCAGTCGTAGGCAAACTAAGTGTAAATTACAAAAATTTAAGGAATGTTTAAATTGTAATACAACAAACTACAGTAATTTGATTTGCAAACATATGCAGTCACAGTTAAGAAGAACAAATGTGAAATTTTGGGGCAAGTCAAGAACTGGAAATGGAACACCTTAAGGGAAGCATGAATGACAATGGCAAATGAAGTCATCCAGAGAAAAGAAAGACAAGAAAAAGCAGTGACAAGTGAAATTCTTGGTTTAATAAATGGTGCAAAATGTATGTGGTTAAATAAAAACATCAGAACTGTACAAAGATAGAAAAACTGTGCAACATTTATGTAGTAGAGATGCACAAGAAGATAAAAGAAATAGCAGAAAAGACAGAGGGTTCTTCAGCAGGACAAACAACAGCTAAAGTGAGAACAATCATATTAGGTTGAGTCATAAATCATTTCTCTTTTTGTTTATCAACTTTATTCTTCAAAAAATAAAGTACAATAATAGCCAATTATATATTCATCATTATTTGCAATGACTTGTTGGCCTTTATCAGACAGCTCTTCAATTGCCTTTTGAGTGACATTTTGTAGGTTTGGGTGTGTAATAAACACTGGAATCTGGTTTAAATTAGAGAATATTTTATCCAAAACCAAATCAATTGAAAAAGGTAATCAGGTTGAGTTCCAAATTTTTTTCCTGTGTCATTCTTTCTGTATGTGGCTTTGCTGCTGCCTATATTGACAAACACAAGGTATTTTTTGACCAAATTTTTATGGACATGTTGCAGCTACTCAAATGAAACCATAAATTTACATTTATACACTAAGAAGCCTAAATGAATAATATCCTGATCCTCCCATTACATGTACAACTTTACCTTTCTTCCATGTAACTCGGCTTTCAAAGTCGGCTGTGGAGATTTAACTTTGTCAACCCACTGCCTTTTGCATTGAACATTTTAAAGAACAATTTTTTGGGGTGATACATTCAACCCTTACAGTTGGTTCTCAAACCTGGAAATTACTTATGACTCAACCTAATACAAATGGATAGTACACCAATTGAATAAATACAGAGGGGAGAACTTTCATGATAAAACAAGAGAAAAATGTACACAATAGATAAAAGCATGGAAGGATCTGTGTAGAATAATTGTTAAAAATGCCCAACAAACAGAATTGACAAAGTTATCATTAAACAATAACAAAAGAACGTAAAGAACCAAGCAAAACAATATTAATCAAATCAACAGTTATAAGGCAAAAAGTTCACAGAGCAAGAATAGTGTTAATACGCAAAAGGAATGCTGTCAAGTGATCCTAGCATTTTGACTTCAAGACAATAGAGAACAAAAATATAGCAGGGGAAACCGAGAAGTGTTCCATTTTTGGTTAGGAAGAAATCCCAACATGCATCTGTATGATTTGTCTATACTTTTGGGAAGGGAATGTTTTTGCAGTCATTCCTTTTTGATTGGAACCAACGACCTGTCTTACTAAAATCTAAAGTTAAGACAGCATTGGTCAAGATAAAGAAAACATTCAAGATTTTAATAGAGATTACTGATAGCAGCCTCCAAATAATCTAAGGCTAACATTTCCAAAATGATTAACTATATGACAGTGACAAAATATTAGCAGACCTCTCAGCAGATTAATCTTCATAATGCTACCAAAGAAACATCAAACAATCTTCTTGATGAGCCACATAACACAACTAATTATGAAGATTCTAATGAACAAAGCTTGTAACAGAATAATACCAGAAATAGTACAAGAATAATGTACCTTTGTTCAATTCATTGGAATAAGAAATGCAATTTTTATTATCAGAATGCTAACAAAGTGTACAATTGTATGGCATAAAGATCTATATCTATGTTTTATAGATTACACAAAAGCATTTGATAAAGTATAACATTAACTCTTTGAAATGTTAGGAAAGCTTGAACTACATAGAAAGGATAACCTGTACTATGAGCAAACAGCTTGCATGTAAATAGAGAATGAGTTGATTTATAAAATCTACCTGTATTTATTAAAACACTATAAAAATCTGTTGATGTTTTCAAAAGAAAAACAGAACTATTAGTCAATGTCATCAAGAAAAACAAGCACAAAGTACTATTAATTAACTGTAAAAAGACAGAATGTATATTTTTTCCAGCAATCAGGATAACATAGAGTGTGAGTTAAGTGTTGGTAAAAATCAAAATCAAGTGGGTACAGATATTCAACTATATGCCTAGCATAGTAACAAATGAAAGAAAGTGTGACACACAAATTTGAAAGTGCATAGAAATAGCAAAGAATGTTTTTCTTAGAAACTGAGCAAAGTATTAAGCAATTGGACATGGCAGAATTTTATAACGGATGAAGGGGAGACTTGAAGCGATAAAGATGTGGTTCCACTGATAGATGTTGAGATAGATTATGTGAAAAACAAGGAAGTCATAAGAATAATATAAGAATTATAAAGAAACTACTGCTAACAATCTGGAAGAGACAATTTAAATTTTTCAAATGCTTAATTAAGAAAGAAGTCATAGTGAATTTAAACATTAGCAGAGCATATTGAAAACAAAGTATCACAAAGACAAAATGAATTCAGAAAGGAGCAGGAATTACTTAGAGCAAAAATAAAACAGGAAGATATGAAGAGCCATAATCCTACACACCCAAAGAAATAAATTGCAAATATTTTTATAAAAACTGTATTAAAAGTAATTTCAGTTGTCTACAGCTGATTGATGGCATATTTTTCACTTTTTAATTCATTTGTTTTAATTTTTTTTCTTTTTCATTATTTTCTCTTCTCTGGTCACTTCTATTTATAACTTTCTATCTATATCTTTTTTTCTTAACCTAACATTTTCCCTTCTTTTTTTCTGGTTGCTTTTCCATCGACACACATACAAGTATGATTCTTCCAACATTAGATTTTTTTTTTTACCTCAAGAATGATTAAGCACAGTTTCACATACCTGATTGCATTTAAAACAGTTTCGTATTTCACAGTTTTTTATGTGTGCATTATTCACCCTGAAATATTTTTTTAAAAAGAAAAAAGGAAATTACAAAAGCAAGCAGATCAATAATGATTAAAACTTTACGTAAGTAATAATGAGGTTCACACAGACTCAAAGGATCTTGTAGTGAGTGTCAAATAAAGTGGATAAAACATTTGTGGATTATCTGGCAAAAACAAAAGACATTTTGGTTTGTTGGGTTTTTATGAACTTTTTTTTATCTCTGGTGTTGCTTTACTGAGCAATAATAAAAGACAATAATTGTAAAGATAATAATGAAAGAATATGCTTTCAATCAAACAAGGTAAAATTGGAGAACAGAAAAAGAATAAGTAAATAAAATAACATGATGTAGATAGATATAAGAAGAAAAGATCTGGGCTAAAAAAAAGAGATAAGTAGAAAGGGGAGAAATTAGAAAAAAATGAAATCAAGCATGAAAAATGAATGAAGAAAAAGCTACAAGAAAAATAATGAAAGGCTTGCTTTGTGGCTGACATAGTTGTGTACCTCTATTCAGCCATGATAGTGGCTGGGGTAAAGTCAGAAAAGATGAAGGCAGGGTCTCAAATAATGATTTTCAAGGTACACTCTTCACACTTGAGATTCATATAACAATTTATTTACTCTATTTCACTCCAACTTAGCCTTGTACCAGAAAAAGTTAACTGGATTATGAAAAATAAAACAAGAAATAAAAAATGAAAGGAAGAAAGATTGTGGGGAGGTGAATGAAGATGAAGATGAAATAATGAAATAGAAAACATTAAATGGCTATAGGAAAAAGAAAGTAAAAGATAAAAAGGAAGAACTAAAATATGAGTCCTACCTTTTGCCAAAGGCCTGGATTTGAGTTTGGTGAAGCAAAAAAGAAAAGAAAATACCAATATTTGTAATACTAAAGATTGTTAGGCCCTCCCCATTTGGAGAATTAGTGCAACATAGTCTTTCTATTTTCATTCTCTAGATTTGATATTGTGTCAGACTAAGCTGAAGAAAAAAGAAAGAAAGGAAAAAAAATGCTGATAAGGTGCAAAAGAAAACATCAGTTTCTTTGTGGGGAAAAAAAGAAAGAGTTTCTGATAAAATAGCTCTTTGGTCCTGGCAGACAAAAAACAGATCATCAAGCAGTGGCTATATTACCCTGATGAAAAGTAAAAATAGCCCAAGTTATTGTATAATTAATTCAGAAATGCCTGATAAGGGAGATTATTCCATTTAATTTATCACTTTGCTTTTGAAGATGCTTGCAAGTCTAATGTTCCACGTCATAAGATAATAAAGTACACCAAACAGACTATTTAAAAGCAATAAATGGAACATTTTTTTAAAAATATGTAATCTTTTTACACAACTTTCATAGCTTTAAACAAAACATCCCTCCAAACAAAAGGCGTAATTTCATATTTTTCACATACCATTTAAGAAAGAGACAATTGTTTAGGTCATCAAGTACTTGGCAGAAGGCGACATCAGGGCTGAGATCTATTTTACATAGATGGGTTAATGGGTGCCTTACTATTTAATGAGCTCAGTTTAGTCCAACAAAAAATCAAGAGAGTAAAATAGAGATAGGAAGATTATAGTGCATCAATTTCCCCAACTAGATAGGCTTGGAAGCCACAATGCTTACCTGGTATCAAATACTGATTACTGAATAGGGGAGGAAAACAATTATTACAACATCATAATGGGTAAAAGCTTCTAATCTACTCAAACAAAGGCAGTTTGGTTTGCAGTATTAGAATTAGTATACATAATATTCTGATAGCCATACAGCCAGTTTATTAATCAATTTATATCTATCATATTCACTATAATGGCAGTCAAGTAAATTCAAGTAAGAGGGTATTACAGCATTCTTCCAAATGAGGAAGACCTGTCTAGAAAATCAGTGCACAAAAGGCTGGTTCTCATGCGGGATCGAAAACCAATCATTATTGCCAATGGTAAATAGACAACTAATTATTTACAGCCCAATCTAGCACAAAGCTACAGTAGTCAAGCACCCAGTGAGGATCATGGGGTAATGTGGTTGGACCTTTGTTAGGCAATGATCCTACAGAAATGTCATATTATTCAGTTTTGTTGTCATTTATAGTTTGACAATGAGAGTGGCTAATTGGGCCCATTTGTTGCCATTGATTTCTGATGAGCTTGATGAATTAGTTACTTCCAATTTCAATCATGGTCACTTCAGTACCCATTATATCCAAGTTTAGTCACTTGAGACATACAGGCACACACACATGATTCTCTCAGTTTGTATCTTACACATAATACTGTCAGTAATGGAATCATTTGGGGTTCATACATATATAACCCTGTCCCCCTATTGGTCTTCAGGTTTCTTCAGATCACCATGGTTACCATCTAGCTGACTCTTCACTCATTAACATGTTGATTTGTCACTGGTATTGTGCTGATGAGTACAGTTCCACTTGATATAGCTGATGCTTGTCTCCTTCATGATCCTTCACTCCTATGCCACGTGTTTTTGATCTCAGGGGGTGAGAAGATCACTGATGAAGCAAATTGAAGTAAAGTTGGAGCTACACAGAAAAGAATTCTTTGGAATAAAAAAATCAACTCAGGTTAAAAATGTAGCAATAATTTGGTTTATATATGACTTGTTGTATATGGCGGTTTTAACCCTTCCCACTTACTGTTATATTGAAATGACACTGGGATCCCATTTTGGAGTTTACAGTCTGTATTAGTAGTAATTTAAATTTCTAAGTTTGGGTCTTCAGTGCTGTTAGGAGGTCTTGGCAAATGATGTGGATTCCAGTAGCAGTAATGTGGGGGTTTTTAATTTTGTCCAAACCTCCAAATGGAGTCCTGTGTCTAACATGTGTCAGATTGATCAAGGCCTGGGGTTTGGTTATCTTTTACCCTTAATATCAACCTTTTTCTAAAATCCTATATTTTCAAAAATATGTATACTCAAGTAATTTTCCAAATTTAAGGGTTGTTCAGTCCCCTTTTGAGGGTGATCAGAAGAATCAAGCCACCCCTTAATTCCAACTCCCTTCACTTCTAATCTCGCACCATTGCTCCATATAGTTGTGCTAATCTCTCTCTCCCTTCACCCACTTTTTCAGTATCCAACCTCAGCCCACTCCAAGGGCTGGTACACTGTCTTTGTGATGAATCTAAACTTTTAGAATCTGTAGCTGAAAAGGAGATATCCAGTATTTAATCTTTATCAGCTTGTCTCATGCTGGTTGTTTTCTAGGACACCTGTGGTTACTCCAGGATGAGTAATTAATTTTTCTTTATCACTTGTATCCAAAAGAATCCAAAATAATGTCAACCATAAAAATTTTGAGAAATGTCGCAGAAATTAAAATGAATGGACACGTCTCCAATCTTAAGCAATATTTTTGTAGGGATATTTTTCTTCTAGGTGGCCAATTCAAACCAGATGTTTTTCCTGGCTCTTTGTCTTGAACAATTTTAGATGTTATTTCAGTGACCACCCATTTTCTTTTTGACAACATATGTTTTTCTGTTTTCCAGGATCGACATCTTTGATGATACATTGTCTTTTTTTTATCGGCGGGAAATGGGGAAGAACATGTAGTCTTGGATTTGCTCAATCTTATGGAATTCTGTCTAGTTGAATTTGGGTTCGATTCTCCTTGGGACTGTTTGGAATTTCATTTTATTATTTTGAAACAATTTTTCAACACATATCATTTTTAATTTTCTTCAATTTTTCAATCCACTTTGCTGCAAATTTCAACAATTATCATCTAGTTAATAGTCTTTTTCTCTTCCTTTCTCCTTCTTTCCTGTTTTTTTTATTAACTCCCTGAGGTTCCAGTGTCACACATAAAGTTGGTAATTTTTTTTTAATGTTTTATGCTCTGTATTTGTATTTTTTTTATATTGAGCACTGTAACATTTTACTATGTTGATATTTTGTATTTTGCATTTAATATCACTTGCTCCTTTATTGTTGCACACTCTTTTTACAGTGTAAAATTTTTAATTTTAAGTATTTCCTAAGCACATTTTGTTGTAACATCTTGCCCTCCAAAATAGAAAAAGATAAATTTCAATTATTCAATGAAGAGCATACCTATCCCAAATGGGAAGGACTATGAATTGGCATTATTTTTTAAAAAGATTGAAAGTGTCATTAAAAGAATAAGATGGAAACTATTC
Source organism: Acanthosepion esculentum (assembly GCA_964036315.1). Taxonomy (NCBI): domain Eukaryota; kingdom Metazoa; phylum Mollusca; class Cephalopoda; order Sepiida; family Sepiidae; genus Acanthosepion; species Acanthosepion esculentum. The sequence goes on along the minus strand of OZ038481.1, from coordinate 20,243,301 downwards.
TTTGCTACACATCTCTATGAAAAAAACCACACAACATGGTTAATTTAAGTCTTCAAAACATCCCCCAATCAAGATGAAAGGCTAACTGAATTGGAAAAAAAGATTTGTTTAACTGAGTCAACAGAATAATGTTGATATGACAGAAAAAAAAAGAAAAGATGCCTGAAAAATTCAAACATTGCAAAAAATTTATTGTTAAGAAAATGAACAAATCTGCTAATTAGTATGAAAATTACTATGCTAATGAATATGTGAATGCTCTTAACAATGGACTTAATACATTTTATAATAAAACTCCACAAGATTGGGAAAATAATATAAACAGAGTATATAAAATTATTATGGATAGGTTAAACATAAATGATAGAATGCTTAAGTTTCATAAACAACAGGCTTTTACATGAAATATCATAAAGGGAATTTTATAAACTATCTGCAGTATAGATTACTGAATCCAACCAAAAATAATATAGAGAAAATAAAACAATTTTAGAGAAGCTGTGTATCTACACATGAAATGCTACGGGGGTGAATCAATGGTGTAACACAAAGCACACCAACTGGTTTTAAAATATTAAAAATATAAAAGAGCATGTATTTCTTCAACTTGATCTAGAGGAGTTCTTACTAATCAATATCTGAGAAATTACTGATGGGGGCTATTAGCTAAAGAATATAGGGGCATTATTAGCATTGAAATTTTAAAACGGAGGCAAAATTTCATGAGGGAGGATCATTGCGGATCAAGAAAAATAACAATAACTTTGGTGTGGCAATGGAGTATTTGGCTCAGTAGAGACATATGAAAGAAAAAAAGGCAAACAAGCCTCACTACAACCTGAAAATACATGAAAGAGTCAGTAGCAGGATAATTTGGGAGTATGTACATAAAGCTGTTTACATAAACAACTTTTATTTCACTGAATATATGAAAAATTATATAAAAAAGCTTATAACAAAACCCTTTATAAAAGAGGGATTGCTGCCCAAATATGCACACACACACATACATATATATAATATATATATATATATATAATGACAGGTTTTATTATACAAATGAATGATTTCACAATTAAATTGGTATGAACCAACTGAAAAATTTTCAGATATACTTATAAATATACAGTCTGAATTTTAATTTATATCTATTTTTATTATATATATTAAAATATTTAGTGAATCAAGAAATGTTGATCATATTCTTAAATATACATTTTTTTTTAATTTCAGATATATAAAGATTGCTATAGGCCATAAGAAAGATATAACCTCAAACGAGAAAGAAAATATTGTAAAGTTATTAAGTGATGGGGACAGGTATACAGATTTCTCTGTGGGCAGTTCTTCCAAAAAGTGTGATTGGTTCTAAAGAAGCCTTCACCACTATAATCAAATACTATATGTGGTTAGTCTGGTGGTTCAGTTCTAAAAAAATGAACTGTTTGGCCCTCATACATTAAAATTGATGAGAGAGTCAGCTATGCTATACAATAAACATATATATATATGGTGGCTGTCTCCTTGATTACAAAGATGACTTTTTCTACAACCAAAGTATACATTCACTGCTCCTGCCCACACATGGGCTGTACAATAATGCTTTAAATCATAAGGGCTTTTAAAAAGCTCTCTTTTACTGCTGACAAATTTATTTTGGATATTTGTACTGTTTTCAATATTATATATTTTCCTATGCTTGGTAAGACCAAACTTGTTCTTCAAGATTGCTAAAGTGACTTTTCAGCTCAGCTAATGAGAAGACACATTTTTCACAAGTGCATTGAGTTGCATCTGTTCTAATGTAATTCCTCTTCTTGTACATTTTACTTTGACTTGGTTGATACTATTTTGAAATCAGAAAAAATTTACATGAAATTTCCAAAGGTTATGACAAGTGGGTACAACATAGTAATTAGTATTGTGCATGTGTGTGTGTGTGTGTGTGTGTGTGTATATATATATATATGTTGTGTGTGTGTGTGTGTGTGTGTGTGCAAGACCCCTTGATGCAATGGGGTGGTTTCCTGCAAACCCTCCCCTGGTTAAGTTAGACACTATTATGTTTTCCTAGTTAATGTGAATAAGTGTTGTTCCCAGCCTGTCTCCTGACATTCTCTTTTGTTATGGTCCATGTTGAGATTCCCAGCCATCCCAGTTTGTTTTTGTCCCCCATTTTTCAAATTGACTGAGTCAGTCTTCAATTTTTCCCATTCTGCCATTTATTTTTAATCTTTCCTATTCCATTAGTGAGTGTGCTTCTTGATTCTTTCTATCAGCAGAATACAGTGGTCACACTTTTTATTTTAAGGGGTGGACATGTCCTATTAACATTGTTCAGTTTTATTTTTATCTTTGTGTTATATATTTAGTTTTTTTTCTGGGTTCATTCCCCACCCCCACATCATTTCATGAATCATGAAATTTTTATAGTAAAAAATGGACTTCCAAATTTTTAAGTCATGGGGTGTTTTGCAGGTCCCCTGTGAATAAGCAGTATTGTGGTTTATCTAAGATTGAGTGGTGATGGATGAGTCCATGTGTTGAATGAGCAAATTGTAATGAATGAATGGGTTGTGAGTTGGATTAACTAGGACTAGGATAGCTAATGAAGGTTAGCCCCTCCCTATATCCTCCTTGGTCTTCTGCCACAATTTCTGTAACATCAGAAATAAAAAAGAAATTACTATAGAGTACACA
>OZ038481.1:20130601-20235601 GCA_964036315.1 Acanthosepion esculentum | reverse complement strand
TCCACGTGTTATCCATTTATTACAATAAATGGACAACACTCTTAGATCATGTGACCTTTTTATAATAATGGCAATTTCAGTCTACCATACATGGAAATAATGAATGTATTAATTAAAAAAATACAACATAAAAAATAATTAAGAAATAAAATAGTGCAACTAAACTTATTAATCTTTGCAATTTTGGAATCGTACATTTTGTTTCCGCTTAATTACTACATCACCTCGAGGAAACAGCCTAATACAGAGTTTTACACGATTTTAAACTATTATAAATTATTTAATTAAAATTTCTTAAAAAATGAAAAAATTCTTGTAAAACTTAATTATTCATCAGAAAAATTTTATTTCTTCAGACAATAATGTCCTTAATATTACTTATTTACAAAAGCAATTAAAAGCTTTTCTAATTAAGTAATATAATAGTTTTATTGGATTCATTATTTTTCAATTCAGAGCCGATTTTCAGTCAGATAGCTCAAATTTGAAAAAAAAAAGCAGGCGATTTATCATCTCCAAAGACTTCTTTAAAAAAAAAAAAATTTTTCAGGAAACCGAAAGGTTTTCGGCGAAATTTCATGAAATTAAGTAAGTGGGGGGTAACATATTTAAAAAAAAAAAAAAAATTACCAAACTTTTCAAAAAAAAATATTTCAAAAATAATTTCATTCATTTGTGAATAAGTTCTGAAAATTTCATTAAAATTGGACAATTACTTGATTTTTACAAAAATTTCAAAATCAATGTGTTTTCAATGGAAAAAAAGCGCAAAAAAAAACTATGTTATTGTCTCTGACATCGCGATGACGTAAACAAAAGAAGACTTTAACCAAAATTTCGAACGTGTTAGAAAATATTAAAAAATTTTTTAAAATAATTAAAAAATACTTTGGTCTTTCATCTTAATAATAACATAATAACATGGATTAGAAGAGCATTCTTCCATGGGACATTTAAACTCATACACAACATTGGTTCTATCAACGACCGCAGCAACTGGAGAATGGTTATTACTCATTATCAGGTTAGAGGTTTTAAGTTTACTATGATATATATTAAGTTTTAAGGCTTTGTTAGAATCAACAGGAAACACATTATGGTGTATTATAGACTTTTCATCCATGTTGTATTGTCTATGCATTTGTCCTCTGTAAAAGAGGTTAATTGCGGATAATTTTCTGGGTGTATCTCTTGTTAGGTCTGAGAAGTATCTATCAAATTCATTATCAACTAGATAGTTAGGAAAATCGTTATTAATAAGGGTTTGCTTGATGTTAGTCAATTGATTATGAAATATCTTATTGGTAGAAGTTTTGCTCTAGTAACTAGGTTAGAAATTATTGACCGTTTATATTTAATGGGGCATTCACTAAGATAGTTGAGGGTGCAATTGTTATCACTTGTAGGTTTTTTGTATACAGAAGTGGTAAAAGTGTCATTACTAGTATCTATTAAAACATCCAAAAAAGGGATCTTATTATCTTTAGTTAGTTCATGTGTAAAATTAAGTACTGAATTATTTTTAAAGGCTTGTTGCAAAAAGGTTAATTCATCAAAATTTTTAGCAAGTATAAGGATATCATCAACATAACGGAGGTATATGCTAGGTGTTTCAATAATACCAAAAATTTTATCTTCAAGATGTGACATATAAAAATTGCTAAATGTTGGACCAAGGACAGATCCCATAGAGACGCCATCCACCTGTAAATAAATATTATTAAGGTGGTCATAGAAAGGAACCTGTGTAGTGCAGATTAAAAGGATTTTTTTGCGTATATTCGGATTAATTTTAAGAGGTTGCATAAGAGGGTTGTTATAGATGTAATTAGTAATTATATCAATAGTTTCAATGACGAGGACGTTAGTAAATAGACGTTCCACGTCAAGGGAAGCTAGTATTCCATTATTCAGTTTATGAGAACGTAAGGTTTTTATTAACTCATGAGTAGAGTTAATATTATATTTATTAGGTAGATATTTTCCAAATATGGCCAGCACATTTTGGCCATGTTCATAGTTAATGTTATTGAGTGTTGGCTTTTTCTTTTTTATTATTAGGGTTTCCATTATTTTTAATCTTTCTTTACATGTGGATGAGGTTATTATGCTTGTATTTTCTACTAATATGTTTCAGGTGGAGTCTGGTAGGTTTTTGTGCATGTTTAAATGAGTCCTAATGGTGCTATGGTCAAGTAGGTGTAACATAAGTCATCTAGATAGGCATGTAGTAGTGTGACTGATATAATTATTTATAAGTTTGGTTTGATCAGGAACACAGTTTCTTAAGGGGCATTTGAACTCGTAAATAATGTTGGTTCTTTGTAGTTTTGATTTTGCAGGTGTGTTGTTATTTTTTATGATGAGGTTAGCTGTGTTTTTTTTTGTTTTTGTTTTTTTAAGCTTTTCACCCCAGGCAAGGCTGAAAGCCACTAGCACGCAAGGGGTTACAGAGAATTTGGAGCAAGAGCAGATAGGAGTGATAGAGGAAAGGATGTGGAGAATATTTTTTGTAATAGATAATTAATTTCATTTTCTTGTTCGGGTCAACTAGGGTTGTATACTTCTTTATGAAATTTCTAAGTGAAAATTCATCTTGCTTATAGTTGAAATGTATTTGGCTTATACTCCCATTCTTATATATATATATATATATATATATATATATATATATATATATATATATATCTCTTTGAAAGGGAAAGTTATAGATAATAGCTAGCCATTCCATCACCTTTCTCATGGAGTTGAAGACCCTGTACTGAAGTGAAGCTTACTATTTGTTGAATACAAGATATTTTGGGGAAGAAAAAATTATGTCATGAGTCTTCAAAAATTGTTTTGTTTCATATAAAATCATTCTTATTATTAGTTTCATTATTGCTTTTTTAATCAATATTTAAGTTTATTATTAATATTTGCATTATTTGTATTATTGTTAACATTATTATTATTACCAGAACAAAAATCTGCGAAATCATAAAGGATATATCAAAGTTTTAAAGCTATTGAAATTTCCTTTTTAGTATGATAAAAAAATTACCATTGAAGATCAGAAGTGAAGAACCAAAATTTCCCTCTCATTTCGAAAAAGTGTTTGCATTTTTCATATGTGTAACACAAGGAAAATTGCTATTGCACTGAAATTATACTATGATACTTTCCCTTTTGAATGACAGCAAAAATATCTAAATATTATATATATATATATATATATATATATATATATATATATATATAAAACATAGTGCATTTTTCCGTTAGGCAATTGCCTTTATCGAACAGTTATCCGTTGGGTACTTGGTCATTGAGCAGTTGTCTAGATAACATACATATCTGAGAAATAAGCATTTATATATAAGATGAGATGGGTAAATTGTTACCATTTTATATTTTTAACTTTTATATGCACATTATTTTTGATTTTATTGACTGCACAAAATATTTCTCAGATTTTATATATATAATCAGTTGGGCACTTTCTGTGAGAAAAAGAGCAACATGATGCAATTCATACTGCCAGAAATTTGGAGATGGCATGCTGTACTGCTTGGCATTTGCACCAGAAGCTCCAATACAAACATGTTTGGGTGTCAATCTGAGGATAGTGAAAAAGGTTAGTCAAGAGTTGAATGAGTCTAATGATGATTATGAAGGTATTGCAGCTCAAAAAACTCACTTCAAACATTCTGATAAGAAATTTGGTGAGGGCTTCTGACTTGACACAGAGGCCTACATCAAGTGCCTTGAGGAGGTAGTGCTGCCCTGGGTCAAGAGGGTGGCTGTTGGAAAACCCTGCCTGGCAACAGGACTCTGCACCATGCCACACAAGCAGGAGAACCCAGTCATGGCTGTCAGAATGAAGAAGAGAATTTCTGCAACCACATCACCTCTTACACCTAACTCTCCAGACTGCAATCTCCTTGATTATTATGTGTGGGGCACAGTTGAGTGAGAGACCAACAAAACCCCTTGTTAGACCAAAGCAGAACTGAAGGCAAGGATTATGGCAGCATTCACCAACTTATACAACACACCCCTCCACAAGAGTTGCAGGAGACTCCAAAGTTGTCTGGAAGCCGTGGTTGAAGCCAATGGCAATTTTATTGAATAAATTTACTCTTTATTATTTTAAGATATTTTTAACTTAGGCGACAATTTATCCATCGCACCCTGTATATTAGTCATAAATATATAGTAGATTTCTTACCTACTAAACTTGTGATATGATCTAAACATAATTGATAGAAAAACAGTAAATGTTAATTAAAACTTTTGACCAAAAGTCTTGATCAGATTAAAAGAAGACTGAACTGAAGGAACTTTAACTACACCTTAGATTGATAGAAATAGGAAACTAATAATAAGTAGAAATAGGAATGAAACTTTCAATTAAATTTTGGTCAGATTAAAAGAAAATTAAACTGAAAAACTTGTGAGATGTAGCATCAAACAAATAACTTAGAAATATTTTGTTATTCTCAGAAAACACTGCAGAATTTTGGTTAAAGAAACTTATTTTGAAAGAACATGATTTTAGAATAAAATCTATTCTATACTTCACATTTCATGGAAAGCTTCTTTTTATCCTGTCATTTTTATTAGAGACTTTATTTGACTTTTATGCTTTTAGTAAAAATTCTTTCTTCTGACATTTGTTTCCTACCTGTTAAAAATTTAAATTCAGTAAATATTACATTGTAAAAATGATCAATTTCACATTTTTGATTTTGCAGAATTATGATATTCAATAATTTCTTTTTTTAGCAGAAATAATGGTTAAAAAAAAGGATATTTTTAAAATACCCTTAAAATAGTCCTTTCTTTTGATTTGAATGAACTGAAAGAGCCACAGCCAATGTTTGGTTTCAGTCTGAATCTACTTCCATTGTGTATGTAGATGAATAAATAATAAATCCTATTTTTAGCCAAAAAGAAAAGGAATTTTATTTTGCCCAAGATGTTCACAGTAAAATGTTTATAGCAACAAAAGTAAATCCTTATTGCCTGTTTGTTCATTCTTGTCTCTTTCATTTTCTACTGCCTTAAATCATTCCACACCCCCCCACTACTCCGTCCGTCTCTTCATCATTCTTCCTCTCTTAATTTATAAAGATTTTTCTTTCTTCTTTTAAGACTTCATTGTTTCTACATAATATTCTTCATGTCCTCCTTATTTATTTTTTGCCTTGTTTCTTCACATCAATTTTTATGATTACTTCTTTCTATTTCTATTTATTTACATTATTTAGACTCATTATTTTTCCTGATTTCTTTTTATCTTTTTTATTGTCTTTTTTCATTTATTTATTATTTTCTTCTATATTAACGACTACTTTTCTTCTCCACCTGCATCTTCATTCTTTATTTCCTTCATGTCATCATCTCTTATTCTTCATCTTCTTCTATTAGCCCAGTACCTTTCATTTTCTTCTTCCTATTCTTTTCTCTTTCCTTCCCCAATTCTTTGTATTCTCTGTTCCTCTATTTTTCTTTTTTCTCTAACAAAATGTTGAGGATATTCAAACATGTTTGGAAGCAGAACAGCAATCTTATAAACATGACAACAATACAGAAAAAATAGAAACAGAGAAAAAAATGGCAACCACCTTAAAAAGCTTCAACATAAAAATTATTATTGACATGAACAAAAATGCATTTCTCCTTTCTTTCTATTTTCAATCACTGCAAGTCCAATTTGAGATTTCCACATTTACTGACAGATGAAATAACCTTCAAAAAAGTCAACTTTTATGCCACACTTACTTGGTTGATTTGAATAAAGCAGAGAAAACATGAAAGGCTGCTTTCCCAAAATTGACAAAAACAAGACACAACACAATAATACAAGTCCACACTTTTGTCAGAAAATAAACCTTCAAGTTATTTCCCCAGAAGGTTAGCTGTTGGGGATGTGTGTGTGTGTGTGGGGGGGGGGTGATTTTGACAGCTTATTTATTCCTCCTTATTTCTATGGAAAAGAAATAAACGCATACACATTTTGCAGTGTATTTTTCAATAAAGACCATCTGAAGAGAAGGCTATTGTTGCTAACGTGATATCAACCTAAGGATTAGCTAGAATACAGAGAATAAGATAATAGTGTTTCATTTTTATGAAGAGAAAATTAGTTTTTTTCTTGTTTTTTTTTTTTAAGGAAACCTAAAGAGGGAGGATAGGCTCAGATGTCAATAAGAGAGTTCCTGGTGAATCCTGGTGGGGAGAGGATATTGGTCATCACTTGAAAGAGACTTTAATAAGTCTCTTTCAAGTGATCACCAATATCCCTTTCCCTTTGCCGAAAATCTAAATGATTAAATTTAGTTTTTTAATCCTAATCTTTTAAAGTCTTAAAAGAAGTGCCTTTTAAAAAGGTATTTAAAGATTTTAATAAACTTCTGTAAGACCATTTCAATTCAGAATAAAATCATATGAAAAGAAAGGGGATGATTATTCAACATAAAATTTAAAGTGTAAAGCAAATTTAACTTGATCTTTACTGAACAAAATCTTTAGTGAATCATAAACTATAATAATAATGATGTCAAATTGATCTAAATTTATTGATTGACCTCAGTTTATATTAAAAATGAAACCATTACTGAGTTTAAACAATATCTAAATTGTGTTTCAGTTTTAATATGGACAGTTTTCAGAAAATGGTATATAAATCAAATTTGAACAAAATAAAAATAGGACTAGTCTTGATTAATGGATGAAAGAGTTGTATATTTTTCACCAGTGGAAGTGGCTAAGATTTTGATGGCAAAATTGGCATGTGAAGCTTTTGGTCACCTAAGTAAATTACTGTTTTTAATTCTACTCTAAAATCAAGTGATTAGCAGAATGCTTTTCTTGGTATATTTTATGATCTTTGAGGGCTAGAAAAAAGTTACTGCATTTTTTTATGCTGTATGGTGCATGATAGGGCATCTTAAGCATAGTGATGCTGAAAAAAGGCTGTGCAAAAATACTGGGACACCAGCAAAAATTTCACCTTTCAGCGCTTATCTCAAGTTAAAAAAAAGAATTTTTATTTATTTTGCTAAAAGTACTCTTCATTATTACAGAAAATTTGAGTTAATAATTAGTGTGAGCTTGAATAATTGCTCCAATTCAATTGGACATTGAATGGAACAAGTTACAGATTTTCACATTGAGGATTACTACCAAGAAGAATGGGGGAAAATTTCCAAAGTTCTTGGAGATTGCATGGTTTTTGTTGAAGCACTTGTTTCTTCAGTTCCCACCACAATGGTACAATTATATTGAGATCAGAATTTTGTGTTTGCCAGTCTTCCAAAATCTGAACATCTTCATCTACAAGAAACCTTTTGTTAGCAAACGATGTGTAGCAAAGAGCTGCATACTGAAAAGATTTCTCCATCTTCATATTCTGGCAGAAGATTAGACCATAGTAACCTAATCTAGTTTTCACCATTTAGGCTTCCATCAGCTTTTATCAATTTTTTCTCCCATCACTTTTATTGCAAATCAACACCATTATGTGTCCACCACCAAATTTTACCATCTTTGTGGTGTATCTTGTATTGTTTGTTTTTTCTACATGTCTGCTTACATATTCTCTTGTATTAGGATGTAATTCTATTTTGCATTCATCATTAACAATTACTTTCCAACATTTCATGTTAGGTTATTTAGACCACTTCAATCTTCTATATCAAAGTTTTTTTCGGTTAATGAGGAAACTCCCATTCATATCAGTGAAAATTTTGGGTCCATTTAGTGATGACAGAACCTCAGTAGTTCAGTTTTTGAGGTACTGAGTGTGACCAGCCAGTTTTGAAAATTCCCAGCCCCTTGGCTATCTCTTGTTGAATCAGATTTCCCTTCAAAGTCAAAACTATCATCTTTGTTTCAGCAGAAATTTTGGCCATGATTTTAGTGTAAAGAAGCAAGATACTGTTCAGCTACAATAACTTATCAAGGCACCTTACACTCGTGCAAAAGATAAATTTGCATATTATCATGATTTTATCATCTCAGATCTTTCACTGGCCCAACTGTTTTGCATGACCTTTTTTCAGATTCAAACTGCTTAAAGCAGCGTATATTCTGTTACATGGCACTTACGACAACAAGGCAACAACTTATTTTCCTATCCTCAATGTCCAGAGATACTTCTGATAAAAGCATACTGCTAATCAATGTTAACTTCTTAATAAAGGTGTACAATAAGTTCATGTAGTTGGCCTAAAACATTTGCATGCCAGTGGTTGGATCAAAACAATTTTGATTCCTCTATTTTCTCCCATTTGACCTCATGCATTACTAAGGTGAACTTAGTAAATTTTTGAACAAATCAAGTCCAAATTAGATTTCAAGTGAGATTGTATTTAAATCGAGCTACACTGACACTCTAGTGTGTCTAGTTGTATTTAATTTAAATAGTGTCTATTTGGAATCTGTTTTTCACTTTCAAAATAGACTCATTGCAAATAGCTTGGCTGTTGAAACTATCTTTCTTTCACTATAGTCAACAATCATGTATATAACAAGTCTGTTTTCTTGAATTTTCTCCACTCCCCCTGAACTTACACCCAAATCTCAGAATGTCAACACAAATTTGTTCAAAATATTAACATTTTTTCCAGCTTAGCAATCAGTCAACAATTATTTTGATACTGTTTCCTTAATCAGCAAGTGTTGTTCAAACCCATTATTTAAAAGAAAAAAAAAACATATACACTCATAAAATGTTGTCTCCACTGTCAAATTTCATTCTCTCATTAAAATGTGATCTCAGAAGCAAATGTTAAAATAATTTTGAACCTGATGCACCAATTCTATAGACTAGAATTCTTTCTCTGCACTCAGAGTTGCTTTTAATATTGGGTGTTAAGATTAGAATGTTAAAGAGATTGTGGAAAATTATTCACAACATTTCAGTTTAATTTGAAGATAATGACTAGAATCTGCATAAAGTTATTTCTGTTGTAATTGTATTGTGATATTTTCTTGTAATTACAAGGGTTTATCTAGATTTAATTTCACAAGCCCCATTAGGTAGCAAAATATTTTTCTCTTTCTCAACGTATTTGATATTATCATTGGTAAAACATTAAATTACAAAACTTCTACCTCCAGTCTTAATACTAATCTGCTTGATAAAATGAGATCTGTTGTCTATTGTTTGTAGATTTTCTTTTAAGTTACAGAAAGTTTTGTTTTGTGTGAGGAAATTTTTCACTAATAATTTATTTATCTGCAAACTAATAATTGCTTTGTGGTATAATCACACAAATGACATACAAGCAGGCACATACATACATAATAAATCTAAATATATAAAAGTATTACATTAACTGCCTATTATCCTAATCTTGTGAGCTGATTGGTTAAACCCTTAAATTAACAGTTCCTTTTAGGAAATATATCAACTGTTCACATGAAAATAATGTGAAAACTGACAAAGATCAAGAAGAGTAATGGAGAAGAAATGGCTGGATGAACAATATTGAAATTTGATACTGAGTTTTTATTGCCAACTCACTTTTGACATACCTTATTAAACTTGGATTGTCATCAACAGAAGAGAGGAAATATATTCAGAAGATCAGGCAGAGTCACTTTGTACAGTGATAGAAAAAAAAAACAACGAAGTGTGTTGGTATTGTGAGGTACTGCTGGAGTGCCTGGGTTAATGATAATAATGCTTCAATCTAGAAATCATACCTAACCTAAAAAGTTATCACTTGAGAAAAGCTTTGTTGGAGACATTGCTGTTGTGCTCACAGTAGTAATTTTTATTAATTTATTTATTATTATTTACTGACATCCAATAAATTTTCATGTTGGTCATACTGTACTGTAATAAAATTTAAAGTTATTTTTCTTTTTATTCATACATATTGTGAAATATTTTAAAAAAATTAAAAAAAACATTTTTGCTATATACACAAATTATATACATGTAAATGTTTATACATATCTTGTTTGTATTTATTGGCCCCGTAGAAAGGGTTGGGGGGAAATGTGGGGAGGTAAAATGTGTGCACTTGATTGAGAGTGGGGAGGTGTTAGTTTTATATTCATATAGAAATGACTGCAAAACACTTGAACCTCCCCAATTTATAGGTAGAAGTGCACAAATGCATGATGGGATTTTTTTCCTAGCCAATAAAATAGGCAGGTTCATCTAACTCAGTCCTGGTCTGTCTTGTCTTTAAGGCCAAATGCTTTGTTCTTGCTTTTGTGTTTCAACTCCAATTCTTGTGAACCTTTTGCCTTGCATTTCTTGTTTGCTTTTCATTATTTTTTTACCCTGTTCCTTTCTTTTCTTGTTATTGCAAACTTTGTCAATTCTGTTTGTTGAACAGTTCTGTCACTTATTTTGCATTTAACGATGGCTGCTAACTCAACAGTCACTTGAAGACTTTCAACAACAGCAACAATTAAAATGGATATCACATGTAACTCAAAAAGAAAATAATGAGGTAATCTATTCATACAAATGAATTTCTTAATTGAAAAAAAAGTGCATTGCATATATTTAAACAATGAAGTTTTGTTAAAGTTTCTATTTATATTGTTAAAAAATATAAATGAATAACTAGTCTTAATTGGTTATACTGAATATGACTTGTATGTCCACAATAAATGTTTGTGTGTCTTTCTCTTAATATATCCATATGCCTGGATATCTCTCTCTCATATATATATATATATATATATATATATGCAGTGAACTGTTGCTTTAGTCATGCTGCTCTAAAACCCTTAAGATACTTTTCATTCCATTCATACTAGTGATTTTTCTTATACTAATTGGTATCTATTAAATAGTAAATATTTCTTATACTTCATTTTGTTCCAAATTCAGGGAATGGCTAATCTTAAATTAGGACTTGAATGCACTATTGTCAGAAAGAAAATATTTTTTTATATTTTTTGTCCTTATAGAAATTTAAAATTCATTGCTTAAAATCAAAATGAATAAATGATGTCACATGTTCAACTCTTGTCATAAAAAGTAACTCTTTTACATACATACATACACACACACACACACACACACGTCATTCACTGTTTCGCTGTATCACAGCATCTCAATGTGACTAGACATCCGAATACCTCAAGCCAGGATTAAAACCCAGCCGATTTGGTCTCAGTCAGAGTTTCTACCACTGGGCTATCTTCATTTGACAGAATGAGCTAGCTAAATCTAGCATATTGTTTTTACAAATGTAAACAAATGCCAATCAGCCATAGGGCTCGATTCATTTTACTGAAGAGCTTTTCATTAGTGCAGGTGGCTGTTGTTTATAAAATTAATTTGTCATTCAACAGTGCTATTTATGGCATCACTGATGACTAGCATTATTTTATGATGGGAATAATGAAGAATATTCATTGCATTAGCTAGAAATGATTTATAGCCTGGTAAGTTTAGAATATCTTTACACCATAGTGAGCGGAGGACACTTGAAAAAGTGATAGACCTTCGAGAAGGCCTAGGAATGAACAACAGAATTTAAAGGCTGATTAATAGTTATAGAAATTTCACTTATAATGAAACAAAATGTACTATTTGAGATTCAGAGCATTGTTGTGCTTATTGTTACTGGTACTTTGGTGTTGGTAACAGTGGTCAAATTTGCACTCCTACATATGTTGACCAGACTCTGGATGGTCATGTTGTACAGGCACTTGTCAAGATTAATACATTGTAAGAGCAGCAGTAGCAGACAACATGATGTCTAAAACCCAGATTGGAGGAAATGCTATCCTAGAAATGTCAACATCGTCTGTTGAGAATCATTTATTTACAGCAGGACTATAAACATGAATATCTGGAGCTCCAAAACTATTGTGTAAGTCACACAGTCTGATGAGATATCCATGGGGTCATTATGGTGTGAGGTGCCATAAGTTAAAATTCTTACTCAGTTTTGATATTTGTGAAAAGAATATTGAAATGTGCCATATATATCCACAACATTTCCTGCAACAGGTGATGTGTTATTCTAGCAGGACAATGCCCTGCTCATATGATGCCCATGTTACTCAATATGCTTTGTAAAATGTTTGAAAACTTCCCTGACTAGCATTATTCCCATACCTTCCCCCTCCCTTAAACATGTACGGAATGATGCTTGGCATATTCAATTAGCCCACCTAAAACTTTTCTATTATGTCAACATGTGGAAGAGGTGTGAAATTATTTATCACATGATTGCATTTGGTAGCTGTATAAATGAATGCATACAAGTTAATGTCTAAAGAGGACATACTGTGTATTGTTGATACAGCTCTTATTTTGTATTGACCTGCATATGTGATCATTTACAGAAATCCAGCTATATTACCTGTCTGTTTAAGCTTGAGTAAATTGAAACATCCATTCAGGATGTTGCAGTTTTATTTTCCATCAGATAATTTGAGGTACTTCAATATAGAGCAGTGATTAGTAACCAAGTTTTCTTTTTTCTTCTTCTTCTTATTATATTGAGTTCAGTCTTTATCTGTGGTTTTGTTCTAAACTAAACTCAGTAAATACCTGTCATCTCACAAGACAGGCAAGACAGATAATTCAGTTTTGATTAGAAAAGGATGTTTCTTCTCTTCCAAATGCCATACCATTTTGCAGAAATATTCAATGTTAAGTAAGAATTTGGCAAAATTAGAGATCACCAGATAATTTGTACAATATCTTGAAAAGTCAAAATATATCAGAGATGTTTTTGTAATAATTCATTTGCTTATTTGAACCCGTGGAAACAAAAAAGATTTTTAGGTTGGTAATTTCTGATTCATTAACTACTTAATCAACTTCAGTTAGGCAATAGTTCTATGTCATTTGACTCTTCAATGCACTTGTAATGCCGATCCTCTTGCACGGTGTCAATTGTAATGCAGTCTCAGGTCAAGGTGTCCATGTAACACTGTGTCCTAACCCCACTGGGCCGACGTCATCCACAAGACCAGCTGTTGGTCCTGTATGGTCCAGTATTACAGGTTAGACCTAAGTCTCTGGTTTCAAATGTTGATTCGATTCCACTCACCAGCCATGTTGTGATTTTTGATCCTGGTGAGTAGTTATTGGGTCATAGAATTCTGACAGCTCTGATGGTCTACCTGCAAGCTTGTTGGGTGAGAATTAGGTTAACAGCAAATAAATATGGCTAAGTCAATCTGATTTTAGAGGGACAAATGTTTTTTATATATATATAGCATAAACAATACATATAATAATACAATTCTCATGGGAAAATGTTGAATGTCTCTTGTATATGAACAATGATCAACAAAACAAAAAAAAAACTTTGCGTAATTTTATTAAAGGAGAGAGATGGCTTCATTTTAACCCTTTTTGATTACTGTAGCTTGTTCAACGCTCCATTCTCAGTGGTAGTAATATTAATAACAGTAGTAGTCTTAGCTGTTGGAGGAAGTAATTCGCTTCTTTGTACCTATATCAACAGCACATGTTAGCGGATGCTTTGTTCCAATCTCTGACGTCACTTCCTCTTCTCCTCGAGTTTCCAACTCAACTTTCCATTGTCTCTAACCCAACTCTGCTCTACTCATCTTCTGGTTGGCTTGCCTCTTTATATAGAGAACTGGTGACGTATTTATTTTTCTAATGTGAACATACTGACATACTTTTATTAGGAACGGGTCGACCCATTTCCCGACACATTTCTTAAAAAAAAACAAAAAAAACTTCACACTCATTTCATCTTTCATGACCCTGACCATATTGCCATTGTTTTAAGTTTATCTTTTAATAACTTGGAGCAATTTTAGTAAACTTTACATAGATTCATGCTGTCTTGTTTTATCGATAAAGTTAACCTTTAGATCAAGACATTCTTAATTCTATCTTCTATTAATAATCTGATATCTTTTGTATGCTTAAAGAGAAGAAAAAAAGATTGTATTTCGTGTTTGATGTAATGGAATAACCTGTCACCCCCATGAGTGACTACACTATAGGTAGTAACTACCTATAAGTATCTGTAAGTCAATGGACTACAGAGACTAGCTGGGATCTGTTGAGTATGATTCAGACTTATGCGAGAACTACTGACCTTCCAATCATAGCACTCATTACTGGATTGACTTGTGATGACCTTGTACATAACTGTTAACTTTATTCTTATTGTACTGGTTTTTTACAATAAACCTTACTTATTGTATCCACCGTGTTTTTCAAGTATATATTCCTATTAGCATGGAATATAACAGAGTTCTAAATTAACTTTCTGTAACATTTACATTTCAAAGTCTTTACAGCATTTTTAACATCTTGGTTCTTTTGAAAACATCTTTATTTTTCCCCTGTTTTCCAGCATATTCTCCTTTATTATCATTATTATTATTTCAGGGTGATATTGCCCCCCCCCACACACACACACATTGGTGATCATGGCTCTCCACAATTTCCTGATCTTTGTAGCTCTTAATAAATTTTGTTTTATTGTTACTTCTCTTAAACCTTGTCCCACAATCCATTTACTCAAGCTTACTAGGTAGGTTATACATTATTTTCCTCTTGCCTTCAATCTCTTCTGTGAGTATCAAATTTATCAAGCCCTCTTTCCTCATTATATGCCCTCGAAATTTCAACTGTCTCTTCCTGATGTTAAGTATAAGTGTTTGTTTTGTTTCTCTAAATCTTTGCCATTGCTCACATGTTCGATTCATGGTATTTTCAGCATCTTTCTGTAGAACCACAGTGTATTTGTTATGAGTAGTCTTTTAGATTATAGGTACATTTGCGTCATTTAGTATATGTAAAATTACAAAAAAAAATTTGTTTGTTTATAATTTGTCAATTAACATTAATTTTTTATTAAATCATGTGGTGGAGGGGGTGGTCATTTATATGGCACCCAAGAGTAATCTTTCAATATTAATCAATATTACAATTGACAATAATATTATAGAATCATGTTTCTTAGAAATGCAATATATTCTCAGAACAGGCTTATTTTTACTTTGATATGCAACAAGCCTCATTACTCTAGAACTTGGAATAGACTCCCAGTTGCTTGTCTGCTACTCTACATACAAACTTCTGCCTCATAGGAATTATTCCTCATCAAAGTAAAT
Source organism: Acanthosepion esculentum (assembly GCA_964036315.1). Taxonomy (NCBI): domain Eukaryota; kingdom Metazoa; phylum Mollusca; class Cephalopoda; order Sepiida; family Sepiidae; genus Acanthosepion; species Acanthosepion esculentum. The sequence continues at coordinate 20,220,523 of OZ038481.1, read as the reverse complement.
GGGGAGCTTAATATACTTTTCAGAGCTTGATATCTTAAACAGCTGGAAAAGTTAGAGAAAAGATTAAAAAGCAATTATTGATTGGCCACAAGATGAAGATATATTCAAATCAAATGATCTTAGCTATTTGCAAATAATTCAAAATCAAAAATTTGGTTTTACTTTCGTCAACATCAGCAAACAACGATCTAATGTTGTATAAAATAAAAAATAAACCTGTTTGGTGGCAGAGGCAGTTATAAATGGAATACCCATTTCTTGATTTAAATAGTTATTGATTTTTCAAATACTATGCTGAGTACCTAAGAATTTCTTCAAAATTCTCCAGGTAAACTTCATTAAGTGCAGCAGAAGACCAAATGGAAGTAGGAAGATTGTGTTGCACCATTTTTTCAATGATGATAACCTGCTTGTCTGGAAAGTCAGCACTGGAAATCTTTGCTTTCGCCTCACCTGGGCTTGAACATTGATAACTAACAACAGTGAAGAATAGACAATTATCTCAGTAATAAGGCAGTCTTTAACACACATATTTAGTAAACATCATTTAATTTGGCACATGGACCATATATGGTGTTTTGCCAATCTTTCAAGTGGGAAGAGTTTACCTACCTTGAAAATCAGCATTCAAAATGCTGATACTGTTGGGAAATATACATAACTACTTCATTCATAAGACAAACTCAAATCCTTGAAGTCACCTTGTAATAATGCCATTTATTGGTCAACATGAAACAGTTTGACTTGTGTTCTACACTTCTATTGAAATCAAAAGCAAATAGAATTATTTGTGTTTAAGTTCAACAAGAAATTAAGGCCTTAAAGGTATGAAATGAAGCCTATTCTACTCATTTGTCTGAATGGTTGAGTTGGTAGGTTGATGGGCTGATTACCTGGTTCAAAATCTATCAAGTGTGAAGTTTGTTCTTAATATTTTCTTAGAAATAGCTTTCTCACAGATTTTGTATAGATTTCAAATATTAAATATTTAATCATCCTTAAGTCAATTAATTTATAATGACGCTGAAACAAATCAAAACTGTTATGTGAAGGATATTAGTGTATGGGAATGCATCAGTGAATAATAAAGACAGACAAAAAATATATCTTTATTATTACTACAACTTCACAAGATTAATTTGGTAAATATTTTCCATTAATGACATTGCTTGGGTTTGATTTTGGAGACAATTTTATTGCAACTTTCACTTTATGGTATGAATCATTTGAAATTCATTAAATCATATATTTATACAACAGTTTAAGTAACTATTTATAAAGAATTATCAGTTATATTGCTGGAGAAAAATTTGTTAAATGTCAAATATTATTTTAAGAGTTATTTGGACTATTGATCTCCTATTTGTTGTTGATCTCCTATTTGTTGTTGCAGTGTTGGTATACACTATGGAGAAGGGGAGTGAGACCCCCATTATTTCTATAAGTAAAGACTAAATCTTAATATAGACCTCCTGAGAAATAGAAAGAGTTAAATCATTGGTTCAAATTTTCAAATAATAATGACTTATCTTAAAATTTCAGAATACCACAGAACTTGAATAGAAAAACTGAACTGAGATTTAATTTTTGAAAATAAGCTCAAAATCATAAGTAGGAATTTTCTCTCAAAACTGTGTTTTTAGAAATCAATTGATAAGAAATGAAAGTCTTTATACTGAACAAAATAAATCTATTGTGGGAAATCTGTAATCGAATATTTATGGGAAATATTGATGAGACAGATATGCAAACGAATGTCCTTTTTTTTACTATTCTGTAATTGCAGTCATTCATGTCTCTCAGTAAATTGCTTTGGAAATTGCAAATAGAAAAATTGAGAAAATAATCAGAAAAGATGGATTTGGGATTTCGATAAGAAAAGAACTTATTTGGATGAGAATTCTATTGACAAGCCAACCTTTTCCAAATTTCTTCTTTTGATATAAATTTTAATAGAATAATTTAATATCTTCAAATATGGAAAAAAATTTTGAAATAAAAAAAATTAGCACATTTCAATTTCTATTATTGAAAAGAGTGGAGTTTTATTGGTTGCAAATATGCAAAAGAGAAAATATTTCTCATTTTAATGTTCTCATATTTTTTTCTTTTTAAGCATCAATGATTTTAGTAGAAGAAACAAATAAGAATTGTTTAGAATTAAGAAAATACAAAATATACTTCAGTTGCAATTTAAGATTGACAAAGAATAAATAATCACATTTGATTAACGCAGTATCAAAAAGAGGTAATGTTTCTAAGTTCTGTTTTTTCTTGGTATGATGAAATTTTTAATTTCTATTCCATCTTGTAAAAACCAATAATTTGTTTGTTTGCCTCAGAACTATTCTAATATATAGAGTTCACAAGATGAATTTGCCTCTGTAAATTATTTCATAGCTTTGCAGTAAGGAATTAGATTAACAAAAATGAGACAATTTTGATTGATATGAAATCAAATGAATTATAACCCACTTTCTCCCTGTCTTACTAAGAAAAATGTTCTTGTATCACTAAATAAATGTAAACAAACCTTTTTCTTAACCATCAGATTCAATTCATTTAAAGGAAAATCTTAATTAACCTGATTATTATTATTCTATAATCACTAATTAGCCATCAACACTTTTCTTCAAATCTTTTAAATGAGCTGAATCAACCAGTATTGTAAGTAGATAACAATCATTCATGAATAATATGCTGAAGCTACTGTAAAAATACTTAATTTATTTTTTTTTTGTTAATTCTTTAGCACAACAAAGAAGACTAGGAGAAGGTTTCTATACATTTTTGCTCTCTTCCAGCAGCCATCGTCGTTGTCTTCTTCTTCTTCTTTCTACTTAAGCTAATCAAAGTCGCAGTTATTTTTTTATGTGTAAAGTGAATCCATATTCTGATAATGGCCAAATCAAATGAATATTTTGCAGGAATAAGTCTGAAAAGGCTTTTTGCACAGTTGTTTTTCATCTTTAAAATGAAAGGAAAAAAGAGGAAATACTTTTATGTTCTTCTGAAGAGAAGAAAGACATAAAAGCAGATAGCTGGCCTCTTCCCAGGCACATGGGCAATGTAGACGGTAGGTCTGTGAATCACAATCATTAGCATATGGAGATTGATTTGAGCACAAAGAATTGATCCAGCAGATAACTGTCAGTGAAGCAACATTGGTACACAGACATTGCTTAAATGCATCTTCTATATGATACCTTCTTAAAAGCATATAAGGGGGTGCTGAAAAATTCTCAACCCTACAAAGAAGGGATTTTGGTAAGAGGTTAAAGCTGAGAACGTTTCAGCATCCCCTTTGTATATTAGTGAAGAGTTGTTACTCTTCGATTTGGTCATTTGTGCTGATTCCACTTCAGATTTTAATATTTCTGATCCTTCAATAGTTCTCTATATTGCTGGTTGTCCTCCTCTGTTGTAGAAGAGTTCTCCAATGTATTCATTCCATCTCTGAAATGTTTTTCTTTCTCTAATATCAGTGTCCTATCCTTGGATTTTATGCATCCTATTGATGAGCATCTCTTTTGTCCTGTTCTCTTATTTGTTTTTTGTTTTTTTATTTCTGCATATTTTTTGTTGAGTCATTCCTCTTTAGCTTGCCCTTATTTGAATTTCTTTGTACAATTTCCTATATTCTGTGCCATACCTTGGCATTGTTTTTTATCTCCTTTTCATCATGTCAAGAATTCCATCTTTTATCCATTCTTTGGGATGATCGCGATTGCTGATGTTACTAAAGCTTTTCTTCATGTGTACCACTTCAACTTTCCATTTTGTCTATTGTATCCTCTTTTATCACTATTAGGGGCCCCGATTTTCTGTTTCAAATTTTCATAGATTACGTTTCCAATTTTAGTAAATTCTGTTTTTAAACGTTTTCACTTTTGCAAAATTTAATTTTTACTTTTTTATTTAATTATTTTTTTAAAACTTTTATGAGAAAATTGGATAAATTAAAACTTAAAAAACATAATTCAAAGTTTTATTTCATATGAAGAAATAGCAAATGACTACATTTTTTAGCATGTTAAAAAATTTCAATTCCAAAAATAAGTTCTATTTTTATTTGAAAGAATTCAGGTTGATAATTATATGGTAGTCAGCAATATTAAAATCAACAAAAGAATCAACAGCAAATAACTCAAAGTATATTAAAAACTTTGACTACAATTTTACAAAACAATAATTAAATCATAATTCAATCTCTGTAACAAAATATAAGCATTAATTCAAAATTTAAATAAAATTTATCACAAACTGAAATACTGCTCAAATTTGAAATTGAATATTTTTCAAATTATGAAATTAGCAATCATTAAATCTTTTCTGTAAATCTCCATTGAAATACAACATTGTAAGTTGCTTGGTATTCTCAGGGGGTTAGATTTTCACGTTGTTTATTCATTAAATGTTTATATTGAGAAAATGAACGTTCAACATCAACACTGGTAACAGGCATCCATATGACCTTATTGGCAATCTGTTCCAGAAGAGGAAATCTGCTCTTATTTGCTTTCCAAAATGCTGCGATATTAAAAGGATTTGGTAAGTCATCTTTGTAATTCACATAAATTTGAAATTGTTCTATGAGATCAGTAGAAGGATCTTGCAAGTCTTTAATAGCTGCAAAACTATCAATATCATGGCTTATACAGAGTAGCTGTCGAGGATCAAATAGACGAGCTGCCTTGTAAAAGTTATATACAGGGTGGCCCTCCAGGTATTTATTCAATTTAGAAAAAGATATGCCGAACAAATCTTGAAAATTTGAGATAACTCTCTTCCTCTCCTGGTTTTTAGTTCAGACAGAAGACAATCAGTTTCAAGGCCAAATGTTGATTTTGATATACTAGCATGTAAATATTGTTTCACATCCTCCATCATATTATAAACAACACATGCAAGTGCAGACTTAGTTTCTTCTAAGCTTGTCAAAGCTTTTATTAAATGTGTGCAGTTCTCATTTATAAAATGCAAATTTAGGTGCAAATTAAGGAAAGAAGCATGATGTAGTGACCACCATCTACTAATTCAAGAATTCTATTTACTGCAAGGCCATGACTCTTTTCTTGCTTAAAGAATCCTTCATAAAATTGTATAAAGGATGATTGATATCTAGCTGCATTAAACCAGGAATTCCATCTGGTTGCCACTGGTACAGGGGGTAATTTCACTTGTTCTTTGGGCAAATAATTTTCAAGCCATTTCAAATATCGTTTTTTTTCGACTCGGCTTTCTAAAAAGAGCTGACTTGATGAAAGTAGTGAGCTGGGTAACATTATCAAATGCTGGCCAATTTGAAAATACTTCACCAACAAGATTTAAAATATGTGCCAAGCACAATACATGGCAGCTGTTGTTAAAGATATTTGACAACACTTCTCTATGAGCTTTTTTGGGATAGGCTGCCAAATCTGTTACAAAGCAATTATATTTTCAAATTCAATATCCACATGAGTTACAGCTCAGATGCATGCTTGACTTACAGTTTGATGATTACATTCTGCCAGGGTTACAGCATCAATGAAAAATGGCTCACCATGAATGCTTGCAATGATATTCAAAATGCTGTGGTCACGACAGTCAGTTGTTTCATCTGTTATGATACTAATAGATTCATCAGTAAGCTTGGCTTTCAGAGCAGCAAAGTGACAAGCAAATAATTTTGGAAGATGAAGTTCCCTAATACAATTGACACTTGGAATAGCTCCACCTTCCTTACAATGTTTTAATAAGAATGGTCTCATTTTATCAATTTTGTGACGGGGAATGTCAGCTAAAGTGCACATTTTTAAAAAAATCAAGAATAAAATCATCTCGTACCTCTTTACTCTTGAACAATGTTGTTACTGTCTTCTGTTTCACTTGAGACAACCCTTTTGAAGATTTTTTTCTCATAGGAATTTTTGACTTAATATGGTCTTTAAATGTGTCAACCCTAAAAATATCATCACTATGGTGACAAAATTTGAAAAATAGCATATTATCTTCTGCATAAAAGTCATCAGGAAATTGTTCAACTCTGGCTTTAGCACAAATTTTAGATACTGAGGTCATTTTTTTTCTTTTTGGAGGAGCAGGTGCAATTTTTGAACTTGAGGGTGATTCACTAAATTCAGCCATTTTGGCAAATTCTTAATTGTATTAGAAAACAAAATATGAAAAAATAATCAGGAAGGATTGCAGTGTAACTGTCAGCTTTACAGTAGTCGGATGTTGAAAGAAGAAAACTTTTCTATATTTATAAATTGTATGAGAGAAACGTAGCATTTCATAAAATAACAAGTTATGAAATTAAACTAAAGAAATAGATTTAAAAAATTTATTGCTTTGATCTTGCTTCTTTTCCTTCTTTTGTTTTTTAGGTTCAAACTATTGTCTATAATTCCTATTTCCACTTTATCAATGGAACCAAGACTCATTGGGTTGGGGGGGGGGACGCTGTAATCAACTGACTTTTATCTGCTTTGCTACATAAAGTTTTTTATTTTTTTTAATATTCAAAAATAAGATAAAATATTCTAGGAAAATCTACTTTTTTGTACGAATGCAGAATTTTTAAATTCTTTTTTAGGTCTTATAGGTACTTCCATGAGATCGCTAAAAAAGAGCATAGCATGATGAAAAAGGCGCCAAACTTGACAAAAACAAAATTTTATCATCTAAATGTTCATCCTAGTATTAAAGAGGAAAGATCAAAGTATTTTGGGGGTATTTTTTTTACATTTTTTAATCGTTCCTAGCACGTCCGAAATTTTTGTTAAAAATCTTGTTCGTTTTTTTTTTGTCATCAAAACTGACAGATAATCAATCATTTTCAATCATTTTTTCCATTTTATAAAAAAGATGAAAATCTCACTTTGAAATCAGTTATCATTTTTTCAAAACTTATTTTAAGAAAATCAGAAATTATAATGTTTATTTAAAATATTTTGAACCAAGCTTAACTTAGGTTCTGCGCCGAAAAGATGTAATTTGAAAATAAAACAAAGTAGGTCATAACATTTCGCGTCACTGGACAGGTGACGAAAGACATTTTCATGATATTTAGATAGCTTACGTGAGTATAATTCTTTCTACGGATGGAGGGAAGTGAAATTATTTAGATTTAAGTGAACAAATTATTTACCTTATTATTTTTAAGGAAAACTTTTTTTTTTGTACTTAGCTTTCACCTTTACATTTATGATGCTTTATGGAAAATATATTATAAAGAAATGAAAAACATTGTTAAGAGTGAGATTAAATTTCATAAGAAAGGTATCTAATTAATTTATAGGTACCTTTCTTATGAAATTTTATCAGAAGTGTACATAAAATACTATAATTTTATGTACATTTATTACATTTTACTGTGTTATTTGTATTTCCATTCATTTTATTATGAATTTTGATATTTCATTTATGGAAAAATGCCATAACTGAGATTAATTTAAAAATAAGATCATATAAATTTCATAAGAAGATACTGATACTTGTAAGTACCCTTCTCAGTTGAAATTGAAAAATCAAATTGACTTCTCCACACATGTTTCACAAAAGTAAAGGCCTTAACAGCAGAGAACAACGCTTAACTCAAATAACACAACTTAATTGTATTCTGGTTGGTCTTCCGTACTTTATAATTACAGCCCGATTATAAACACAAAATTACATTTCTTAATTACTGCAGATCTTCTGATTAGTCAAAACGATACAGTTTACAACGTGCTAAAAAAAGATCTATCTCATAAGGACACTTACAAAACCTGATCCGGCTTTTAACTAATTTTATATTTTAACAACTTAAATGTAAAAATCTCTTGTAATTAAAGAAATAACAAATTAATTGTATTAAAAATTCATTTTTCATTGAAAAAATTTTTGCTTTTAGAAAATATTGTCCATATTCATAAAAACAACTAAAAGCAAATAAAAGCATTTGAAATTAAATAATATATTTGTTTTGTTGAGTTTTGTATGTTACAATTCAGAGCTGATTTTCAGGTGGGGGTGGGGGGGGTCCAATTAAAAAAAAACATGATTTGCATTCCTCAAAGCCTTGTGCTTTTAACTACTGTAATCACTAAACCCGATGCGATCGAATTTCTAGAGTTTTCATAAAATTAGTTGGGGGGGGGGGTTAATAAATATAAAAAAAATATTTCTGTCATGACTTTAATAAAAAAAACATATTTATAATAATTTCCATCATCTATGAATAGTTTCATTAACTTCCGACAATTATTTTTATTTTTGCAAGCTTTTCCAAATTAATGTGTGTCATACAAAAAAAAAAAACGTGCTAAAAATTGTATATGTTATTTTAGTAGTTCTGGTGATACAAAGAGAAACAAGGTTTTTTAAATCAAAATTTAGAATGTTCTAAAAAGAAAGTAAAAAATTTTAAAAATAATTAAAAAAAAAACTTTGTTTTTTCATCTTCATAATAACATAAGCATTTAGACGATTAAATTTTGTTTTCGTAAAGTTTGGCATCTTTTTTATGCCAATTTTTTAGCGATTTCATGGAGTTATCTAAAGAGGAAAAATAACTACAAATATTTATAAAGAATGAATTTAAAGGAAATAACGAACGTTACATTGTTTTATTTATTAAAATATTGAAGAAAACCTAAGAGACAGTTTTCAAGTATTATTTTTATATTTGAAAGAAAGAAAGAAAGAATTAATTTATGAAGGAAAATGATTGCATGAAAAAATACGAGATTCCGTTTCAGATTAACGATTCCGCGATCGCAGAAAATTGGTGTCCTTACACTATCCATATATTGCTTCTTCACATTTTGGTCATTCAAGAGTCTGTCGTATTGCAATTTGGGTGCTGCCTTGGTCCTTTATCAATTTCCATAGTTTCACATATCACTGTATATGTTTTGGTACTTGGATATGTTTTGCAGGGTAAAACTGCATTCCTTATTGATAGTTATAGAGTCAATTTGTTTTTTTGTTTCTTCTGGGCTTCTCCATATACATATATATCTTGGGTGTTCTTGAAACCAGGTGTTGGCTAATACCTGATTATTTGCTGAGCACCATTGGACCCATTTTCCTCCACATTCAGCACAAGTTCCTAGTCTGAACTTGCCAACTATTTTGTCATTCAGGTCTCCCATGACAATTGTAATTTCTTGTGATTTGACTTGAGCCTTGGTGTTGTCTACCATGGAGTAAAACTTTTCAATTTCTTCTATACTTTATGTTGTCCGTGCATATACAACTATGATGTTGAAAGGCTTTTCTTTTAGATAGTTGACAGTATCCCAGAACACAGTTGTTCATGTCTTGGTGTAACATCAAACCTACTCCTCTCTTATTTTTCTCTCCACCTGCATAGATGATCCCAAGTTTGTCACTGGCAAAATCTCCATTGTTTGCCCAACTCATTTCACATATGCCTAAAATATTTAACCTGTTTATCCTGCTTTATATTTTCTAAATGGCCACATTGATTTAGTGTTCTGATATTCCATGTCCTGAGAATTATTTTTTGTTTGATGTGAACAGTTGCTGGATGATGGTCTAGTGAAACATGTCATTCATGTCTTCTTTAGTGGGCAAGGGATTATTTCGTAAGAGTTTAACCACCTTTTAAACACAGTGTTTGCTAACAGTTGCTGGGTGATGATCAGGTGACACCTATTAAACATGTCCCTCCTTAGTAAGCAAGGAGTTATTTCGAATAAACTTAACTCCCTTCAGACCGTTATCTTTCATAATTTGATTGTTAAAAGCCATGAATTTTCTTGAGATTGATAGTTGAGTGGGTTCTCGTTGTCTTCTCCATAGTGATTTATTGCGACACCACCTCTACTTAGCTGGCTTCTACCCAATAAAAGGTTGTATTTTTCATTTTATAGGGTTGCTAACAGCTTGCCTCACTGGCAAGAAATTGGAGTGAGTATGCTGACCATCCTACAATATATATACATACTCATTATATATATTTTTTCCTTCTCCAACCACCTCATGCCTATCAGTAGTGATGGCAGGCATATCTAAAAAGAATGTAAATTATTTAAATCAAATAAGAAAAAGATGATACTTTCCTCATATGATACTAAACATTCATGTTCACTTTTGCTGTTTTTCTCAATAACAATTTTTTTTTATTCTTTTCAATACAGATCAAGAATAGACTTGAGGCAACAGAAATGTGGTTTTACAGAAGGATACCGAGAATACTATGGACTGAGCATGTGAGTAATGACAAAATTTTAGAGAAAATGGAAACGAAAAGGACACTACTTATATGCTGCATCAGAAAGAGTTGAAATTTCTAGGGCACATAATAATTATTATAATTACAATTTCATATGCTCTTTAAATGGATAGACTAATACTGCTGTAGAAGATGCACTTTTTTTCTTTTCTTTTTTTCAAGGAAAAGTCCATCAAAAATTATCTTGCATCTTATACTCCAATGGAAGATTTTACTGGTATAAACTTAACACCAAGACAATTCTTTCTGACACATGAGTTCACCTAGTAACTCTAGAATTAAATATGTAATTATAAATGATTTAATCATGAATTCAAATCAAAATTATGTTAAAATATAAATTACCTGATATATAAGCAGCAATGACTTATTAGTTGAGTATTAGATTTTTTTATTTTTATATTCCTTCAAAACTTTTAGGCACATATTACACTCCAGGAAATACTATTTTTAGTTCTTCTACTTCAAGTGAACTTGAATAAAATTGCTGATAAATATTTAATGATTGAACTCTGTCAAAGTTAACTATGGGGGTAATAGCTTTCCTATGCTCCTAACTCAAAAGTAAGGTAGTTATCAGAGTGGTTTGCCCAAGTGCTTACTTACCTACTCTATTCTGTGAAACATACTAGCATGCCAATGTGACATCCATTTCTCAGCCAATTTTTAAATTCTTAACATTTTTATTCTAACCATCAAATAAATCACATGGAAGACATCTGTACAATTATGACAAAAACAAGTAAATCTGAATGTTCTTTTTGTTTTGTGAAAGATTTCTTGTGTCAAGGACTGAGATCTTCTCTCATAAATTTTTGTGGCTCAGTAAAGAACCCTAATTGGCAATAATGAAATTTTAACTAGTCTTCTCGAGAAAAAAAAAAAAGTGATATTTTCAGAAAAAATAATTTAAATTAGTCAATAGAAACATAAAATAAAAAAGATATCAAAAATAATTTGTTATTAACAACAAAGTCACTGTAGTAGGGTACCTATTGAGAACCAAGTAAGCAAAGGAAAGAGATAGACCATCTAAAAGTCAGAAATTAAACTATAGCACTTTTTTAAATGAAAAAGTGCTAAAGTTCTTAAGAAGAAATTGAGCACAATCTTGAACTATGAAAGTTACAGCAACTCTGAAAAAAAAAAAAACTCATCTTCCGTTTATGTATAAAAGGCAAGATTTTATTATCTCATTCTAATACATTTTATCTAAAAGCTTTAAAAGTTTTAATGATATTTTCAACTTTGTCAAAAGCACAACAGCTTACAAAAAAAAAAAGAAAAATGGGTTTCATATTGCCATCATTTTTATGGAAGAGCGAATACTACTGGTGAACCGGAAGTTATCCGTGTTGGACAATAAATTGCCAAGAAGAGGCGTATGGTGTGCATTTCGGAAGATGGAAAAAGTTGTAGTTGACGGAAGTCGATACCTAATCAGTACCAGCTGGGTCACCGTGGAGAAGGGTATGATGTTGAAAGACCCAAAACCCCTAATGAAACTCAGCTAGAAACATCACTGATGCTGTGTACTAAAGCATCCAATAGATGTATTTGGCAATATAAGATAGATTTTTCTTTTTTTCAAAATATTAAAATTTCATAAATTTTTTAAGAAAATTTACAAAATGAAATATTTGACCTGACCAAATTGGAAACTCTGATGCAGTTCCAGGAATATTCAACATACTATCCATTCTTTTTCTTGATATTCTTTGCTATAATGTAGGGATGATTATATGCCAATAGCTACAGTATTTCTAATTATTACCTTTCAGTACAATAGTTGCAGTAGTTACAATGGAACTTTTTTAAAAAAAATATTTTGTAGTATTTATAAAACTTACGATATCATATTAGTTATACATAATTTTATAAGCCACAAATTTTGAAGAATGTATATTCATAACAGGATACATTTAAAGAAATATTTTGTTGTTGTAAGCAATTGTTTTTAGCTGTCTCAGCTCCTATTTCAAACCACTAAATTTATTAACTAATTACTTTTTGGTCTTTTTCTTGGAAACATTGAAATTGCTTATATATCAATGTGCTGAAATTAAAGACACTTTGAAAAGAATATTTGGAAATTCATGAAACTGTTTTTTAAAGTTTTACAATCACAGAATAATAAAATTAATGAGTGTCTATGAATGCCATTCCTGTTTGTGATTTTTTTAGTGAAAAGCAAACACTAGAACATTGTAAAGAATATAGAGAGAGTGAACTTTGACAAGTTACTTGTCCATAAATCTTCAAAGTTTTCCTTTGTGCAAAAGCAATTGTCATTTATGTAGGTTAAAGCCTAGACAAATAAATTTTTTATGTTATTTTGTAGTAAAATCTTTACATATATTTTTAACAACTGAAGTTATTTAATACTTTTAAGTAGAATAAAAAGTGCTTATCATGTTGGTTATTTTAATGCTCTTTATTCATTCCTTTAAATAAAGCTGTAAGCATAAAATGTATTCCGTACAATTAGGTCACTTGATATATGAAGTAAATTTAAATAGAACACAAAGCCCCAAGTGTAGGACATGTATTCAGAATTGAATTTAGTACAATAGTAATGGTGTGTATGATTATCTTGCTAATACATGCTCCATGGTAAGGTATTCATTTAGATTTTGGCACTGAGCCAAAAGAGGAAAAAGTAGGATTGGGAGATTATATTGTGCCAATCTTCTGAGACTAAAAGGATTTCTCTAACTTAAAAATCAACATTACTAAAAAAAAAAAGAGGCAACTATCTCAGCCATAAATCTAACCTGAGAGTTATTTACTAAGCTTTGTTTAGTATGGTACAAGGTCACAGTAGTGGGTTACTCAGTAAATGAGTTAGTTGGTTGGCAAGACAAGTCTGATAACCATTGTGCTGACATAGACAATCAAAATCACTTGATATAATTAAAACAAGATTGGACATGTGAGGTTGAAGGTGTTTACTTAAGTCATGGTAAACGAAACTGATTCAAAAATAAAACAGATAAAAACAAACGCACAGCCTAATACTTTGAAAATAAACTTTTGTTAAATTGCTCAATTTTTACACACTGATTACTGGTTGTTGTTATTCTTACTGACAGGCCCTATTTAAATTCCAAACTGCATCTTGGTATTTATATATTTTAATAATATAAAAAGAATATCATTTTACAGCAAACAGTGCCAAAATGCTCATCTAGATTGGGAAGTTTTATATTTTGACCTATTAATAAATCCATTTACATAGCAGAACTTTTTTCTTTTAAACACAGGATACATTTTCTGTAGTTGAGAGACTATCAAATTCCTTCTTGCAATGTGTAACATTTTAATTGAATGCCATCAAGCTTTGAATTCTTTCTTGAAAGCTAAACTCCAACAATTGACACCATTTTCAGAATGCATACTTCATAAAAAACTTTGCCTTCTTTGTTTGAATTACCAAGTTGAGTATTTTAGATTAAAAAAAAAATGAAAGTATATCTAAATACATAAATTTACAATTAAAACTTATTGCATCTATTCCAATTGTAAAATATTTTATTCTCTAATTTTTTAAAAATATTTAATTATTTTTTTTTATTTTGGTAAAAGAAAAATGAATAGTGTTTTTGTTTACATGTCTTTCCTAGACTAGACACCAATAATTTTAACCATTATTAATCTTTGACTAATATGTTTTTAATTACTTTTCAGACTATGTAGCAGTGAATAAACAGTGTGGATCTAAAATAAAGAATTAAAATACTGATGCGACTTTTATCTCAGAAAGTTCGTCTATGTACAGTTTGTTTGAAGTTGGAATGAAAAGCAAAAATTTTAAGATGAACTAAGTACTTGTTAAAAATGAATAATGTTTGACCATTAAATTTATTTAATATATTCACAATTGTAAGTATTTACTAAATCTTTTTGCACTGAGGATTAAATTCACTGCAGTTTATCTTGTTAAACATTGCTTGATTGCAAATTGCTGGTATTATTAATATTGTTACTTAAAAGTAAGTTAGTCTAAGTTTTTAAAAAAAGTCAATTGATTTCTTTGAAACTTAGGAAAGAGAAAGACATAATCTTTAGATTCTTTTGTTCTGAATTTCTTCTATGCATGTCTGTGATCATGGCTCTTCACAATTTACTGTCCTTTGTAGCTCTTAGTGAATGTTGTCTTTTTGTAATCTCTCCTAAACCCTGTCCTACCATCCATTTTATACAAGCTCATTAAGTAGGTTATGTATAATCTATAAAACATAGGTATGCATTCTTTTGTATGTTCTATTCATATTTGCGGCTGGCTTCTGAGGCAGTGCTATGAAAATGGATCTACTTAGGCCTTCCAGCATATCACCATTGTTGTATATCTCATTTATTATGTCTGTAATTTTGTCACTGCCAGAACCATGTAAAGCTGCCAACATCTCTATTACAATTCCATCTGTTTCTGCTATTTTGTTTCTACTGCATCTAAAAACATATAGTTGGGAAATCTGACTCAAACTCGTATTCAGATATACCTTCCTAGAAAACTGTAAAAAGTCATTTTATCTGAATGAATATTATGTACCTTATATGATTCTCTTTTGTATTTGAGTAACATATCTGGTTTAGATTGTTTTGTTATCAAACTTTGATTTTTTTTTTTAGCACCCCCTACATAATCTATTAAATTATCTTCAATAACACTGCTAACAGATGACATACAATTTGATATCCAATCAGTATCAACCGGGTCACCATGGAGAGTGGGTATGATTTTGTAAGACCTGAAGCCTCAAATTATACTCAGCTAAAAATATCACTGATGATGTGTGCCAAATCATCAAACAGATGTATTTCATGAAACTATCTGTTAATGGTTTGATAAATATTTATATTAATATATTTGATTTATGCACAGTGAACATCATATAAAAAAAGAACATTTTTTTATTCGCAGTTCTGTCATAAGAGTTACTCTTTTGCTTCATCATTTTCATGACAAATCACCTGCCCTCTTCAGCTTGGTTGCTGCAGAAAAGAATGGTGAAATGTGTTTTTACTAAATCCCACTTTTGTCTCTCCTTAATATTGGAAATGTTCATTAAAGAAAGCCTGAATGTTCTACTTTTTTACTCTAAACTGTCTATTTGTTTTAAGCAAATTCTGTCTGTAACTTGTATTCAGCAAATGCACTATGTTACATGAAAAAATTGTGGTGGTAAGGATGAGAAATAAAATAAGAAACTATTTTAGCACCAAGTGCATTTAAGCCAGACATATAAACAAGGTTTAATTTTTATCAACACCTATTAAGGCTACTATGACGGCATCACTTAACATTAATTATTTTCTGCACTAACAAACTATATATTTTTGATTATAATAAAGTAAATAATTTGATGATTAAGAATTAAATTTTAAAAAATGATTTGAATAAATTTTGGCACTTAATATGTGTA
Source organism: Acanthosepion esculentum (assembly GCA_964036315.1). NCBI lineage: Eukaryota > Metazoa > Mollusca > Cephalopoda > Sepiida > Sepiidae > Acanthosepion > Acanthosepion esculentum. The sequence continues at coordinate 20,204,869 of OZ038481.1, read as the reverse complement.
TTGAAATCCTTGAAAACATTTGTCAGTGGTCAGGAATTAATACATTCTTCTTCTAAGTGCTGTATCCCTTCAGGACATGAATGATCATGGCTTTCCACAACTTCCTGACTTTTGTTGCTCCTAGTAAGGTTTGTCTTTTTTCTATCATTCCTAATGTAGATTCTGCCAGCCATTTACCAAAGATTGTTAGTTCAGCTATTTGTTGTTCTGTCTCTCTTGCCTTCAATATGTCCTGTGAGTGTCAAATTCTCTAAACCCTCTTTCCTCATTATGTGCCCTAAAAATTTCAAGTGTCTTTTGTATGCATAAATATTTTGTAGCAATGATTTTCTATAGGAATGCAATGCAAATGAGGAAGCAGGAGATTGTCAGTGGTCAGGAATTAATGCAAGCTTTACTAAAAGAATAGGGCTATTATATGTATAATTATTATTATATAGCAGTGTTTTGCTATAGGAATGCATTGCAAATGAGGAAAAAAGGGATTGTCAGTGGCCAGGAATTAATGCAAGCATTACTAAAAGAATAGGGCTATTATATGTATAATTATTATTTTGTAGCAGTGTTTTACTATAGGAATGCATTGCAAATGAGGAAAAAAGGGATTGTCAGTGGTCAGGAATGAATGCAAGCATTACTAAAAGAATAAGACTATTATATGGATAATTATTATTTTGTAGCAGTGTTTTACTATAGGAATGCATTGCAAATGAGGAAAAAGGGATTGTCAGTGGTCAGGAATGAATGCAAGCATTACTAAAAGAATAGGGCTATTATATGTATAATTATTATTTTGTAGCAGAGTTTTACTATAGGAATGCATTGCAAAGGAGGAAAAAAGGGATTGTCAGTGGCCAGGAATTAATGCAAGCATTACTAAAAGAATAGGGCTATTATATGTATAATTATTATTTTGTAGCAGTGTTTTACTATAGGAATGCATTGCAAATGAGGAAAAAAGGGATTGTCAGTGGTCAGGAATGAATGCAAGCATTACTAAAAGAATAGGGCTATTATATGTATAATTATTATTTTGTAGCAGTGTTTTACTATAGGAATGCATTGCAAATGAGGAAAAAAGGGATTGTCAGTGGCCAGGAATTAATGCAAGCATTACTAAAAGAATAGGGCTATTATATGTATAATTATTATTTTGTAGCAGTGTTTTACTATAGGAATGAATTGCAAATGAAGAAAAACTGATTGTCAGTGGTCTAGAATTAATACACTTTCTTTTTTTTATACAAACAACTTAAAAAAAAATATTTGTTTGATATCATCAGTTTATACAGGATAAAAGTCTTAGATGTGATCTGTTAGGCTAAAAGAGATAAAGAAGACTGTTTTGGTGTGTGCATGCACATGTCAGATTTGTTTTAGGAAATATTTAGGATTTTACTAAAATTTGATACATAAACATCCATATCTCTCTAAAATAAATTTCTCTCCAAAAATATTATAAATTATTTATAATAAACAATTATTCCACACATACTGACTTCACTGCATTTAAAAAGCACACATCCTGCAATAAAATCTATTCACCTATAAAATGTCTATGCTTTCCAGATGTATTTTGTTTGAGCTCAGCTTCAGACAATAGAGATGTATTGATTTTCATGTATACCTTAGATCTGACTTCTAAAATAAAGATGTTTTTAAAAGTAGTTCATTTCATAGTGTGTCATAATAAACTTCATTAACATAACTCCTAAATTAAAACATTTGACTTTGTATCTATCAGCTTTATCAATTTGAACGGAAACAATATTTTTGTCAATGTCTTAATCTCCCAATTACATTTGTACACAATATAAATCCAGCAAAATTAGATTTTATGTTGAATTCTCCTTTCACTAATAATAACAATTATTTCAAGCAATGCTAAAAGTGTCTAATCACTGCCAATAGATATACAATTAATTTTCTTCTCTTACAAAGATCTACTGTCAGTGTTATATTAACTGCTATTATGAATCTTCAAGCAATTCATTTGATTGCAAGAATCTTGGAAAGCAGCTGTTACCGATATCTTAACAGAAGCATCCTTCAATCAGGAAGATCTATTACAGAAATAGTATTGTATGTGTCTGAGATGATTTTCAGTACTAAAAGTGAAATCTAATGGAAGCTGTTAGACTTGAAGGAATTTGGATGAAAAGTATTATCCAGAAAATGAATTTATAAAGACTTGAACCAACAGTGAACTTAACATCTCTGTTCAGAATGTCTTATCAAAAGTATAAGAGTATTTTTGTGTCTATGTGCCTTAAATCAATAGAGATAGTCACAGAGAAGGATATGTTTTTACATCACAGTAGAGACAAACTATTCATTCAGTTTGATAACAATGTGATCCATGTTTTTATTTTTTTTTTTTTTGGTAGGGGGGAGTTTAAAAAAAAGATTTCTTAAGTTTCAGTCATATATAGGCAGTTTTAAAAATATTCCAACTTTTTGAGTAAAGCATATAAAGTATGTATGATTAATGATATATGGATCTAAGAGTTGTTTTAACCAAATTTCTTTTTGACTAAACTTTCGCTATTGCTTGAATAAAAGATTATGTTGAATTTATTTTTCTGATGGGTTTATCTATCTGACAACTCATTTCTCTTAAGCCTAATTCAACCTATTTTTTATAATCCACTCTATATTTTCATTTTTATTCATAAATAACAACATATCTATGTACATGAAAGTAATGTTTCCCATTTTCCCTATAAAATACTGACTGTTACAAGTTATAATGCACTATTCTGTTAATGATTGGGATAGCAAAAATCTGTGACAGTAAGCCCCAGAATAAACTTTTGGTAATATTGAAATACATGACATAATAAATATATATTGCTTTTTACACAGTAAGGATATCACAAAATTAAAAATTAAAAAATGATGTTAAACAGAGAAAAATAACATGATAGGATTATATATATATATATATATATATATATATATATGATTAATACAAATATAAAATTTGTCACTTATCTGATTGACGTTACCTTCAGCATTCTGACTCTAGAGTTTCATAGACAGACCCAGCAGGTATCTCTACAGAAACATGATACCTAACATTTAAAATGAATTTTTAAAAATGAAAAATCTTTTTTGAACCTTTTAATTTAATTTTAATTTCAACTTAATAGATTAAAATTAATATTTCCAATGGGCAAAATACTTTGTTGTATTTCAAAACTAATTTAAATTAACTGGAAAGAGTTTTCATTTTGAAATTGATAAAATCGCTGATTTTAGCGCTATTTTTATTCAGCCATCATCATAATGTAATTCACTTTATTAAACAATGATTCAAAAATAAAATATACTTTTCTGAAACTTTATTTGAGAAATATTAGCTTATTTAAAGTTTAATTAATCTGATTTAAAACAATTATTACTTACTTTTACTTGAAAATTTGCAGAAATGCATTTTTTAACATCGCGGTAGCTGTTTATTTTACATGTTGACAGCTTGACTGACAGCCGGATGTTTATCTAATTTTGTTCTACAGTGAATAGATATGTAAAAATTACTTTAGGAATGTAACGTGAGCTCCCATTTTTTATATATAATTTTTAACTACACAGTAATCTTAAAAATTTAGGAAAATATTTTCCATAATTTTATTGAATTTTATGTACTTTGTCATTAAATTTACTGTCTATGAAACTCTAGAGTCAGAATGCTGAAGGTAACGTCAAGCAGCTAAGTGACAAATTTTATATCACTCTTATTTTCTGATAATGTCATATATAGATTCTGTATTTATAAAAATTTGCATGTTTAAAAAAGAATTTTGAATTTGTTGTGTTTAGAAATATTGGGTGGGTGTGGGGGGTTCAATGAATTGTAGTAAGCTTTACAATTAATAAACATAGTTTTTACTTAATAACAATATCACCTAACCAGTACAAATTAATACAAAAATTTGTAAGATTTAAAACTTTGTAAATTATTCTAATTAAAATTTTTAAAAATGAAAACAATTCTTGTAAAAATTCATTATTCATTGAAAATGATAGTGTCCATAATATAAAATGTTTATAAATACAATTAAAAGCTTTTCTAATTAAATAATATCTTAGTTTTACTGCATTTTTTTTTTGTTAAGAATAGATTTTCAGTAACTGGGGTTCTGTTTTACAAAAAGAAATTGAGGATTTAAATTCTCCAAGGAGTTCAGCTTTTAATTAACATAAACATTAAGTGGGTCAAAATTTAATTTCTCAAAATTTCATAAAACTAATTAAGTGGAGAGGGGAGGGAAAAAATTTAAAAAAACATTTTTACCAAACTTTTCTAAAAAAAGAAACATTTCTAAAATAATTTAATTTAATTTAATTGTGAATAAGTCCTGAAAGTTTCATTAAAATCTAACAATGTGTTTTTCACAAAAAAAAAAAAATTAATTTTTTTTGTTAACCCCGATTCCCACCCAGCAAAAAGAACAAGATTTTTAAAAAGAATTAAAAAATATAATTTAAATTATAAAAAGAAAATTTTATCATCAAAATCTTTTATTATTAAGTTTGGGGCATTTTTTCATCATGGTATGCTAATTTTTTAGTGAATCAGTGGAGATATATATATATATATATATATATATATATATATATATATATATAAAATATATAGTTTTAATGTATGCTATATTATTGGTTCTCAGTATGAGGAATAGAAGTTGTTTAAATATAAAATTGGACAATAAGGTTAACACCATATTACAATAGTCTGTTTTATGCTTGAACACAATCTTCAGGCCATGTATGTATATATATATATATATATATATATATATATAGTCCTCCTTATTAGGTACATATATTGAATTGAATTGAATCAAAGTCTATCTTGTTAGCACCACCAAAATTAGAAAAATATTACTTTTAACTATTTTCAAGTTCTTGAAATATCCCATTAAGCAATTCCACTGATGCATTGTTATAGCATTAATGCCTGGCTGTGCTGGCCGTTTTTGGAAAAGATGGGGAACTTGCCATTTATTAGAAATAAATGACAATAAAGATGCTGATTGTAACTTTACATGGGCAACACCATTTTAGTTAAATGACATCTCAAACACATAGTAAAACTATATCTATCCTATTATTGAAATCACACTAAGCTTGTGTTAGTTTATAACACAAACACTAGGAACTGATATTACATGGTGTCATGAAAACATCTATATATAGAATCACCAGGTGATGTAAGTTTTGTAATGAAATATAAGTATATCCACAGTAGTAGAAGTGCTAAAAATATACAAGTTTATAGTAACAGATTACTGAAATTTGCTATGCTTTCTGAATATAAACATTTTTTGTGCGGTGAGAAAGGATACATAATGATGGAATCAAAATTGTTGATGCCTAACTTTCATATGTAGTGAGCATTGTCCTAGCAAATAAGAAGCTATACTGATTTTATTAACATGAGTATTTTGTATTACATAACAAAATACATACAGAATGTAGAGAAAACAAAATGATATAACATCTCGGATTTAGTTTGGGATTAAATAAGAAGATTAACTGCAAAAGACAGTGTTGAAAATATATTGAAAAAAAATAAATGTATTTAATCCATATCTTTCCTGTTTAACCAAGTCTGATGCCATCTTATATAATAAAACAAATGACTGAATATTATTTGAGTGTTTTCCATAAACTTAACAATAATCAGAAAATGTTGTAACTGTATAAAAGTTACAAAATGCTCATTCATAGATATCAGATGTTAATATATCAAAAGAAAAGTGTGAATTAGTGATTGTCTAAGGAAAAATAGAATTTGGACTTTTAAGTATGAGAATCAGAAGTAAAACAATGAAACCCAAATTGTTTGACTAGCTCCAACTTCTTGGAAAGGTATGAATGTTTTAACACACACTCTCTGACTGACTTATTGTGAATAGCTCATGATCAAAGCCATATAATTCGCACATGTACTCAAGTTACATGACTATATTACATATTAACTATATGATGTGTCCTTTTGATTGCACCATTATGACCTTATTGTCAAGTCAGATTGGATGCTTTTCAGATATCATATAGAAACAAAGTCTGGGGCCTTGAATTGAAATGCAAATGGTTGCTCAATACAGTTTTATTTATGAGTCAAGATGATGAGGAATGAAGATTAAAAATCAATATACCAAGTATCAGTGACTCACCCACAGGAAATTATTCAAACTATTGACATTTTCAAAGAGATTTATGTCCTTTAGTTTGGTTTAATTGGGTAAACCAGTTTGCAAAATTGAATTGCTTCTGGATGATAAGTAACCTCTGAACTCACAAGTCAAGTCTACTCAAGCAAAAATGATTATTGTAGAAAATAAGTTTTGTTGATGGGAGAAGCCAAAATGGTATTAATAAAGATAGGAAGGAAGTCTTTATATAAAGTTTGAGAACAGAAGCAAATTTACATTAGGTTTTAGAAGTGATGATTGAAATAATTAAAAGTATTGTAGGATGTTTTGTCTTTGCACTGATTTCACTGCTGGAGATGTTTGTTTTGATTAATTGCATTTACATTTCTTCCTTAAGCCCTTATAAAAATTGGCACCTTCTATAGTGGAAGAATTACTAAGTTCAACTTGTACACTAATTTGCTAGTGTTATAAATTTAATCCTAACTGGGTATTGCAAAACTACAGATTTGTGCCAAAGCTACTCTTAATAACTTTATCATCTTTCTCATATAATAGATGTTTATTATTATTATAATAATGGAGTTATACTCAAAAGTTCTCTTGGGGATATTTTTCAAATTAAAGGAAATTAATCAATAACAGTCCTTTACATTTCTTAAATATTACTAGAAAAGTTAATTAACTATTCTGATTGAATGGCTTAATTGGCTTGACTAACAGCACATCAATGAAAATTATTTCATTACAAGATTGAAAATTAATTTTTTTTTATTCTGATAACCTTGTGATCAACTTAGTCATTTTTGTAGAGACCTAAAACATGTCTTGTGATTAAAATTCAGATTAAAATTATCATCTTTTAAGAGTTATTGATCACACTGTTATTTACATTCACCATATGTCATACAATGACATTCAGTTTTTCAAAATGCATTATTATTATTTATAAGAATGTAATTGCAATAGCAAAAACTAAGATATGAAGATGTAAAAAATGTTTTACCAAGGTTTTCTAGAAAAGAAACATTTCTAAAATAATTTCATTTATTTATGAATAAATCCTGAAAGTTTCATTAAAATCAGATGATTATTTGATTTTTGTAAGAATTTCCAAATCAATGTGTTTTTCACTGCAAAAAAGACATTAACTTTTCCTATACTAATCTTTGGTCCTCCACTGATGCAAAAAAAACAATATTTTTAAACAAAATTTTGACTGTGCTAAAAAGATCAAAAATATAATTTAATAATTAAAAACAAGCTTTGTTATTATTATGAAGAAAGACCAAAGATTTGAACAAAACTTTGTTTTTATTCATTTTGGGGCATTTTTTCATCATATATGCTCATTTCTTTAGTAAATCAGTGGAGGTACCTTCAATCTTGTTTACTAATGGACTTAGAATGACAGCTTGAATAGTTGCAATAAAAAGGAGCTGAAATTAAAATTCCAAATAATAATTGAAAGATATAAATGTACTTATAGATATGAAATAGAAGTCGTAGTTAAACAAAAAAAATATCAGTATTCATCTACAAAAAATGTATAATCTTGATAAAAAAAAAAATAATGAAATAAATATCCTTTGTGAAAAATATTCTTCTGTCTTGCTATTCTCTGCTTAACAATTACTCTAAATCTGAAATTACATTTTAAATATTCTAGATCTTGAAAAAGTATCATAAAATTACCAGTCATTGCTGAATAGTCATTATTCTTGGGTGTTATTTATCATCACTGAATATGATATTGATCTAAGGACAAAAAAACCAAGAAGTGAATTTCATGAATAATAAAATGGTTTATAGAGCCACTGTATATAACCCAAAAAAGTGTTACATGACATAAATACGCAAGTAAAAACTAAGATATGAAAATATACATATTCAGCTTTAAATAACCAAGTGTTTTTATTACTGAACATTTTGATTTGCTCTAAGCTCTGTAATATATTAGAGAAATGTTATTAGATAATCTGGATTGTTCCTGATAATCTAAGGAAAAGAAGCTGAAATGTTCATTCTTACACAAACTGAGACAAATGACTGTGTTGAGCTTGTGACTTCCAGTTGAACTCTCATCTCATTACTTGTGCCTTTCTGATAAATGTTTTCCCAGAACAAGATGTTACAACATTGCAACCTTCCTCAGGTATCTGATGTACTTTGCAGAGTACATGGCTGAAACAATGTTGGTGGAGGAGTATTAAGGGTGAGAAAGTTAGTACAAATGCAAGATTTAAAACAGCTTGTCTAACAAAATTGAGATTATGTATTTGTTTTGTGTGTGTGTGTGTATATATATATATATATATATATATATATATATATATATATACATACATACATGATTTTATATATATATATATATATATATATATATAAAAAATCATAAAATTCAACAAGAGATATAGTATGGTCAGATTTAATATTCGAACAAGTGAAATGTCTACACTTGTAATTCATTTACATTAAGCACAAGTGAACTCACATCAACCACTGAATTCATATGCAGCAAAAAAGATAGGTTCAAACATATTTATCATCATAAATACAAAACCACTGTGTGGTGAAATCAAGGTTAAAATTCAGAACTGACTTAAGATGTTACCTGTGTTGCTTCCCTTTGGGATTACAGTTACGTTAGTCCTTTTGGTGCTTGTTTTAAGCTATGTGATTGACATCTAGTTAAATTGTAATGACTTTGAACCAATAAAATTATTGTGGTAACACATCACACTGCATTTATTCAAAAGTCAAGTGCATGTTCACAATCTTTTAGATCATTGATTACCACTCCACCCCAAGTTTGTTGGGCTTCTGGAGAAAATTCAGTATAATTTTGTTAAAGTTCTAATGTGAGAAATACAAAATTATAATTCCTAACATTTTTAAAACAACAACAATTTCATCATCACGAAAAGGTTATGATTATAATGATTTGGTGGGACTATTCAGGTAATATTATCTACTTGTATCATTCTTTATGATGCAATATAATAAAGTCACATGAATCATTCAGTGAAAAATGGACTGAACACATGTCATATTACATGAGTTATGTATTAACAATTGATATCAAAGTAGAAAAGGTGAATAAATATGTATATATAAACAATAAGCAGGAAGGAGATAGAAATCAATCCTAATTTACATCAGGCATTAATGGTAATATTAATCATTTCATTATAAGGAAACATTTGGCATTCACTGACCAAGCAGCCAGTACTACTGTTGATTGAAATTTAAAATTTTTTTTTCTTAAAATAATTTTTCAGGAAAATAGATTTTTCAAATCCAGTAGCTATTATTGCTCTTTCCAGTATTGATTTTTGGGGGGGTTCCTAACCTTTTATTTGAAATAGTATGGAATGCTAACATCTTGATTATGGCATTGTTTTCTTTTTAAGTTACATGTGCTATCCATTTTAGTTGTTGCTGTTGTTGAAAGTCTTCAAGTGATATGGCTTCTGTTATGTGATATGGCTTCTGTTATGTGATAAAGTTCTTTGTTTGTGATTCTGTAGTGCTAGGAGGGTTGAAGAATCCATTTTTAACCATTGATCTGAAAAAGCAGCTGGCTAGAGCTGACAGTTTACATATGTCTAACTTGGTGCCATACTCGACATCCCCTGAGATTTCAGGTTAATGTTTTGGTTTTATAAAACAAAAATTGAGGTGAAAATCTTTGTCTTCTAATAGAACAGTAAATATGACAATAGATATAAATAACTGGCATTCTATCACCAACCAAACACTGATAAAATCTAATCTTTGTAGGGTTTTCATTAAAAGACCCTAATTTAGCAGCAACTTGCAATGTATTACATACAAATCAGTCAATATATATATATATATATATATATATATATACACACACACACACATTCAATATTATATATCCCATCAATCTTAACCATTCTATCAACAATATTATTTTAAGAAATCTTTCAGATTTAAAAAAAAAAAAATAAGCAGCAAAATTGACTCCTTAAGAAAGAGAAAATAAACTTTAACAACTATTGTGATACCAATGCCCATTGATTGATTACCTAGAATCCTGCATTTACTCTCTACAGGCAATTATCCTCAAACATTAAGGTTCATAAATACTCTTGTCCTGCAAGTGAACACTGGGGAGAAAAAAAATCAACAAATGATCCTTTATTATTAATAAGGAGTACCAATAAATTAGTCAAAATACTTGGTTTCCTCCGCCTCCACTTTTGCCATATCAGTAGCAAAATATATGTTTGATGGAATTCCCAGCTAGCTTTCTGAAAACTGATCCTTCACATGTACACTATATTACAATTATCTTTTTAGAATCTGTGAACCGCAACAGACGTTACAAACAAAAGGGCTCCTATACTTAGTACAAATAAGCCCCTTCTGATTTGAATAATGCAAGTTTTATGATAAATACTTCTTAAAAAATGAAAGACATGAGAGGGACAAGTTTTCTGCTAGACTAAGAGATGGTAAGAAAAAAAGAGTTAGATTGTCAATGGAAAAAAACTGGAGAGAGGGAATATAAGAGAAACTTTCTTTCAGCTAGATTTGATTTTACCCCGATGTCTATTAATTTAAAACATTATTATCATCATGATCATTGCTATTTTTTCAAAAAACTCCAGAACTGAAAACTAAGACAATAAAAAATGCAAAAGATATCATGAATATGGTTGAAGGTTAGATAACTTTTGCTTGTCTTTACTTTGGCCTTTTGATTCTAAAGCTGTTGTGATTATGAATAGAGATCTTTGTGCAGTGTATTTTAGTTTTCAGATTTTCTTTTAATTTTCTCATTTTTTTTGTTTCTATTCAACAATTGTATAGGATTACATAATTACTGTATTTCCTGGCATTCAAAAATGTTATTTCTTTTCCCTTAAAAATGTACCCTGCATCCTACAGGCTGAAATGTCAACTCTCTTATTTTGTATATGCATTTTTTTTTCTCAAAATTTTGCAAGTTAAAATTGGAGTATATCCTTGAAACCAGAGCATTCTTGAATTTGGTAAATATGGTAGTTAATTTTGATGATCTACAAGGTTATGCCAAAAAAGATTTTGGTTTAATCAAGGAAAGATTTTTTTTAAATTCTCATGTTTGGTTAGATTTTGGGAAATGGGTCATGTCAAGAAATTTTCAGTACCACTTGTATAAATTAATACACCTGTTCTTATTTCTTTTTATTTGTGTATTCTTCTGCTGTTTATATTAGTACTTTTCTGAATGACTAATATCATCTCAGTATTTCAAATAATATATTTAGTTGAACCTACATACATTATTGTTTCCTAAGCTACTTCTGAAATACATTGACTTAATTTCAAAGTTGATGTATTCACACAGTTTTTTTTTCATGGTAAAATCATTGTTAAATAAAGACAAGCAAGAAAAAATAAAAGAATCACATCCATCAGTGTTTTTTTTCTTCTTTTTGTTAAAAATATCATTTAATTTTACTTATATAAAAGTTTCTATGCTCACCACCTTTATTACTTTAGTTTTTACTAAAAACTATCATCTTTGCTAAGCTTATGGTTGAAACAATTGTTTCTGGAGCTTATTGTTACAGTAAAGTAGAAGCCAGCTGCTGATTTTTAAGACAAGCAGGTTTTCGACACTTGATAAATTGGGACAGCACAATCTTCCTGCTTATATTTGGCTGTGTGCTCTACTAAACAAAGCTGAATAAATATTTAAAAAAACTACCATCTCATCCCTGTAATACTTTCACAGCTACCAAATAATTTTCTCTTGATAAGTTATAAAGGAAAACCATGAAATAATTCAGAAATTATCAGCAATTGATTTATAAACAGCATGTTTTAAAAAAAAAAAAAATGCAGTGTGATAGGAAGAAACATTTAATATAAAAGACAACAGTATACACATGTGGTTATTACACTGAATCATAATTTTCATGAAGCTATAATTGGAATAATAAGTTATGCAGCTGACACAGATGACTGAGTAATTTTCAACAGATTAGAAAATACAAGTCTGAAAATAATGAGGAAATTCTACTGGGAAAATGAAAGCAGTGCTGGAAAATTGATGCAGAAATAAAAAAAATAAAAAATAATTGAAAATAGGAAAAAACATCAACAGCTGAAATAAATTTAGAAATATGAACAGATATCAAGTAAAAAAAAAAAATATTTTGTAAATAATAGTAATCTGAGAAAAAGACCTGACTTGTAAGAATTTTCTTGTCGAGATTTAAAAGTGATATTAAAAAAAAAATTCCTACAATCGTTGTGAAAAACTTAATACATTTATTAAAAATATCTTTCTACATAATATCAAGTTTTGCTGCAACTAAAACAAAACAGATTAAGAAACAGCTGCATTTCAAGAAATGATTAATAATATATACACCTTGCTGTGGAACAATGGTTAGTATGTCAGTCTCATAGACTTTTAGTACAAAAGTGAGTTAAATTTTCATTGTATGTCTTATAATTATAGCATTTAGTCAATAAAGCTTTGTAGAAAGCAAAAAAAAACATTACTTCAGATAAAAGAACAAGGATATTAATAAATGAATAAAATAAGGTAAAAGAGCAAATGCCCTTGTTATTTAATCTGGTGAATAGATGTTATTGCATTAACGTACAATCTAGATGTTTTTAGAGAAAGTCTTTAATTTTCTAATACAGTAATACCTTGAGATCTGAGTTTGTTCCAAGACTAAGTTTTTAACTAAAAAAAACTTGTATCTGAAATCAGCCCCTCCCCCGAAATTAATGGGAATATTTCTGATTCATTCCAGCTCCTTAAAAATTACCCTTATTTTTTAAAACTCACCCCTATTTTTGTATTTGTAGGTTTTTTACAAGTAAAAATGTGTGAATAAACAAATGTAGTTTACAAACAATAAAATTAAAGAGGAAAAACAAATTGTAAAGAAATAAACTGTACTAAACCATAAAGTTCAGGGGAGTCATAGGCCAACTGGTTGAGAGAGAAAGCAACAACAGCTAGCCGTGTCTAGGATACCAACGATTAACCTTATCAGTTAATTCTTAAATTTTTTAAAACATTTACATTTTATCCATTATTGTAACTAATGTTTTTTAAATTTTATAATTTTTTTATTATAGTCAATGTAGAACATTCATACTGTTTCACCAAATCCATTACTTGTACATCTTCCTCATGTTTTTTATAATTTTTCGCTTTACCTCAAATGAAATCATATGTTTCGGCTTTTCATCACTGCTCTTTACACTTACTTTCTTCAGGCCCATGATGTCACAAAAGGAATTTTGCAAGATAAAGCAAAAAAGACACAACACAACAGATTCTTCCAGAGTGAGGTGAACACGTATACTGCAAGTAGAAATACTCTCAAAGCTTGGCACTCGCTGCACTAACTAGTGGATACTTAACTGAAACTATTTCGTATCTCATTTCTCAAAAAACTTGTATGTCGGTAAGCTTGTATCTCAAGTCATTACTGTATTAGATTGATGCAAAAATTTCCAGCATTTTAATCACAATAATTTTATTTATAGCATCATTTTTCAGTCATTAAAGTATTTTCCTTGATTTCCTATGACCTCGTGCCATCTTTCAGATAAATTGTATATTTCATTATAAAAGAAAAATTTCAGTGTTGATATGATGGATTCTTTAATATCTTAAACTTGTTTAAATTGCTGACCAGACAAGAAATGTTGTTCTTCCTCCTCCAGATGCAATTTCCTGTCCATTGTAGTTCTTAATAAATTTTGTCTTTTTATTTCTCTGAAATCTTGTTTCATCATCCATTTACTCAAGCTTACTAGGCATGTCATGCATTGGTTTCCTGTCTCTCTTGCCTTCAATCTAAACTGTGAGTATCAAATTTTCCAATCCTTTTTTCCTCATTATATGCCCTAGAAATTTCAACTGCCACTTCCTGATATTAAGTATAAATATCTTTTTTTGTGTGCATTTTCTATAAAAGTTCATTGTTACTCATATGTTTGGTTCATGGTATTCTCAGCATCCTTCCATAGAACCACATTTCTCTTTTATGGTAAAAAACAAATGACAATCAAAAGGTGACAGTTCTACAGAATATGGCATATGTTGAAGTACTTTTTACTCCAGTTTCATGATCATTTCCTGCATCATACTTGTAACATGAAAATGGACTGTCATGCAACAAAATCACTAGTTGGTTTAGTTGTACAGTAAAAGATATTTCTTTTTCATTGGCTCAAACAAGTTGATTGATTCACCTCTAAGTTTTCAGCAAGTTCACATATTGTGCTACATCTCCTTTCATTCCCCAATTGATGTGTTTTCAAGTAGTAGAATCTTCCGAGACATTCTTTGTTCTTGTGTTCAACTTCTCAAATTTAAACTAACCAAACAAATAGCTTCCAACATTTTCCAATTGTTTGTATCTACTTCCTCATTATGACAAGCATCAGTGATTCACTGACAAATTTTCACTGCATTTTCCCTCAGATTATACACAGTCTAAACAATTTTGAATATATTAGGTCATCCCATAAGTTCTGTCCGAATTTAACTTTTTGTTAAAATGAACGAAATTTAAAGAGTATTTTATAATGTCTAATGGAGGTGAACATTATTTTTATGTTTAGATGCATTTAAACTGATCAAATTTTATTTCAGAGAACAATAAAATTAAATTTTGTTTGATTGAAACCCTGCTAACATGGAAGTACCCAAGAATCATTTGAGACACATAATGCTTTATGAGTTCAAGAAAGGAAACTCAGCAGCCAAAGTGGCTAGAAACATTCACTCAGTTTATAGAGAGGAATGTGTGAATGAAAGAACTTGCAGAAGATGGTTTGCAAAATTCAGAGGTGGAGATTTCACCCTTGAAGATGAAGATCAAACCGGACGTCCAGTTGAGTTTGATGAAAAGCTTCTTGAAGCAGCCCTTGAAGAAAATCCTGCTTTATCAGTTGAGGAATTGGCAGTGGTTCGCAGTTCAAACCATACAACTGTTCATCGTCATCTTCAACAACTTGGAAAAGTTCCTAAACTTGGAAAATGGGTGCCTCATGAATTGTCTGAAAACAACCTCAAATCCCGAGTTGACATCTGCTCTTCTCTCCATTCTCGCCAACTTGTTTAACCTTTTTTGGATAGACTTGTGACTGACGACGAAAATTGCATCTTTTATGGAAATGTTAAGCGTCGTAGACAGTGGCTTGGTAAAGGGGAAGGACCCCAGCCACAGCCGAGAAGGGAACTTCATGGGCAAAAGTTTCTTCTTTCAATCTGGTGGGATTGCCAAGGAATAATCCACTTTGAATTCCTACCACATAATGCAACAATTAATGCTCAAATATACTGTCAGCAGTTAGAACGTTTGAACCAAGCTTTGAGGAAAAACGACCTGCTCTAGTGAATCGAAAACGGGTGATGTTTCATCAGGACAATGCGTGACCACACACAGCAAGAATCACGTCACAAAAGATCGAAGAACTTGGTTGGGAGAAAATTCATCATCCACCTTATTCTCCCGACCTTGCTCCTTCAGGCTACCATTTGTTTCGTAGCTTACAGAATCATTTGAAAGAAACAGCTTTTGTAACACAGGAATAGGTTAAGACTGACACTTGTGAATTCTTTGAATCAAAGCCAAAAGAATTTTACAGTAATGGAATTAGTAAGCTTGTTGATAGATGGAAGGAAGTTATAGATAATCAGGGAAAATACATTGTTGATTGAATCTGAAATTAAATGTAACATTTAGTCACTTGTTTCTTTATTCAAAATTCGGACAGAACTTATTAGATGACCTGATACATTAAGTCAAAACACATTCTTAAAGAGTATGCACAATAACTAAAAAACAGAGTAAATTTCCAAAACACTGTTAAGCTTACCATAACATTGAGCAAAAGACTTTTGTATCAATTGAAGAAATTGGATTTGCTTAAGCTTATAGCATTTCTTCGAGATTGTGATTAAGTGGTTTCTAATTGTTTTTTTTATTCTATGATTTTAATACTGTCCAAAACCTTTTAGTGCTCAACTGTTATGTAATATCAATTCTCCTCTATAGCAGTGAATTCTAGACAATTTCCTCACAGAATATGAGACTTGAGAAAGATGTGGTCCTACATGTGATGTATTAGTAGACATAGAGTTAACTCCCCTGTAACTATTTATAGAAACCAATCACATTTCAATAAAGTACTGTCTGCAGCTACTAGCAGTCAGGACAGGAGTTGCTACAAATAAGCACATAGTACATTTTATTTCATCATTCACTGTTACACACAATTGTACAGAATAGCGCAACACTAACATAATATATAACATGGTGTTGGAATAACATAACTTGTACACAAGACAACAAGAAAGAACATAATTAGGTATTCCGTTATTTGAAATTGGTGCAGACATTATGAACAGATACACGTTTGGATACTCTGAAATAACTTAAGAAAAGTAAACCAAAATAAAAAAAGCAAAGAAAATGAATTTGAAACTACCAAAGAACATCTACCTCAGAGGAAACCTGGACAAAAATTATAAAGTTTCGGAACAACAAAATGATTTTTTATTTGCTTGCTACTGGAGTAATAGAAAACAATGAACAAATACCAGTAGTCATATGCTTGTCTCAAAGCTTAAGCCATGCAAGTGTAAGTTCATGCCATGCACTAGAATGAGCAAAACTGCAAATGGCTCAGGAATGGGAAAAAAACTACACAGGACTAATTCCGATTGTGGGGCCTTGACAGAGTATACTTCAAATTTGTTAACAAGGACCAATCAGAGGGCCAGTCTGGTGCCAGCAGCTACAGTAATTCCAGCACTGGTAGCATATATTAAAGTTGTTGTGGTTAAAAAGCTTGTAGTCTGAACTCGGGTTCGTAGTTGTGTTTATGGTCCCAGGGTGGCAGCACCATTTTTCGACTTCCTGGCCCTTTCTGCCAGTGTCAACTGCTTACACATCCACCATGCAGTCCTGCCAATGAAGTTATGTGAGGGAGTAGTAGGTTTCTGGTGTGGGGCTCCTGCAAGTGGCATCGATGACAATGGATCTTTGGCACACGAACAAAAGCAGTTCACTGTCTGTGTCGCCCAATAGGATGTTGCATCATTGTCACTCTGTCTCGCCATCATGGTCTTTCTTCCTGCCACACGTTCACCTCCACTCCAGTTTCCTGTGGCCATACTCTACCTATCTCCACGTCCAATTTGCCTGTGTGCGTGGTTGGCGATTTCTCCTCCAAGAGTGCTCTTGACCAAGTGTCCACAGTGGCTGGTATGTTCACTTTGAAAAAATTAGAGTGCTCAGAGTGGGCTGTTCAAGCTTGCCAATGATAAGCATGGAATGATGGAAGAGGGCCTCATCTACGTCTGTTGGTCTCCGTCTACAGCAAGGCAATAATCAAAGGGAGCAGTTGGGGTCTCTTGTATTACAACATTAGAGGTGAAATTCTTGGATCATCACAAGACAAACTGCAGTGATGGCATCTGGCAAACATGTTTTCCTCGATCAAGAGTAATGGTCAGAGGTTCAGATATCGTCATAGTTCCGATCGTAAATGATGCTGACTGGCAATCCGCTGGTGTTCACTTCCATAATTTAGTGGATAACCTGTGGGAAACCAGAGTTCAGTTCCAGGGGGAGTATTATTGCAAAGCTGAAACTTAAAGTAAATGACAGAAGGGCACCACCAAGAGTGGAGCCTGCAGCTTAATTTGATTCAACATGGGAAAACTCACCCGGTCAGGTAACTGATAGGATTAACAGATCGATAGCTCTTTCTCAATTCGGTGGGTGGTGGTGCATAGCTGTTCTTAGTTGATTCCGATAACGAACGAGACTCCAGCCTGCTAACTAGTGTGCTGATGTGTGTTTATTCAACGGTGGGTTTTGCGTTTATCACAGCACCCAGCTCCAGGTTGGTTTTCTCATGCACTACTTAGAGGAACGAGTGGTAGAAAATTATACAAGGTGGAGCAATAACATATCTGTGAGGCCCTTAGATGTCCAGGGCCACACAAGCACTACACTGGCAGTATCAGTGGGGACTTCATTGCAGCCTGAGGGGGTTTAGAAACATCTTAATGACTTCCAGTGATAGGGATTGGAGCCTGTAACCAATTCCCAGTACACGCGGGTCAACAGCCCCTGACCTTTATACACATCTCCTGTTGAATGATCCAGTGAGGTCCTATTATCTGGTTGCCGGCACCACTGAGCAATGTGCACGTGGCACAGGAGGTGGATGTGCGCATTGCTGTCACCATTTCCTACAAATGTTGAACTCACCTGTGTTCGATGCCTGGCGAAGAGGTTCAAACCTGATTGTTTAGAGGAAGTAAAAGTTGTAACAAGGTTTCCGTAGATGAACCAGCCAAAGGATCATTACTGTTGTTAATTGTGATTACTTTACAGCTTGTGCATTGTTGTCTCAAATTACTGTTGCATCACTCTTCCTGCTGTTTTCCATGAGGTGGCTTGGTAATCAGGTGGTTACAGGTAACACGTTTCATGGTGGGGAGGTCTACATTCGTTCTTCCGGGTGACATGTGGCTAGCCCAACAAATTTTCAACTCATTTGAATTTGAAAATCCTTATGACAAACAAAATACAAAGTGTTAAAAATAAATTTCAGGAATACTGTTGACAGAAAAAAATATAATGTACATCATTTATTTATTTTTCAGTATAAACCAGTTACGTTGACTCATTTCTGACTTATATAAATCTGAAGGCTAAGGCCTTCAAATTTGGCAAGCTCCAGGACTAATTTTAATTAGACAGAATTTTATGTGTTGTGTATAATATTAAACAAAACAATAGACAAATGCTGAGCAATTGAAGTCATCATGAGCCATATTAAAAGAGTATAAATGAAGAAACATCAGTACAACAGGAGGAGGATTGAAAAATAAAATAGGAAAATAGAAAAACCCAGGGAACCAGTACCAGATTACCAACCCTATATGTCACATTTCATGTGGTAAACTCAGGAAAAAAATCTCTCACCAAAACAATGACCAGCTTACAGAAAAATATGTGCAAAATGCCACAAACCCAACCATTTTGACACCATGTGCCATGGTAAACCACAAGGTGTATCAGAAATAAACGCCAAGGAAAGTGATGACTTGTCATACTAATACCTATTTTTACATGGCATCACACTAGAAACCTGACTGGACACAAAATATAGTAGAGTGATGCTATAACACCATCCAACATAATACACAAGAATGTACTGCATACATCTTATACCAGTGCACTAAAGACAACTACAGTCCAACTGAAGATTTATAGTCAACACATCATCCAACCTGAAGGCCAAGTAAAATTGAAATACTCTGTCAGCAACAACATTAACATTACAAGTTATTAACCTAAAAATTTCATGTCCTGGGAAAAGATGCATATGTGGACTTAGTTACTATTGAAAAGATTGGAAATAAACGCTAGCTACAACTAAGAAATAAATCAATGGACAAAGTTGGAAAATACCCTGCACAACTTCTAATGAGCTATTGTCTAAGAAAATTATTAACCACTATTTGTTTACTCTATGCACATACAGAAAATGTATCTGCAATTCAGAAAAGATACACTGTCTGTCAAAAAGAGTAGCAGAAATAGTACAACTGACATATAGAAAAAGAACTTACATTGTTGAAGCCAGATGATCATGTAGGTGTACAATTAAATGATAATTCTTGAGCACCAGTAATTGTCACTAATAAATGTGACAAACCAAGATCATACATTGCCACAGCCACATCAGGACAAACATAGATGACACATATATGCCCATCAAGAGAGAATGATAACTAAAGGTCAATACTCATATCTGATGAATTCAAAACTGAAGAACCAACTGTGTCAGACACTGTTGAGCAGACTCCTTCAAACATGCTGCACTCAGAAGCTGGCAGAATTGTAACAAGAAGTGGTTGTGTTATAAACAAACCCATCAGATATAGAACAGAAATTTAATCATTCCAATTTTAGGAGCATGAGGATAGTCTACACCTGTGATTGTTCATGCGTCATATCTTAATGAAATATACTATGTCAATTTTTTTATCTGTCAATAATAAACATTATAATTCTTATATCTTGAGATGGGATGTATTAGTAGATATAGAGTTAACTCCCCTGTAACTAATTATAGAAACCAATCACATTTCATTAAAGTAGTGTCTGCAGCTATTAGCAGACAGAGTTAGTCATGCCATGGTTTGCAACAGATAAGCACACGGTACATTTTGTCTTTCATTCATTGTTACTCACAGTTGTCCAACATGACACTACAGGAGGCTGCTGAAAATACCTTGCAGATATCAAGCATATGAATAACAAGGAAGTTTTAAGAAAAATGGCAACAAAAAGGATGCTTATACTCAGAATCAGAAATGGACAGTTGACATTTCTAGTATATATTGAGGAATGAAGGCTTGGAGAATTTGATATTCACAGAATATACTGAAGCTAAATGACAGATTTTTTTTCTTAATAACTAAGCTATAGATTTATTCCTCCAAAGTTGTATTAACTGAATTCTGATCTTAAGTTTTCATGGTTTCATGTTCAATCTATGCAGTGAATAAAGAAGCATTGGGTTTGGTGAATGGACAAGGAAGATTATGTTGCAAAATAAATAATTTGTTGTGTAAAGTAAATGCTTTTTTTATCCAGAAGCTATGAATTTATTGATGTATCAACTGTGTTATGAATAAGATAAATGTATTCTGCTATCTGTACTCAGCACTGCGCTCCTAAGTAGAGTCATGTCCTAAATAGCAGTTTTTAATTTTTAGAAATTGGTCCAATATATCAATGATGCTTTATTGATATAACTCCAGCAAAATTATATTTCTATAGATATATACATTTCTGTAGTTGTGGACAACAATTAGTAACATTTGTTACTTTAGATAGATAACTTCAAACCAGAGCCATATTCTCTTTCTTCAATTAGTTAAATACTTTGAAAATTTTACCCATTCAAAAGATATAAATAGTCTGCATAAGCTTTAAAATTAAAAGAGTCCAGTGATATAATTTAGTAGCTTCAAACATTCCACTAATTAAAATCATTGGATAACTTTAAAGCCACAATATCACCAAGAAAGAATAGTTCAATTTCTAATCATACCAATGATCATTAGACTCATCCAACTCTTTCTGAATCCTCTGCAGTGTCCTCAGATTGACACCCAAACACTCTGAAGTATTTGTATTGGAGCTTCAGGTGTGTACCAAGCAGAACAGTATGCCATTTCCAATTTCTGGAGTGAATTGTTTCATGGTGCATTTTTCCTCACAGTGCTCAACTGACCCTACTATACTGTGCAATCGACAAAATCAAAAATAAACAACACGCATGCACAAAATTAAAAAATATAAAATGGCAACAATTTACCCATCTCACCATATATATATATATATATATATATATATATATATATATACATACACACACACTGAAACAGTCTCAATCCTACCTACTTCTAAAAATTTGACCAAACATCAGAATTTAATTGGTAATTTATACTTAGTTGTACAAAGAACTTATTAACATGCCCTTATGACTGTGTATAATACACACACACACACACCACTACCACCACATTATTTTAACGTGTTTTTTTTTGCATCGTTCAGTTCAAACTGCTCAGAAATTAAGTGAATGAATTCATTTTAAAACAATACTAAGATGAATTTTGTTTACCCTGAACATATTTTTAATCAGTTGCTTTCACATATTGTGGGATTAGTAGACTAGTCATTGGAGAGAAAATTCTGTTGATACAATTAGAAATTGAACAATTCTTTCTTGATATTGATTCCCATGCCCACGCTATATTTATACACACAAACACACACACTCTATACAATTATTTCCCTGTAGAGAACTTTCAAACGACACAGATATTAAGGCATGAATGATTTCTCATTTTGAAATTCACTGTTGTGTTTTGCTGATGTTTATGTAAATGCATTAAAACTAAATAAAGAAATACTATAATTTATGCATTACTTTTATTTATAACCTTACACCTCAAAAATATTATATGGATTTTTAAAATTAGGTTGCACAATTCTCACAAAAATGATAAGATCATAAAATGAAGCATATGGTAAAATTACAATGGTTCTTCTTTATGGGATAAAAAGGAAAAATTATAAATAATTACATGTCTTATTGAAGATCTGCAGTAAAACTTTTTTTATGTATTTACATTTAGAGTAAATAAGATAATTATGGTAAAATAAGATATTTGCTCTTAAGTCTTTTCCTTATAAAACCCAAAAGATAAGCTTAGTAAATATGGCTATCATGTTCTATGGTTAAAACAAAAACAACTGAAAATTATATTTTCTTACGACTATCACATGAGTGATTTATTTGTATTTACTACAAAATTCAGTTTATCTTTTATGACAATGTAAGAGTCAATACTTTAGTTTTTCCATTTTCTAACTCTAACAAATTCTTTTGTATAATCTATTGATGTGTTTAACAAAAGAATTAAAAAAGGAAAAAAAAACTATTGAATCTTTTTGACAAAGTACATCACAAAGAACTGTTGGATTTGCTAAGTAACCTCCAAATATTTGGGAAGGATATTAGAATAATCCAGAACCTATACTGGCAAACCACCTGCATATAGATAGAAAATTAATTCAGTAACCATACAAAAACAGAAAGGGGTGTAAGACAAGGATGTGTCTTCGCACCAGACCTATACAACTGAGACAAATCCTAGAATTTATTATTGGTAGCCACAACCTTAACAACATAAGATATGCAGATGATACAGTGCTGACAGTAGCTGCAGAAAGGAAACTACAAGAACCTTCTACAGAAGGTATTGAAATAAAATGAAAAAAGAAAGAACTGAACATCAATTCCAAGAAGATAAAATGGTTGTTAGTAAAAAGAACAAATGTAAATTACAAATTGGAGATACTAAAATCAAACAAGTACAAAAATTTAAATATCTGGGATTTTTTTTAATAGGACGGAAAGTGTGACACTGATATCTGAAGATACATTGGAGTAGCAAAAGATGGCTTATCAAAAACTAGGCAAAGTATTAAGAAATAAAAAAGATTCTGTTAGAAACCAGGAAAAGAGTACTGAATTACAATGTAATATCAGTCCTCCAATATGGCAGTGAATGCTGGACAATCTATTTTTTAATTAATTTTAAAGCTCATCACAGATGGAGAAGAGACTTGAAGCAAAACAAATGTGATCTTATAGAAGGAGGTCGAGAATATAATGAACCAAACATGTGAGCAACAAAGAGGTTTTAAAGAAAATGGAAATAAAGAGAACACTTACACTTAACATCAGAAAGAGACAGTTGAAATCTCTCGGGCACATGAGAAAAGGGAGATTGGAAAATTTAATACTGACAGGGCAGATTAAAGGCAAGAGAGACAGAAAAAAACAATGCATAACCTACCTAGTGAGCCTGTGTAAATGGATGGCAGGGCAAGGTTTAGTAGAGATAACAAAAAGACAACATTTATTAAGAGCTACAAAAGACAGGAAATTGTGGAGAGCTATGATTGCCATTGCCCTGAAGGGACACTGAACATAGAAAAGGTTTTCTTTGATGATGAATTTTTTTCTATGGTACAGCTATGTCAATAATTTAACAAGATTCAGTTTCCTCATTTTATGAATATTACTGTAATGCTGCTGCTGAAGTACAAATATTCTGCTTGTGGCAAGAGAGTACGCAATGGTGTAGTCCTTTGGGAAAGAGTTTCATGGTACAATAGTGTAATCATTGTAAAGATCTTCATAATGCATCATACAGATCCACTCTATTCAAAAGTGCCATGTGTTTTGCCTGTGCTCCACTAGAAATAACTAGCTTCGCAGTATGTTATCATTCTGCTCTATCTTTGTATGTTATTAATTCAACCAAAAGAACAAAGCCTGAAGCAAGTTTTCTTTCTATTTCAAACAGTATTTCAATAGTCAGCCATTCTGTTGGAAGGCTTTCATTATCAAATAGTGTTTTTTTATTCTTCCTTTTTCCTAAAAGGCTTGTTTAACTCTAACACTCCCTTAAGATCTTGCTATGTGCCTTCAGGTAAAAGAAATAAAAATGAGATTCAACCTTGAATCAAAACACACCTACTGCACTCCATTATGGAAATAGAAAAAGAAACAGTAATTTTGTGGTTTAAACTTAAAATTCCTTGTTCATTTATGACTGTGTTATTCTTCTTTTATATGAAAATGACCAATCATTTTGCATAGCTAGGTTTTTTAACAGTGGTCAGACTTGGGTTCTGCTCAGCTTTTCAAAAATAAAAAAAAACTATCCACCCACCCATCCAAAAGATAAAATAAGGTTACCATAAATGTTATAGCTTCAGACTAAATTGCAGTAAAATAATATCAGAACGGAACAAATTCTCCCCATTACGGCCCACAGATGGTGATTCTATCTGTATACTTACTGAGTTACCCGCAATGGCAGAATGTGAAAAAGGAAATATAAAAATGCTTGTGCAGTAATGTCACTGAAGAACTATTCTTAACTGCTTTAAAAAGTGTATTTCAAGCTTAACAATTAAATCATGTGGGCAGCAAGTACAAGATAATTATTTCATTATTTTGCGAACAGGAAACATTAGCTTGAAAATATACTACTATTAGCTGCACAATGTTTTAAATATATCTTTTGACATAGTAAAAGATATATTATAGCAAGGTCAGTAGAAGCATGTTTCAGCACAATAAACAGTGGTGCTCTGTTCAAAAATATATATTTTTACAGAGAAAAGAATGTGGCTTCAAATGTGTATATATATTTCACTCCTGTAAAAGAGAGATTTCAGATACTTGTACAGGGATATTACTTGATAGAAACAAAGCAGATAAAACCGGAACAGATTTTAATGCCAGCACCATACTGAAAAATACATATAATATTAATATATACAGAGAGAGAAAAAAACTGTTGTTGTTATCGAAATATGCTTTTATAAAAGTGTATGTATATCAATAGAAAATAAAACCCTGATTCACTGAAAAAAAAAAAAAAAGAATATATATATATATATATATATATATATATATATATATAATAATTCTGCTTGTCATTTCTTTAGTTATCATGACAGTTTTGCCCAGCCAATAACTCATAAATAAACTATTCCAATGTGGAAAGACAGAAAAGACATATCAGTGATGCTGTTTGATTTCAATGAAAGAAACAAAAACAAAATTAGAACAGGAAAGCCCTGAAATGTTAATAGATATTACTTTTATATATAAAATGTAAATAGTGTAACCCGAATATAAGAGAGTTGTCGGGACCGGAGAAGAAGTCTCTTATATCCGGGTTTGGTCTATTATATATACATTAACACAGGCTCTAATTTGGGACCAGAGAAAATATATCTTATATCCGGGTTACACTGTATATGCAAAATATGTGTGTGTGTGTGTGTGTGCGCGAATACAGACAAAAGGAAAACTTATTCTTTATTCATATGGTACTTTTACAGATATATTTTTAGTTATATGTGAAATAAATTATGTGTCTGTGTGTAATCTCAGATGACATGAATAAAGGAAAAATAATTTAGATAAAATTAAGTATCAGTACCACAAGGTGCTGTTTCAATATTTGTAAAAGAAATTTATAAAATATAATTTACTACAAGAATAAGTTAAAAGTAACACATTTTACTGAGCAAAAATCTTACTTTCTGCATTTATTTCTTTTTATTATTTTTATTATAAAGAATAAACAATACAAATACTTAATGCATCAGGAATTTTTACACTAATATATAGATGTGTGAGTAGTGTAACATTTGCTCACATGAAAAGTGGAACTGAGGAGTTCAAATTTTGACTGACTTCATTCCTTTCACTGTAAAACCCATGGGCAAAGCATGAATCTATCTTTTCCCAGTTATAGGTTAAATCACAGGTCAGACTAAGCTCTCTTGCCTTGGGTGGCAGCCAGTCTACAAGAATGAAAACTGAATGAAAATCCTTAGGTTTAGTTGGTTGATTTTGTTTAGCAGCATATCTCTATGGATTATTTAATACCAAAATGTAAATATTTTGAACATAGTTATATGGCTTCAACTACTATGTATTGTTGGTCATTTTGCTATAAAATTTATTGTTGGTCATTTTGCTATAAAATTTATTGTTGGTAATTCTGCTTTAAAAATGTATTGTTGGTAATTCTATTATAAATATATATGGTTGGTATTTTTTTTATTTAAAAATGTATTGCTGGTATTTTTACTACAAAATGTATTTTTATACTTTCATAGTGTTTAGGGATTCACTATTTGGCATAGCTGAGAACCTAACAGGGGTACCAACCTGGGTCAGGGTGGTGCTGGGAGTAACAGCAATTAAGTGGTGGTTCCACACTCCTCAAAACCTCCAATCTCTCAATCAGAGATCTTATTGCCAGATGTAGTTATAAATAATAGGACTGATAAAACTACTAGAAATCCAATGCTGCCATAGCTGCATTATACGTGGTACATCAATGAACCTAACAAGTTACAAAATGTGCAATTGTGTGTGATATTAATTTGCAAATGCACAATTGAAGAATCCCATTTTAAATTTTGAGTTAACAAAATAAAATATTTTTAAAGAAAGTATCTTTATGAAACGTGAGTGTGTGTGTATGTATATATATATATATATATATATATATATATATATATATATATATATATATATATATATATGGTATGCTAGATTTTATTATGCAAGCCACAATATAATTTATATTAAACAACTAATGTTTGTAAAATTATCAGAATATACTTTTATATTCATAAAAGTAATATATCAGGTGGTTTTCAGCTTGTATTATCTATCCCTAGTAAAAATAATGATAATTTATTTTTGATTTGTTAGGTTTTATTATGCAAAGAAAGTTTAACATGAATTTTTAATTATAAATAAACATGTTTCTTTTGGCTTTAACACAGTATCTGATATACCTGAATAAATTGTTGTTTTAATATTTTGTATGTTAATAGGGGATTTTTGATAATCTATTAATATTCATCAGAAATGATTTTTCATTCATTGATTTTACCTTTCTACTGTTCTGACTTTAAAACTCTTTGCAACAGCTTTTATTGCTTCCCAGAGATCTTTGCTTGAATACTGTTATAATGATTGACTACAAATTTTCTATTGGATTTATATCTGGAGGCTATTCTATTAATTTGAAATCTTTGAAACTTTTGTTCTTTTTTTTTTTTTTTTGAGGGGGCAAGGTGGGAAATAGTCAACTAGAATGTGAAAGAATATCACTAACTCTGAAAGACCTATGATTTTACTACTAATAATATTATTCCAAAACATTATACCAATTCCCCATCTGTTGACTATTTCCATGAAGGACCCAAATTCTCACCCAGCTATCAAGTTCATCCAATGTAGTTCTACATTTATCATTAAAAATGTACCTCTTCACTTCATGTCTTTAACAAATGGTCTTAATATTCTACATATTTTCTCTTTGTTTACATTTCCATAAATGTTCAGCATGTGTCAATTTTTTTCTACATGGAGGAACTCAGTAACTTGCTTCTATTTCAGATTCCAATTTACATGACATACACACAATTGCTATAAGTAATTACAAAAAAAAACAAACTATGTGTCATTGGTGAGAGGTTTCAACTCCTACTGCAATTCTACCAACAACTCCTCTAACATCATGGGCCAGCATAATAAAATAGGAGATACTACTTTTGGAGCAATCCTTATATATTAACATTGTACAATCATGTGTGTGTACTGAAGAGTTCTTAGCTTGACCAAGAATCCCTCTAAAAAAAAAATCTGACGTTTAGTCAGATTTTGAGAAACTATTAAATTATATATATGAAGAAAGTGAGTCAGGCTAAAAAATATTCATTATCATCTTCTATATAATTCTTTTTCTATTAATTTGATCAAAATGCAAAAAACAATTTAAAAAAAAAGTGATTTCTCTACACTTACAAAGAGCAGATATAAATATATCTTAATACAAAGGAATGAAAAAATTGTTACAATAGCAGATATATTAATACTTGTAGAAAGTAATTTAACGCTGAATTATATTTAATGGTCTTGCTAGAATTTTAATGAAACATGTTCATGTGAAAAAGAAAAAATATCAAAAGGTATGCTACTTAAAAAGACAAGTGAAACACAGCCATCACATGCCTCTTGTTTCTCTAATTTGACAATGTCACCCACTAAGCTTTGCAAACATCTATGGAAAAGTATTTAGAATATTTTAACTATTGTTTTCCTTAAATATTTTCTCTGTTTTGTTAAAGATTTAAAAATTAAATTTCTCTTTATATAGCTATGAAATATTTTAAAACTGAAAAAAAAAAAACAAAAAAACCCTGTTTTTAAAAACGTTTATAAAAGAATATTTTACTGATGATATGTTAATTATAAAGCTTAGAGAGAAAAAAAAACCCATCAAATCTTGGTAAATAAAATAGAATTTATCATTATTCCAGAAATAAAAGTTTCTTATTGAATTAAATAAAAAAGAAATGACAGAAATCAGCAAAAATATTTTATTTTACTAATCAGTTGTATCCATAAACTCGATGAATAATTTTGCATAATTCATTTCAATTCCTACTCAGTGTCTACAAAAAAAATAACAAGAATAATATTTGTCCCCTTTCTTTACATAAAAATATTCTAGGAATGTCTTCCCATCCATCCACAATCTTGGTCTCTTTGTGTTCGAGTTATTTTCACTACAACTCAGAGCTTCCTGACTTTCACAGTAGACAAACCAGACGCTCTGCTGCACTTATAAAGTGTATCTTGCATAGGTTGAACCTGTTACAATCCATGCAGTACAGAACAATTTTCTCTAGTTAGGCTGGCTGATAGTACCTATAAGTTTTACTTACTGACCTACATACAATAAGAAGGGCTCATGGAATGTGTAAGTGCTCTAATATAAAGTCAGTCTTAATTCAAATTTAACTGCCTAAGAATGTATATATCATTTCAACTGCTATCTCTATGTGAGCATGCACATTTCAAGATACATATTAGCTTACTGACTATATTTCTCAGATTCTGTGTAAAAGTCTTATTATATTTACTAAATCTGTTAATCATGAAACAACCAAAGATTCATTGGCATTTTAACCCTGAAGACTAACAATTTCAGTATTATTTTATATTATTGGTTTAAGGGAGATAATTTATGCTCAGAATATATTTTTATTTGTAATGAAAGAAAAATAACAAAGTTGGAAAATATTGTAAATGAAAGGTAATCTGCATTTTCCCAAGTGTATTAATTTCACTATTATATATATATATATATATATATATATATATATATATATATATATATAAAATAGGTGTGTATTAAATGTTTTATTTATAAAACTATATTTTTCTATATTTATGTTATTTTGTAAGATTATATGAAAATATTTGTTTCTTTGCTCTTATGATCTTATTTTTCATTTCAAAAATTCTATTTCCTCTAATTAGTATTTGTTACATGACTGGCTTTCAGAGACCACCCACATTGCCGTGGCTTTTTGAGCAAATTTTTTTTCTTTCTTTGTGATAAAAAAAAAAGTACAGCAAAAATATTTTATTATTTGTAAAAAAATCCTTAAAATAGGAAAGTTTGTTAAAAGCCCATTATAATAAAAAATAGTTTACTGTCATTCAATTTTAACAATCAATTCTAAGATATATCCTCAATATTGGTTTATAAATTTACATTTGATATTTAACTTTTTTCTATTTTAATGGTGTTTTTATTTATAATTTTACATTTATTGTATATATCTCTAACTACACAATTTTGGTGAATGAAATAATATTATTAATATGGTAAATACTAAGTTTTTATAATTAGAAATTATTTTACTGTAGAAATATGTTATATTAGATAAATTTGAAAAAAATCCATTTACTCTCATGTGTGTGTATATATATATATAGAGAGAGAGAGAGAGAGATCAATTTTTACATATGATAGAAAACTTACACAAAATAGGCATACAAAGGGAGTAGAATGGATACATATTGACGTTTCTCACAAAAGAATTTGTAATAGACCTCTAATGATTTTTTGCAAGGTGAAAATTATTTACAGGATAATAAATAAATGAAAAATCCCCATAATAGCTTTAATACTAACAAATGGAATATAATAATTTAGTCATTAAATTTAGCATGTTTTTCTTTAAATTTTTTTTAGTAAGTTTTGAACACTCAACTGTTGTGCATTAGAAAGGGATGTTCAGTGTTCAGGAATCAATGCATGTATTACTGACAGAATAGGGTTATTTTATATATATATATATATATATATATATATATATATATATATATATATATATATATATATAATTTGTCAAAGATTACAATGTCCAGAAATTAATTAAAACCATAAATGAAGGAAATGTTTTGTTTTTAAAAAAGGAAAAAAGAAAATGTGTAAAGGAAAACATGAAAGATCTTATGGTGTGGTCTAAAGCAGCTCAGACCAAATAAAATTTAACTGGCAAAGACTTTCTTCATGTGTTATACAATCTATACAAAACTACAATTCTTAAATAGTAAAAAATGTTTGCTATAGCACTGATATGGAGTGTAAAGAAAGTGAATTCAAAATCCAGTTCATTCTGAGTGCATTCTTTAGAAGACATGACAGCATTTTTGAATTGTTACAGGATGTCACAAAAACAAAGGATGAAGTCATCAACAAAACTCTCACACTGTGTGAAGCTGAAATTCCATTTTAGAAAGTAAAAAACATCACTAAAAAAAATTCTAAGTAAATGCAGAAAGCAGAAGAATGGCATGTTGCCAATGAGTTTGGGAAATTATATTTTCCTCTATGAAATCAATATCACAATCCAATATTCCAACGTTGGGATTTGGTCAAGTAGATAGAAAGGTTATAAATGATTGAATTCATGACTATTTTCTTTCCAAGAAATCACAAAAGGGATACAAATAAAGAAAAAAAAACTGCACATGTAGTGAGAATGTAGTGCTATCAAAAATGTTTCTTGTATTCAAATATTATTTTGATAGCATTTTCCTTTTCCAAAAAAAAAAAAGAAAGAGATTTATGTATTTTAAAAATTCTACTATACAGAAGAACCTGAAAATTCTTTTTTTTTTTAACTCTTGCTTTTTACTTCTTCAGGAAATTTATTTACAAAACTATTTAATTTAAATTTGGAATTAAAAATTCTCACCAGGTTACGTTACCATGGTAAAAATCTAAAACAATCCTGTGACCATTAAAAAAATAAAATAACTTCACTTTTATTACATACATAATCTGTTTAGATAAGAAAAATAATGTTATTTATTTTTTTTTGTCAAAAGCTTACACATGTTTACCGGGATACAAAATAAAATTAGTCTAAAAATTAAGTGGCTTCAGTATGATGATTAGTTATACATTGTACAAATGAGAGGAGGATTCATTTATTTCCTCCCAAAATTAATTTAATTCAAATAATGTAAAACAAAATGTTTTTACAGTATCAGCAATAATTTTTTTTAATCTTTGTATTTTTCTGGTTGCTTGTGGGATTTTTCTACTCATACTAACTTACAGGCCAAAAATGTAAAAATTACTATGATAAATGGACAAAAGCACTCAACACTAGAACAGCCAGTGTCATATTTTCCAAGTGATGCTTTAAATGTATATAGATAATTGTAGAGACCATCAGTCATTATATTGTTAAAATGAAACCATGTCATGACAGCAGACAATAAAATTCTAAAGTGTCATTGTACAGTATTATGCCATAGTGTTGGTAAAATAAACTTACCACACTTTTCTACCATTGCATCCTGTAATTCAATGTATATAAAAAATACTAAATGATTAAATTTGGTTTCACACCAAAAATCAGCTATTCATAATTGAACATTTTTGTACCAACCAGTAAAGTATGAAAATTGATAAAATATAAGATTTAAATTTACAAATAAGAATTCAGAAAAAAAAAAAAAAAAAATATCTGTTTCTTTTTATGTAAAAAAAAAAGCAAAAAAAAAAAAGCAAAACATTTTCAAGTGGTATGAGGATAGTAAAATATATCAGCAAATTTGATCATTTTATTAAAATCATTTTTATAAATTACTATTACTACTACTACTATTCATTACTCAAATTGGCAAAAAAAATTATCAGATATGCATGTAAATATATATACACCGGAATTATCCAATGTGTGTATACTCACAATTACATTATTATGTAATGTATGGACACATGTGTTAACAGACTCACATCGGATTTACAAATGAATGTATTGTGAAGTGAAATCTTTCTGATTGTACAGACAAGTTATTTTTTTTTCTCTTATAAAAGGATATTTACTCAAATATATAAAAAGAAAATATTTTATTTCTCCAACTTCCTCTGGACTAGAAGATGAAAATAGTAGATATTAAAATATTTTCAAAATCTACTTCAGTGATTTTTAAAAATGAAAGAATTTGATATTTATAAAAATTAATTTAAAGGATAAGCATTTTGAATAGCATTCAATAAAAAGACATATTGTTGGCTTGGACGAATTACCTTGTTTTTGTTTTGTTTTATTTCATGATATTGCATCAGTCCCATACAATGATTAAAACACAGCATCTAGTTTAGAGTGGCTAAAAATGCAGTGTTCATTGTCTACTTAAATTTCTGTCCTTAAATTCTTTACAGGGATGCTTCTGTCAAGCAGTTGGTGATACAATTGACTATGAATTTACATTTGATAGGGTTAGTTATATTTTTACTCCAGATTTAACATTGGTGAAGCTTTGATGCAAGATTACTTTTCTTCAACCATTAACTATTTACACATTTAGCATAAAAATACTAGTTTAGATGAGAGAAATAGTAGTATTTGTTATTTTGTATCAATGTAAGTAAATGGACGTCTATTAGCACTTTTATTTAGTTCTATAAAAGATATCCAAAATATAAACTGACAAGTCATGGAAGAGTAGCATGTAAAGGTAATGGTAGATAGCACCACACTACTTTGACATCATGGAAATATCCAGAGATTCATATCAATTTTGCTCTGACATTTGTTGAATTGGCCTGAGCAATGGCTAAGTAGTTCATGACAAGGTGATGTGAATTACTGTAGTTCAAATGGGTATGAGAGTAGGTACCACATAGATAGGACATTCCATTTCTGAAATGATAGGAACATTTGACATTCCTCAGTGTACTGTGTGTACTAGGGATACCTGATTGAAGACATTACAACCTATCATGGATAGTGAAGTGGCTGACAGCATGACACTAGACACAGCACCTAACCTAGGCTTGTGACATTGCCCATCATCCAAGGTCCAATTAGCAATGTGTGATGATTCCTGTTGTTTCAGATTGATGATGCAGATCACCTGGGGTCATGTACTTGAGTTGACAACAAGGCACTGTACAAAATGGTGGTGGTTCCATAATGGTGTGGATTGTGTTCATATAATATAGATTGGGTCTACCTAAACATGTCATCAACTAAATTGCACTGCTTCACGACTATTGACTTTCATTCATGTATCAAAACAACAAGGAATTCTTCCAGCAGGGTAATGCACTGCATTATCAGTTTCCCAAGTCACCCAGAATTAGTTTGGGAAGCATTCTAGAGATTTCTGACAAAAGGTGTAGCCACCACTTTTTGGCCTGACATATATCTAATTGAGTATTTAGGGGAGCTCTATTCATACACACAATTTTGCATGTAAAGGGAGTCGTATACAGCTATCAAGATGGCATGTTTCAGAATCTCTGTAGAGGTCTTCTGACCACTTGTGGAATCAATGTTAATTAAGTCGTTGAAACTTCTGATACCAAGGACCTACCCTGTGACTTTTCCCTGTGTGTATATGCTTGTTTTAATCAGCAAATCCGATAGGTCCAACAAAGTTAAACTGATAGCTGCTCTCAAAAATTACCTCTGATCAGTGGTTAACTGGGGCAAGGAATGGTTTGTAAATTTTAATACCTCTAAAACAAAACTGCTATCATTTAATCACCATTTTTCTTTTTACATGCTGTGTCCTTTCAGGACTAGGCAATCATGGGTCTCCACTTCCCTCTCTTCCTTGTAGCTCTCAATAAATTTCATCCCTCTGCCACCTCCCCCAGACCATGTTCTGCCATCCACTTGCTTAAGTCCGCTAGATATGTCATGCATTGCTTTCCCTTGTCTCTCTTTCCCTCTATTCGACCTGTGCATATCAGTTTCTCCAGGCCCTCCTTTCTCATTACATTCCCAGCTGCCTCTTCCTGATGTTAAGTATAAGCTTCCTCCTTGTTTGCAACCTCTCCAAGACCTCATCATTGCTCACACACTAGGTCCATGATATCCTCAGCATCCTTATGTAGAACCACATCTCCGTCACTTTGAGTTTCTTCTTCATCTTTGAGGAGACCATCCAACGTTCACTGCTGTAAAGGAAGACAGATGTCACGTAACATCTCAGTACTCTTTTCTTTACCAAAGAGATCCTCCTGTCTTGCAATACTCTGCCCAGCTTTTGGAATACATCCTTAGCCATCCCAGTACGTTTACAGATCTCAGTGTTGCACTTGCCATCTGCTGTCAAAATACTTCCCAGATATTTAAACTTCTGCACCTGCTTGATTTTAGTGTCCCCAACCTGCAAATCACATTTCAGACTCATCCTTTTACTGATGACCATGCATTCTGTCTTCTTGTAATTTATGCTTAGTCCCTTCTTCTTGCTGTCCTTTGCTACCTTCTGTAGGAGGTTTTGTAATTTCTTTTCCATGTCTCCTATCAGCACTGTGTCATCTGTATATCTTATGTTGTTAAGATTGTAGCCACCGATGCTGAAACCTCCAGGATAGTAACTCTTTGTGCCTTCTTGGGCTCATGTTTTCTATTGGAATGAAGTAGAGTGATTGTATTGAATCTATTGCTAGGAAATTTGGTTCACTGTGTCATGCCAGACAATTTTTCTCATCAGAATCCATCTTGCACATTTATAATTCTACCATTCATCCACGTGTTGAATATTGCTGCCATATCTGCTCTGGTGCTCCTATATATCCCAAGATTCTTGACAGAATCCAAAGAGGGGTCTGTAATATTATCAGTCCTGACCTGACATCTTGACTTCAGCCACTTTCCCACCTCCATAACCTGTCTTCCATCTGCATTTTTCTATAAATATTTTCATGGCAATTGTTCTTGTGAAATGATTTAAAAAAAAAAAAAAAAAAAAAAAAGGATCAGTTTCAATTAACAGAATTTGTTTCTTTATGTAAATTCAATTTTAGTTTTTGATTTTGTTCAGATCTATTAATTTAGCTTTGTTTGAATATATTACCTTGGTATCATCTTTATATCAAAAGCATTTAGATTATTGATCAAGATATTTTGAAATGGAATCAATTTTAAGAATTTGTCAAAAACTAAAATAAAGTCATGCTAATATACAGTTGAGTTTTTATTAACAAAAATTTAGTCTATTATTGAATGTGAAATAATACTGGTTTGTGCAAAGTCAACAAACTTTTATAACTTGATTGGTAGGGCTACCAGGTGTTTCCCATGTATTATATCAAAATAAGACCAGTAATGTACAATTCCATGATGAAAACTATTCATTACAACTCAAGTAATTTATTGTCACTATTTAAATAAATATATTGCCCATATATTATATCAAAATAACACCATTACTCAGGGCTGCTGCCAATGAGATATTAACATTTTCCAAAGATTATCCCCTTAAAAAAAATAATCAGCAGTTTATAATAATAATAATGTGTAAAGATGATGACTATCTGCAATGAGAACAAAAATCAAACATCTGTTGTTATGCTAGGACTATTGATTAGAAAGCAACCATTAAGCCTGTCATCTATCTTCAATCAATTTTTATGCTACTTTTTTCACTTAATTTGAAACAACAATTTTTCTACTGCCAAAGTTTTCTTTGTTCCAAAATCTTTTATTAATTTAAATTTATCTGTCTAATATATTTTTATCTTCATTTTAAATAATGAATCAATTAAAATATTGGAAAAAATCTCTATAATAACTTCAATGATTTTTAACAAAATGTAACACTAAAATATAAACTTACTGCAATATAAAACATGTCATATTTCACTTCATTTTGTTTTCTAATTTGATGACAATGAATTTACTATTTAAAAAAATCTGATTCAATTATGTGCAAATAATAAAGTTTACCATTTTTTTCCGTTTAATTCAATAAGTACTCTATTTTTTTACAGTTAATATTGTTCTAATGGATAAAAAGTGGAATTTTTCTTTTGCAAAGAAAGAGTGTCTATTATGGAAAAATGTAATTTTATACAACTAAACCATTTTTATTAAATAAAATGAGTGCTCATATATTCTTTCAATCTTTTTATTTTTAATTTAATTTTTGCCATGTTTTTAAAAATTAATAAGGTGTCAATATCTAAGAGGAATTACATATTGGAAATACCAAAATGAAACAAGTATAAAATTTTAAATATCTGGGAAGTGTTTTAACAGAGGACAGAAAGATATCTTCCATAGCAAAAGATGTCTTCCAAAAGACAAGCAAAATATTAAGAAACAGGAAATTTTCATTAGAAATAAAGAAAAGAATACTGAACTGTTATGTAATATCAGTACTCCTATATGGCAGTGAATTCTGGGCAATCTTGACAGCGATGAAGAGACTTGAAATAACAAAGATGTGACTCTACAGAAGGATGCTGAGAATACCATGGAGCAATTATGTGAGCAATGACAAAAAAAGGTGTTTATACTGAACATCAGAAAGAGATAATTGAAATTTCTAGAGCACATAATGAGGAAAGAGGGTTTGGAAAATTAGATTCTCACAGGACAGATTGAGGGAAAGAGGAAAACAATGTATAACCTACCTTGTGAGCTTGAGTAAATGGATGACAGAAGAGGGTTTAGGAGAGATAAGAAAAAGACAAAATTTATTAAGAGCTACAAATGACAGGAAATTGTGGAGAGCCATGATTGCCAACATCTTGAATATACATAGAATATTTAAGATATTTATGATTTTATTTTTCATATTGTTGATAAGATATCTAGAATATTTGAGGTTTGAAGGGCTGATTGTTTCTAAAAGAAGAGTTCAATTTTTCAGCTAGGGTTTTTGCTTATTTGTGAAGAAGATTACCTATACTAAAGATAATAGGTTACATTGGATTGTTGCATTTGTGCTTTCTTAGTAAACCATATATGGTATTCTTTGGATGGTATTATATTAAATCATGAGTATAAGTTATTTTCATGTTTTTATTAGTTTTTTGATTGACTGGTTAAATTTATGTTATTTAAATTTTTCATAAACTATCATTACTATCATTTAACAAAGATTCTATTTTTTCACTGTAAGTACTAGCATCTATAACTACTACTAATCTACCTTTATTCAAGATGATGATGGTTAGATTGTTGTTTTTAGCTAGTATTTTTTTTGTTTTCTTTCCAATGTTAATTTCATTTCCATTTCATTATATCTTATCAAAAACATTAAATTCTTCTACTATATAAATGAGGCATTACTAATATTAATTTCATAAATACTAAATTGATAGACGTTGGTTGCAGGGGCTTTGCAGGTCAGTCGCTGTGTAGAGCCCTAGCAAAAATAGGCATAGGGGGTACAGCGAGGGCGAGAGCGTTGAAGGATATTACCAATGCAGATTTAAATGCTTCCAAGTGGATTTGGCTTAAGAGATCAGAGCCGTGGAAGAACTAAAAGTGGGAGGAAAGAAGAGGGGGGAAAGAGAAAGAAAAAAAAAACTCTCAAATATACTTAGAGAAATGGAGGAGGGTTTCAATCTATAAGGGAATATTGAGGAAATGTTAATTCAGGGTAGTTATTAATCCAGGATGGATGGGGGTTGAGAAGTATTAGTGCACGTTGGGGGAGGGCCAAAGGAGGTTTTTTTTTTTTTGTTTTTTTTCTGGTACTGATTACCATTTCTCCATGCTTAACTGATTTGTTTTGTTTTTTCTTGTTATCAACTTCAACCCTAATTCTTATGTATGTAAAGTTAGATGGTAGTATTCATAGTTTAAAAGTTAGTAGTAATTCGAGTATTAATTTGCTAGATTCATGTCGAATAATATTTAACAGAAAGTAAATGTGAATATGTTACTTATTTGAGTAGTTTAGACTTCCTTAGTTATTTAGATTTTTTTACTTATTTAAATATTTTTAATTATTATTTTTCCTTGCTTAGATTAGGCCATCATATTATTTTAATTCATAGATTACAAAACTAGTAAGAAATTTTAAATAAATAGTACGAGATAAGTTGAATGAACGGTTTCGTAAATTAATGTAAATGGGAGATAGGTTTTATCTGTGTGTCTGTGCGTGTAGGAGTGTATGTGAGAGCACATTTATATGTAGAGGCTTGAACGTGCATCGCATTTTTCTAATTTCGTTTGATTAAGTGTATAGGATTAGACTTAAAGATTTTTATAGAATAGTAAGAATTATAATATATATTTTTTGGGGGAAAGTAATGTAAGTGGTAAGGTTTAGTTATCGAATTAGTATTTAATTTAAATATAAAGCATTGGATTGAACTTAGCAATAACAAGTCCAGCTTACCTTGTTATGAATTCCAGGGATGAAGCAAAAGACAAGACTATATAGGAGGGAAGTGGGGAAAGTCTTTATTACATTGGCTGATGTTGACTGATGTATGTCAATAAGAACGGTCAGAATCCTAGCCATATCTTTAATTTTTTTTGCAATGTCGAGGTGCGTAGCACAACGCTATCAAGGAGGCGGTCTGAATCTTTTGGAATCAGGTCGGGGTTGCTGTTTGAGCCGATATGATGCAAAACCCGAAATCGGCAATGAAGATAGTGCATCACTGAAGACCTTCCTTGATGCATCTGAAATGTATTACTCTACTGAACTAACAATTGAATTCATATATGAAAAAGAAACAAATATTTTCTTGATATATTAAATATTTCATTATCTGTGAACAGTAAATTTCACTAAAAATCAACGCCGGTTCTTAATTATTGTATGGCTTTTACAAGCATATAGAAAGGTAGTTGATAACAATAATTCCTCATCTTAAAAATTCCAGTATAAACTGTTTTTCTTTTAATTATTTAAATCTGTGGTAGAGTATTGGAATAGTGGTTAGAAACCACAATGACTTGTTGAAACTATGTTATATGACATACTTGTAAAATTGATTCTATTTCTGTCTGATTATTCTTCCAATGGATTTCATAATCATTAATTACATTCAAATATTTTCCCCTTTGAACTCAAACAGATTTCATATAAGCTTGTTTTTAATATTTTTTATGAATAAATGAAAATACCAACTAATAGGTTTGCATATTACCTGGTTCACACTCCTTCCCCATCTTTTGAACAGGAGTAGAGATTTATCCATTATTTCAGGTTTAGGATTAGGTTTCCAGTATTTTCTCCTAAAGTCTTCTTTCCCCTCTCTAAACCCTTGTGTCTTAGTGGCATTATCGCCTTGCCTGGAGTGAAATGATTAAAACAAAAAAAACAATGAATATTTGTTCCATAGGTAAGTATGATTTATAAATGGATTTTTATGAAAATAAGTCATGGATAATTGACTTCTGGGCCAAATCCAACTGTCTCTATAGTATTACAATCTGGTCTACAGTTAAAACCTTTTTCAATTGATTATCAACAAACTTACAGCACAAAGCTCACAACAGATCAAGAACCATAAGTGAAAATAATCTATCCAGTTAATTTCTTTAATTTTAGAAGATTGGTAAAATAAACAAAAACAGTTTTAACTATCTGGGCTGTCATTATTTCAAAAAACAAAATGAATATCTAATAACTAGTAAAAATTTGATTGTCATTCTGTTATATTTTTAAAATATAGGAAGCATAAAGAAAACCAAAGATAACTTTAAATTAGAAATCAACTGCATTTAGATGTTAATGTTTATTTTTAACATTTTTCTATTAAAGCATTTTCAGTAACTGTTTAAATTAAAAATATAAAAGAAATCTTTTACTTTTTATTTTATCTCCAAAACAAAGTCTGGCACAAGGCTGAAATAGTGGGGTATCTAATGAGAACTGAATTCACAATGTTAGTTAATAGTCTGTGTGACAAGCATGCTATTAATCAAGCTATAAGCACCCTTTAATAATTTAAAAAACAAAAAAGAAAATTAGCAATTTTGTTTTCTCTTATGTCAAATTTCAATCAAAGCTATATTTACTAAACATACATTTAGAAATGTATTTGAAAAGGAAGAAACCAACTATCTGGACTAAAATATTTCTCAATGTAACAAGAACTAGTGAAATTTTTTTTTTTTTTTTTTTTACATATATAAACGTTTTCTTTGCACTTTGAGCGATATAAACTGATGAGTATAAATTTGATCAATCATGCTACATAGCTTTGGGCTGGTGGCCATCAAAAGTTTTACAAATCCTAGATTGATTGCTTTAAACAAATGAAAGATTAAAGCTTCCTTTTTCATTGTTAATGGCTGCTGCTTTGTTGTCCTACTTGATAAGACATTTTAAGCATGTTTGACAATATGACAAGGTTCAGAAAGGAAGCAAACCAGAACCGAGGTTCATGAGAGAAAGAAAGAGAGAGTTCCCCAAGTAAACCCATTGCCCTTACCTATCTTCACTGGCAGGTGCTGTTATGGAAACAATGGTAGATCAGATTTTAACTGGAAAAACAAATAAAATAATATTGAAATTTGCAATTCAGTTCCTATAAATACATATGCACTAAGTTTCTTTTTGTTTTTTTTATACACCTGTCTTCATAAATTGATAAATTGAATTGCAAAAAATTAGAGACAGCAAGTAACCCTTAACTTCAGCTGCATAATTAGAGCTATACAATATGACGTGGAGTTTATAAGGTGCTGGAATTGTATAGTTGTATCTACCCAGGCAAATTTCAGAATTGTCCATAACAGAGTTGAGATTTTGGGTGTGGCTGCAGAGAATTTAGTGAGATTGGCAACATACTCCATAAATGCTCAATATGGTTTAAATCTGGTGAGTGTGCAAGCCAATGCAGTAGGTGAAAGTTATGTGTCACCTATGCATAATGGGATGTGTCATCTTGCTGAAACAAGCCATCACTATCAGGAAACATGGCAAGCATAAAAAGATACAAATAATCTGCAACAAGCAGATGCCAATTTCACTTGTCCTTTTAAACTTAAA
Organism: Acanthosepion esculentum; assembly: GCA_964036315.1. Classification (NCBI taxonomy): domain Eukaryota; kingdom Metazoa; phylum Mollusca; class Cephalopoda; order Sepiida; family Sepiidae; genus Acanthosepion; species Acanthosepion esculentum. The sequence continues at coordinate 20,163,413 of OZ038481.1, read as the reverse complement.
CAGAACACACTCCACACTATGATAGAACCACTACCAGCTTGCACAACACCCTACTGAGAAGCTGAATCTATAGCCTCATGTAGCTTTCTCTACATACAAACTCAACCTTCTTTTATGTACAGTGTCATTTCAGGACATGCGTGATCACAGTTCTCGACAACTTCTTATCCTTTGTTGCTGTTAGCAATATTTGTTTTTTTACTATCCCTCCCAGTCTTTGTTCTGCTATTTGCACAAGCTTGTTAGGTAAGTTACTTGCTATTTGCTCCGTCCCTCTTGCCTATCTCCTGTGAATATCAAGTTTTCCAAGCCCTTTTTACTCATTATATGTCCTCAAAATTTCAACTATCTCTTCATGATTCTAAATATAAGCTTCTTTTAGATTACTGTTTTTCTTAAAACTTCCTCATTGCTCACATTCTCCATCCATGATATTCTCAGCGAGTTTCTTCTACATCTGAGTCCAGCATTCACTGCCATCGAGGAATTTTAAATAGCAGTTCAGACCTCTCTGCTTTGTTTCTAATGAAATTTTCATGTTTATTAATATTTTGTTTAGCTTTTGGAAGGCATTTTTCCCTATCCCAACGCACCTTCAGATTTCAGTGTCACATTTTCTGTCATCTGCTAAAACACTTCCCAGATATTTAAATTTCTGTAATTGTTTGATTTTGACATCCTCAATTTGTAGTTCACACCTTGGGCTGTTCCTCTTGCTGACAACTATACATGCTGTTTTCTTACAATGTATAATTAGTCCTTTATTCTTACTTTTCTTTACTACCTTGTCTAACAGTTCTTGCAGTTTTCTTTCTGTATTTGCAAGTTGAGTCATGATACTGAGTTGATAAAAATGCTATGTATGCTGACAAAAGTTAAAAGCAAATTTAACTACTTGACCAAAGGAGCAGGAAATCTAATTTCTCTGACCAGGCAACATGACACCAATCTTCTTCCATTTGACAGCAATGTCCTCTAGCCCAGGTAAGGTGCTGTGGTGTCAATCATAGTAACTTTTTTGGTTAATAACTATGAAATTCCATGGAATATACTGTATACTAAACAGTGGGCTGACTAATAGGCTTAGCAACACCACTGTTGTGATTTGATGCAATGTTCCTCTTCATTGGATGCATTTCATCCTTAACAATTGTTGGTAGTTTGTTTTTGCATTACATGCAGACATCTGCAGACTTTACATACCACTGCTGTCTGTCTGTCTGTTTAGAATCCCTGCTATACTTTTGATACTATTACCTAAAGCAGTTGCCACCTTGCAGAGAGCATTCAATTTTCTAGCCCCAACAATCATTCTAGGATCAAACTGTGTTAAATCCTGTTCATATCCTGTAACCGCCACAGCTACACTACCACTTTACCTATTATGTCACACACGTCATCAAGTTGAATCCATTTTTACAAGTAGGAGAGGGCAAAACCATCATTTTTACTAGTCCTGCTAATTTTTGGCATCTCTATAAGCATAAAAGCAAAGAGCTTGTAATTTTTTATACTTACGAAGTACTTTGTATGTGCAGCCATATTTTCCTCACATATTTTTTGTATTTCTGATTTCTTTTCAAATATCGAACAATGATACTCATTATTATTACATTGTTAGTTGGAATACCTTTTACCATAATGCCTATATTTCAAGCTGACAGGAACTGAAGTTAAAGTAAAAATAGTTTTAATTTGTCACAGTTTTCATATAAAGTCAAATTTCAGTGACTCATCTACATTATTAGTGAGTAGCTTAAATGCTGCACTCCAGAGGGCTAATTGGGCCTCTGGCTACAAACTGAAGGAATCTTTGGTCCAGCTTAGAAATGTGACAGAGAAGTATATTTTTTTTATTAAAATTGGAGTGGATCTGAGTGGCGAAGTTAGATCAGAGCATTTTTGTTTGCTGATGGGAAATCTGATCTAGGGCAAAAGTTGTACCCAATGAAATTTAGGTCATTAGAAAGACAATGGAAAATGGTCGAAATAATTTTTATCGGTTAAAATTATAAATAGAACTTAGTAAGCTATGAGGAACTTTGGAATTCACATAATTTTGGTTGACAGTAGCCAGAACCCGTGATAATCGCGTGTGAGGTAATAGGGCCAAGGGTCGATTATGACCCTTGGCCCTACTATCTATATCTATATAAACGCGTAGTTATGCTGGAAAAACTGGTAGTTTTTGGCTCGTCTGTCTTCAAGTGCAGTCAAGCTGGGTGGAGAGATGTTGGAGATTGAAAGTGAGCAGAGTTGAATTAAAGGCTCGAAGAAGTACGAAAGTGATGTCAGAGATTGGAACAAAACACCCACTAACATGTGCTGTTGATATAAAAATGAAGAAGCAAATTACTCCTCCAACATCTAAGACTACTACTACTGCTACTATTATTACTACCACTGGGAACGGAAACGTTGAACAAGCCACCCCTCTCCTTTAACAAAATTACACAAAGTATTTTCTTTTGTTTATCATCATTCATATACAAGAGACTGGAGATCATTTTTGAAGAGAGAATTTGGCCTGAGCAAGATGAATTATTCTCTCCATCTCCTAGCAGACGGAAGAGAGAGACAGTGGAGAGTTGAGTTGGAGACTCGAGGGTGAGAGGAAGTGATGTTAGAGATCAGAACAAAGCGTCCGCTAACATGTACTGTTGATATAATTACCGCTGCTTCTGCTACCACGAAGATTACTACTACTGTTACTACTGCCGAGGTGGAACGCAACTATAAACTTTAAGTCACGCACAGAAATCTTTATCTCTCCATCGCAAGAGTCATATATCATTCTGAGACGATTTAACAAGTTAATCACAACCCACTCTCTCTGTGTCTAGAATCCAGTGTATGAGTTTTTACATCAATTACTTTTCGTTTCTGTAACCCGTTTCTTTTCTATACTATTCTTTTCTGCTATATAAAAGACATTAACAATTCAACTATTGAATAGTTGTTTGTCCGGCTTTCAGGAGATATATATATATATATATATATATATATATATTTTTTGGTGCATTCTAAATTTCTTAGCACAGACTCTCCAGCCGTGTCTACATCTTCAGTCGACCGTGAATGGATGAACATCACTTCTGCTTTCTGGATCAAACCAAACACAATGTGGGCAGGAAGCAGGATTAAACCAGTGGACCGGTCGAATGATCTATGGATGCTCAGGGGATCTACGGCCACTCCCTAAAGTTCAGTTAAGACCAAGTAGACACCTCAACCCAGAGAGTAAGACATCGGAGGTTGAGGGGCTGAGGCGAAAGTGTTAGAGAAAACAGCAATGACAATTCTGAAGAAATAACTTTGAATTCCCCAGTTCACTCCATGGAACTTCAAAACCTCACTTTAACTCTGATTTGGGCTATAAAGTCCACTTTTGGCCAAAAGACGGATTTGGGTTGAAATTCCAATTCAGGCCTAAAATTGAGTTCTTCAAATTACAAACCTCATAGAACTTCAATTGAGTTGAGTTTTTCAAGTCAAAAACTCTGCAGAACTTCAAAACCTTACATCACAAAACCTCTCACTTTAACTCTTATTACTTGGCATTTGAAGAAATAAAATTGATTTCCTCAATTCACAAAATTTTGGAGATATTTTAAACTGAATTTAAAACAAAAAAATTTTAAATTCACAAAGTTTTTCTGTTATTTTAAACTCAGTATAAATTAAAACCTTTTAAAATAAGTAATTTTTTTTCAATTATTTTAAAATTTGAATTTTTAACTGTTCCTTCCTCATCTGGACACAAATCCCAATGTCGGATGTTCAAGCACCAGATGAAGGGCAGATTTTGAACCCCGCAATAATCCTGATTCCAAAACGGCACATACATATACATATAAGTAGAGCAAGTGTGTTTCAGACACATGGATGGACAGACAGAATTTGCCCATTATTTATTTAGGTTCCTTTGAAATAACAAAATGTATCCATATACATAAACCTGATTTGTTCTCAAATACTAATTCTAAAACCAAACAAACAAACAAACAAAAGAAAAAAATAATATAGTAAATTATATTATCCTTTCACCTTCACCAGAAATAGATACGACACACAAGGTGAAGAGAAATCCTAGTTTCTGGAGACTATAATTTATTTAATCTGAAAACTATGATGAATGCAAATGACAAGTAAGTAAATAAATAAATACATAATAATGTCCTTAGTTTAAAAATGACATGACAAACAAAACAACATTTTACAATTATTTTGACAAGATTTAAAATGAGAAGACCAAAAGACTTGAAGGAGAACCAAAAGCTGTTAAATTTTAGGATTCTTTTAATTTATGCATTTTGGAATGTTATCTGTCAGATACAGAGAATTAAATTAAGTAAAAACATTTAAGAACTCAGAAAGGACAAACAAAACTTCCAAACTATTTTTTGACTAAATATTTTGTCCTGTGAAGAAAAAAATTAAAAAACAGAAACAGTTCTTGTTGCTTAATGTGCATGCGTTTTTGTGTGTCATGTTATAATTCCCAATTTTGTAATTTGAGTTTTTGAATGTAAGTACGATTACTTTTTGAAATAACCATTTATTTATTTATTTTTTTTCTAAAAATATTTTTACTCTTACATCAAAGGCTGGATCAGTTTTATTTATTTGGTATGGAGACTATTTTTTTAATAATAAATTAATAAATGAATTTAAGTTTAATATAAATGAATAATTTTAAAAAGTAAATAAAGTTTTTATTGTTCTCTTTGTAATTTGTGCTTTCTAAGCATTTTATTTTATATGGTAAATTGTTTTGGAAAGGAAGGGTGTTGCTTTTAATATAATTTTATGAGGGACACTGCTTATATTAACAAAGAATAAATACTGACAATATTTTATAGTAGTTACTGAGTCATTTCTTATTAATATTTATGCATTTGGTGCCTTTTGGTTTATTAGTTTGTTTTTATTTTAAAAGCTTTTCACATATGTTACTAAAGGGACTCTCACAAATTAAGTACACTGATTACTCAGACTGGTTATAAGTGTCTGTCATCAGAATATGTGCTTTTTAGCAAATACACTCCATCTAGAAATTATAAAACCACTGCAAATTTTTAATGGAATTTATTTAAAAGTGAAGCCAGGTTTTTATAAAATGTTTCTCAATTACTCTAAAGTATTTTCTGCATGATTCACATTTTTTTAAATTGATATGCAGCAGTTTTAAAAATAATACAAAAGTCAAAAGTTTTTATTACAAAATTTAGCAAAAACATAATATTTTATGGTTGCACATTTTGCTTTCAAAACCTGAATAGCTAGCACATAAAAATAACATCAAACTTGGTATAAAAATAAGGAAAACTGAGAATAACAGCAGTCAATTGTTGAAATCTCCTGATGAGTGAACTGAACTATTACAAAAAGGGTTAATCCATGAAACTTCAAAGTTGAGGTGGTGAATATAACTTTATATACATATATATATATATATATATAGTAAATCTACTAATAAAAATGATGTAAATTTTTATTTACATCATAAGAACAAAATAAAATCCATATTTTTGTCTGATGTAAGGGCAATTAGAATTTCTAGCCCTCAATATTTACATGATGAGGGGAAATAAATTGAAAATATTTTTAAGCTTCTTAAAATATCTTAATTATTTCATATTCAATGTGAAACAAAAGCTCTTCAAATATAAAAAAATAAAAGAATGAATGATATAAATAAATTTAATAAAACTCTATGACAACTACAGTTGAAATAAATTAATCTAAACTTAATACATTTATTACAACTACCTTTAAATCAATAAGACTTAATACAAAACATAATAACAACAACCTAAAACCTAAAGTAGTAATTTACACTATAGCCTGTGTAATAATTGATAAAAAATTATTTAAAAATGGTGCTTTAATTAAAAAAAGAAAATAATTTACTAATATGAAATATAGAAAGTGCAATGATTCCTTAGTCATCCATGGTTAATTTATGTCCAGGTTTTTACATTTCACCTTTCTTAACAAATATTCTGTAGTTGCAACATATGGTATATTTAAAAACAACAGCAATAAAAACAAAAGCATTGGGAAAACTGAATGTGATTGGTTGCGCTGTGTGTCTAGGCACATTTTTGCATCTCTTCTGCTTCAGTATTTCTCCTTGGTGCATAGTTATAACTGATGTTTATATTTACTCCCTGCCTCTACATATTCCATCAATAGCAAATTCTCTTTTAAGCATGTCTGATTGAATAAATTACAGACATTATGTCTGCTAATTTTTAACAAAATCCATTCATACTCATGAATAATCTTTCATGTATTGACATTAAAGGGTGAGAGAAATGTGCTATAACTGTTTAAATTTCTTTTATTTTAATTTCCCAAGTATTTTCGATCTGAGTAAATAGTACAAAACTATATGTTGTTCAAGGGTACAAGTATTTATACAGAACTGTGTGTTGCTATCCATTACCGTAATTTTTCATTATGCTTTTAAATGCAAATGATTATGTAATGAAAAATTATGGTAATGGATAGCAATGCACAGTAGTTTTGTACTACTTGCACCTCTGAAGATGATCATGGAAGAAGATCAAAAGTACTTGGGAAATTAAAATAAAAGTAATTTAAACAGTTATAGCACATTTCTCTCATCCTTTAATATCAATACACAGAAGGTTATTCATGAGTATGAATGGATTTTGTTAAAAATTAGCAGACATAATGTCTGTAATTTATTCAATCAGACATGCACATATACATACATATATATATATATAGATGGATATATCTGTGTGTGTATTTCTTAAGAATTAATGATTCATTTTATTTATTTAGACATATACATGTATTTATTTACAGCCTTATTACATTTTTGTTTATTTATTATACACTGTTTAAAAAAATGCAGTGTCTATTTCAAATAAAGTGTCCATTATAATAAATACACACACACACATATATATATATATATATATATATATATATATATATATATATATTACATGAATAAATGCCAAGAATCACTCTCGCAAACAATTTTTAATAATAAAATACATTAACCTCGAATCTGTTAATGAATGGTATGATCCTTGTTTATAAATTCCGGTTTTATCAGGTCTTTTTTTACTACTAGCTTTCAATTGTTTCATACAATCATCTTCAGGTAGGGAAATAGGTAAGTTTTTTACATCCAGGTAATAACAGGACATCGAAAGATAAAGTGTAATCCGTGTAGTGTAGAAATGTGATATTATTAACTGTAAGAATACTTTTTGAGCGTGCAGTCACGACGCTGAGGTTGAATTTTTTTTTTTCAAGGTTAATGTATTTTATTATTAAAAATTGTTTGCAAGTGATTCTTGCCATTTATATCATTAACTTCATTATCTGCTTTTCATATGAATGATTCGCATAATATAAATTGAACCTGTACCACATAATTGATATATATACATATATACATATATATAATCTGTTAGTGGGTTTGCCAATTTAGAGAACAGAGTGTTTTTTGTAGATCATAGCAAAAAAGCTGTAAAAGTCAGGCTGTAAAGATTGAAGTGTTTTTTGCCAGTCCAGGTCACATTCTGCAGATCAAGGTATTGTTTAAGGATCATCTCTACTCAATGACCTCTAGCTTTTTCTGATGTTTATCTAAACCTGGTTTCAGCTTAGCTCACACCAGTACTACATGAATGATATTGACTAAGATGTGAATGGAAAATGTTGGTACTTACTATACATGGCTTATTGTTTGTGCAATTTTGCAAACACCTTTTGATAGATTTTGTAAGGAATCTCACTATACATCATATAATCAGCTCAGAAATCCTCATTTTCTTGCCAGTTCATTTCTTTCTTTCCCCAGAAGCATCAGGTTTCCTCAAAAAGTTATGCATCACAGTGATAGATGGAGATTTATCTAAATTTTGCAGAATCCAGATGGATCTTGGAATTTCATTATCGTTCAGTTTGCTTGAAGCCAGAATGCTTTTTTTCTTCTGATACAAGCTAGGAATATTTTAAAGGAAACTTTAGGGAGATTTTCAGGATTAAAATTACAGAAAAACATCAAATTCACAAGTGCTTTTAAAGTTGACACTAAAAAATTAGCTTTAATTACAAAATTCAACTTATTTGATTTTTTATTCATAGAATAAAATACTTTAAAAGTAAATCAGTACTTCACTTACACTATAATCTTCTGAGCATGAAATTCAACATCTAACTTTTGAGCATCTAATTCAACAAGACATCAGTAATTTTTGCGGTGTTCTTTTCATTTATGGATTGAGTGTACATGTCAGTGTATGTATATGTAAAAATATTTCAGTCTTGTAATTGAAATTGATAATCCCTGTCCTCTTGTCAAGCACTTTGCAGTGGAGCAATAGTCTAGAAGACTGTTACTAATGAGTGATATAGATACCATATTTAAATATGGCCTTGTGCCAAAATAAAACATCGTCAATCATTTTCTGATAATTGTCATCTTGTATATTTGCTTCTCAAATAAATGGGAGAGGGGTAAGTTTATTAAAATGTAACAAATTCCATAAAAGCAAACAATGCATATCATGGAAAATATTGATCTTGAGTGTGCATTAGTAGTGTTATACTTTGCTTCAAATTAGATCTCTTTCTGATTTAGATGTTGGCCGAATGTGAATGCTAAGAAAAGAAAAATGTCACTCTCTGTGCAGGGGTCCCAAGTACCACATCAAGCACACTAAATAAATCAACTAAAAAAAACAAAAACACAATCATGAACATTGAAGCTAAAGAAAAAAACATGAAAAAATGATGAGTCATGGTTCACCACATTTTCTTTTTTTAAGAATACTGCTCATAACATTGAATCACAGTGAACAGACAAGCTGTCAATATTACCACCTGCAACTTGTCAAATGACCGATACATACACACCAACTCCAGGCCCAACCAAATCTACTCTTCCTCCAAGTTGCTTGCCTTGCTCACAAAGAAACATTCCACTCACATCCTCTGTATTGGTAATACAAAGGATTTTATATTAACCATTCTTGCCATCTTTTTTCCTCACTGGTGGTACTTGTTTCATTTGTTCTCTAGTGCTACCAAACACATGTTTGTAACAGTAGTATATTCTATTACTTTGGGATAGAAAAATTACCCCCACTTTATTTGAAACCCCCTCCCACTGTTTATTAAATTTTTGGAAATTGAAAGATCCCTCCCACCACTTGTTTGAAAAATCCTACCCTCAAAAGTATATAGTACAATTATTATAATTATTTTAATTTTTTTTCATATAAATGAATCAAACAAGCAAAAGAAGAGACTAGAACAATCAGTTTCTCTCTTGAAATGTTTGTTGACCAACTGATACCTTCTTCAATAAGAATTGTCCTCTTTCCGAATTGGCTGTTTGGAGAGGGTAGTGAATCAATGAGGGTGGAACTGTTGTTCATAGGGATTGTGATACTGATTTACTTGGAAATAATAATGCTTGATCATTAACCACTCATAGTCAATAGTTGGGATGAAGCATACTTAAGACTGGTATTTTTTGAGACATCTCTGCCAGTGGTGTGAAAGACGAAAGCTTGGCTGCTGTTATTGTCTGTGGATTTTTCTTCTGTTCTTTGCTTACATTTTTACAATAATCAATGGATCATGAAATTTCATACCAGATCACATAAGATCTAATGAAACAAATAAACTCCTTCAAATTATATTATATAGCAGATGGAAAGTACTGCATAAGTGTTAACAGAATTAGCCTTTGAAAATATGATCACAGCTTCCAATTGATGAAGAGCAACAATGAATCCAATCAGTGTTGTAAATTGCTTTATTAATATGCACTAGATTTGAATCCATGAAAGATTAAAAGACAAAGTTTAACATTTGTATCAACAATAAAATGGTCTATGAAAAGGAAAATTTTTTCTCTAGACACTGCTATTACTGTATACTTCCTTGGGAATTTTTATTGTTTTAAAAAGCAATTTTTAGAACTTTAATAAAACTCAAACATATGAAACTGGATTTTTATACATTCCCTTTTTTGTGAGAATTGACAACAAAAGTATTAAATACTATTCTTGTATTACAGTGTAATAGTTAAATAGTGTTTAACATTTGTGTTGCCAATTCTTGAAAAAAGTCTAAATCCAGATGCTTGCAAACTATTTTAGTGAATTTATATAGTGAGAGTAAATGAAATAAATACCCAGAAAATGCATTTTTTCAAAATTTATAATTACATTTACTTTTAGTTATATGTGTATTTAAATTTCTTGTTCACAGATGTATTTATAAATTTATCAAAAAAAAAAATTGTTTTCATAATATGGTGAATGATAAATATTGTATGGTTGTTGGTTCATACTTTTATAAACTTGCAAATATAAAATTATTCTTGCAAATAAAGAATCTAATAAAATAAATAGTGCATAATTCTTTCATTGACAATTCTCAAGAAAAAAAGAGCATAATTCCTGTTTCATAGGTTTGGTTTTATTAAAGTTCAAAAATAGCTTTTTAAACAATAAAAGTTGCTGAGTTGGTACACAGTAATCATGGTGTCAAAAGAAAAACTGCCCTTTTGCAGGTACAAATGTTAAACTTTGCTGATAAAACTTAAGTGGATAATATCATCTATAAAAATTTGTTAATATCAGGATTCAAATAAAATAAATTATTTTAATGATAAATTTCAACTAAAGACAAATTTGGATATAAAAGAGTTTCTCCAAAACAGGAAAACATTTTTCTACACTCTCAGTAAACAGCATATACATTTCACCACTTACACTGCCATATAATGCAACAATACCTCCAGTAAGTAGAAATAAGGTCATTGTTTGCAGTTGTGGATTAGCAAACATGATACATTTCTTCATGCCATTTTTGTTATAATGCTGCACAATGCAAGATAAGTAGAAATAAGGCCACTTTGTTTACAGCCATAGATTTATTAATAAAAGTTATCATCTCAAGTAAGGCTACTTTATGCACCACATATGGTTCACATATGCAGTAACTATTGCTTTTATTAAAGTTTCTTTTCAGACATGAATATCATTTAGTTCAAAAGAATTCTCATTTAGATAACCTACATACATTATCAACATTTACATTATAAATTCTTTAAAGCCATAAGAATTTTAAGAATGGCACATATGTAAGAGTATATTAATTTCCATTACAAATTAAGTGCTACATTATAAGTTGTATGTTTGTCTATGTGCACTTTTTAACATTTGATTATGTGTAACAGCTGTTGAGAAAATTGGGTGTGGCATCAAATAAGGGCAAAATGCTAAAATTCAAATTATCTTTGGAAATGTTTATGCCATGCTCTTTCACAGAGTTTGAGCAAAAATATAGTAGTCTTATTTTCTTTGAACATAGGATTAAGATGTTGTGGTTACAACCCTCAACATTACTTGAAGGAGGATTTGTTGAAACATTATGTATATATGTATATAATAACAAACTAGATATGCCTGCTATTTCTATGAAATAGATATTTTATCCTTACAAAGATTTGGAACAATGGGATGTTTTGACTATTCAAGATTTCCAGTACATTTTTAGTGTTTTCCAAAATTACTTCCCTCCCCTCAAGTTGTTTCATATGAACAAATATAAACAGATACACACACAGCATCACATGTTATTAGCTACTTAATGCTTTATCTATATATAAAGTAAATACTTACAGGAATTTAAAATTGTATTTAGCAAATGATGGGAACATCTATCGACACAGGGTGAAAACGAGTTCATGTAAATAAATGGCCACCATTTATATAAATATCCTGAATTTGAAAATAAAATAAATGAACTTCAATAAGAAAATAACCACATTGCAAATTTGAAGCTTTAAAATAAGTCAAATTCAATTTAATAGATAAGGAGAAATTGCAGAAATGAATGGCATGTTAACTTCATTGAAAATCTTGAATGAAAAAGCAAGTTGAGGACTTTATCTTATCAATCGATGTCCCAAATCAAGAGACAATTTATAAAAATATTGTCTTTATCAAATTATGAACTTTATAGGCACTGTGGCAACAAGGAAATGTTGAAAAGCATAAAATCAGTTTCATATAATCAAATGGAAAAGAATATGAAACCAATCACTCGGCCTCCTTTAAAAACATCCATAAAGAAATGAGCAGCAAAATAAATGAAAACTGATTTTTAAACTGTTCTTTTCAATGATGAATGCCATGCTACTCTCTATGAGCCAGATGGATGGTTTCTGGTAGAAACTGCCCTCACATGTTGAGACATTAACAAGGTGGATGTGGTATGATTATAGGTTATTGGTAATGACATAGTCGGCTATGATGAAACTATAAATATTCTTTTAAGGTGATTTTTATGCATAACAACCCTCCATCAAATTTAGAGAAGAAAATTAATGAATAAAATGGATTTTAAAGACATTCATTTGATGAAGTGATCAACATGTTTGACCATGACCTAACTGAAAACATTTAAAGCATTTTGAAAAGAAGTTTTACATTGACAGATAGTGATTAAATTTGGAAAGCTATTCTGAATGTTGTACAGTTTATTTTCTTTTGAAGAAATATAACAGCTTACAAAACCAATTGATGAAAGTCTTATAAAACTATTTTTTTCAACATGGAGCATATGCATTTCACATTAATTTTATCTTTACAACTTTGTCATCAATACACTGGCACTGTTTTCAATTTTTAATTCAAAATATTTGTCTTTGTAAACTGTGCAAATTATGTAATTATAACATTGACTTAAAACAATCTTTCTTGAAGTTTCCATAACTTGGTTAATATTGTAAAATTTTAGAAAATTCTGGTAGAAATAACCTTTTGCCGTAGTGTAAAAGTTATATATATATATATATATATATATATATATATACACACACACACACACACATACCGGGTGTAACAGAAAAATTGTCCAAATCATGTAACAGCATAATTGGCCATCCCACAAAGTGTTTAATATCTAAAAAAAAAAAAACACTAACCTAATTGAGTTTCTTTTTTCCAGATTTTCTGATAATACATTTAGCCATCTTGACACCATTTGTCGTAAGAATCACTAAAAACACTTTAAGTCATTCAGCTAGAAATAGAACAGATTAAAATCATTTTGTGTCAGCCCCACTGTCTTCTCAAATGAGCAATGGTGAGAGGAAAAACATCATTCAGGTCTTCAGTAATAGTTCCAATATTCATACTCTTGTTTTCATCTTCAAAGTCCATTCAAGAACCATCAAGAGAACGGTGAATAAGTTTAAAAAAGAGGGTACAGTAGAGAGGGAAATTGGACCAGGAGATCACAACAGGAAGAAGGATCATCATTTCAACTTAGAACTAAAGAGATCAATTAGAAAAGATCCAACTCAATCCATATGATGTTTGGCATGTGAAAGAGTTTCAGATATGACAGTCCAAAGAGCAATGAAAAAAGACTTGAAAATGAGGCACCTTGTTACTCCAGGACAGATTTTGAAGGTTAGAAAAAGCAAAGATCATCTTGAATAAGTTGGAAATACTTAGCTATGATTAATTAATGATGAACATGTCATTTTTGTTTATGATTGATTTCATCACGATTCTTCTGTTAAGCTTGGAGAGTAATTATACATTCTTATTGCTCTAAGTAGAATCCAATAGTCTTATAAAAATCTTGAAGAATTCCAGTAAGATAATTTTAATCATTTCTAAGATACAACAGTTCAAAGCTTAATCTAACAAATGGACAATTTTGCTTGTATACAATTTGGATAATTTTTCTGTAACATCCTATATATATATATAAAAACACACTGCACATTAAGGGTGAATATTTCTAAATAGTTTGTGTTTTTAAATTGACATTGGCTAATAATGAGACATGAGATTCTTTATACTATAAGTAGCTTTTTAGAGATGTCTTAGCTGGTACATTAGGAATGAAACTGACTGATTTATTTTAAATAAAACACCCAATTATCATTCATTTTCTTAAACTTTCACTGTATATAGATTCCACAAATAGTGAACATTTATAAATTTTTGTCATATTTCCTCCTATGTTAAACAATTAAATCAAACTGAAATCAAGTCAAATTTGTGTAACAAGAGAAACAAATTTTGAAAACTCAAGCCAATCAAAATAATCTAAGTCCTATATATTAAAACAATTGAATTAATAAGAGAAAAGAAAATATATTTTAAAATAGCATGCTTATTAGTAACAGATTACAATTTTATCTCATGTGATTCACAAACAAGAAATAAAAATTATAGTACATTTAATTTCTATGATCTTTTTTACAATTCCAATGAATTTTCAAGGAAAGTTTTTTTTTTAAATGTTTCATGATACAAACAAGTAAATTATTAGCTTTCTTAACATGTGTAGACAAATTTCAGTCTCACAATTTTATTGATAATTTGAACAATTTTAAAGTTTCTTTGAAGAATTCCATTTTGTTTTGCTATTGCTTAACCGAAACAAAATTTGAATTAGGTTTTCATTTTTCAAGAAAAAAAAAATTGTTTTTAAATTTCAAAACTAAATTGAAAATTAAATTAATGTGTGCATATTTATGCAAGCTTTCAAGTGTAATATTTTGTATTTTTGCAAAAATATTCTTACACCCAGGTTTGTCAGTCTCCATAACAGTCGAGACTTGACACCTTTTGACTTTTGGCTTTTCCCAAAGCTAACTTGCTCTTCAATGGGAGAGTTCAGATTGTAAACAAAATTAAAGAGAATATAACAAGGTAATTGATAGTAGTCCATAAAAAGAACTTTGCAAACAGTTTTAATAAGTGGGAAACTGAGATAATTCTGTGAGATCTAAATTTTTTTTTTTTAATCCTTTCATCTAAAACAAGGTGATAAAGTTACTAAGACACTAGGGGTTACTGATTATGAAAGAATTTGAGAAAAATATTATTAGCAGGTAAGGCCAATAAAAGAACAAGTATTAAGGCCACAGAAGATGACGACTGACATTGCATTAGATTTTTGAAAGAAACCAAAAGAGCAAGAAGTCCTTGAGAAGAAACTGTTACCATAAAACATATGGTTACATCTAGCAATTTCAACTATAAATGATGGCACCTAGCTGCCAATCTAGAATTGCATGTAAATTTGAGGTACCAAAGAGGAAAGCAAATCAGAACAAATAACATGAAAATATTTATAGAATTATAAATCTTATTATAGTTTTATGTTATGATGGTGAGAAAATGACTGAAGTTAAGATGTCAGGACTTCAAATAGAGTACTTTGAAAAAAACTCAGGTACCACTGCTTGAAATAGGCCAAAAGATTTTGTTATTAAATGGCAGAATTGTTTCCAGATGGACCAAGTAATTTTTAATCAAATTTCCTAAGATATATTTTTAGATTTTGCTTAATATTTTTTTTTAATATGCTAAAAAGAATTTGATGATTTTGCACAAGGATAGACTAGCAGTGTACAAGGCTAGAGCATTTTTTCATATACCAGAAAAATTTGACATGAGCTATATTTGTATATATAAAGTATAGAAAAAGAATCTATGTTTGCATTAAAATTTCTAAAATACACATTTCCATTCACACAATAATAGTCCTGATGATAACTCTCTTATTAAAACATTCCTAAGCTTAGAACTAGTTCAAGAATATCATAAAATCACTCTGTACAACAAGCCCTGTTCTGTCATATTTTAAAGAGAACTTATATAAGCTAGTAAATATGTATTAGTCTATATATTCATTGCAATTTTCTAGAGGCAAGTAATTATACAGTGGATTACCATGTAGTCACTCACCCACTTCTTTCACCTGCTTTTACAACATGGCTATATCCTAAAGCTGAGAATGCTATGAAATGACTGTCAATAGGCTATCTCACTGAGAATTAGATTCAGGCCTTTCCCAAAGACATTGGCCTGAAAGTGACAGCACAAATAGAATTCAAACTTGGTTTGTTGGTCCAATTGCTCACTTCACTATAAACTCTGCCATTTTATGCTTCCAATATAAAATCATATAATGCACTCCAGTTAATTATGAGGGTAAGGTTTAAAGCTCTGTAAGGATTGTTTGTATCCTAAAGTCATATTGAGATTTTGTTCCAAAATGCAAAATGCTTTACATATTTCAACTAATGTATACCAGCTGTTTATCTAACCTATGACATCATAAGTTGGATTTATGAAACAAATTTAGTAAAACTTTCATTCACTCTAATCTTTACATATATAATGACATTGTAAATATTAAACATACAGCAGTTAATTGAAAATGATTTTATTATAACAATACATTGTCAATTGTTGTACTACAGAAATGTATTGAAGATTATTGTCATACAAGCTGTTTATGTAACAGGTACTATATATTAAACAGTTATATCAAAACTAACATTCATTCTAATAAAAGTGTATACAGAAATTTATCATAACATATTTCACTTTAGAAATGCTTCATAAATGCACTGCAAATGATTTTAACACATTGCCAATTATTGGTTCTACAGAAATATATTGCAAATTGTAAGTCAAGATGTTCATGTAATCTGTGATAGCACAGGTAGGATTTATTAAATATCTTCAAAATTTGATTCACCCTAATGATAACATTTATATGACAGAAATCTTGGTGTGAGGGGAGAAAATGCAAGAATAATTAGTTGTATGTGCCAGTTTCACGTATAAGTGACATTTCAGCTTTTGTTGTTGTTGCCTACTAAGTTTACCACTACTCTACTATTCCCCCACTTGAGTTATTTTTTGCATTAAATATTTCTGGCAGTTTGGGTTAAAAATTAATGAGTAAACTAATGCTTGGCAAGATTTTTTTTTAACAAATGCATCAAAACTTTTATTCTAAAGATTACATTAAAAGTGTTGTTTAAATTCTGACAGTAGAAAAAAATAATGAAACAACAATGATCACATTTTTATTTTATAATTGACTATACAAGGTTTTCACTTTTTTCATTGCTGTCCACTGTCTTTACTGCTGCTACATCATTCTCCAAATATATTTTCTTCACTAACAAAATATTTCTCCAGGTAAGGGAAAATTTGATGATATATATGTCATTTTTATTTTAAATTTTTTGAGTAAATTCTGACATTCAATCTGTATGGCATGCATTGAATTTGAACAAGAAGGGATTGTCAGTGGTCAGGAATTTAGATAAACATTATTGAGATAATAGAGCTCATATATAATGTAAATGTATTGCTAATGAGTTTATGAAAGAAAAATGCATTGAATATCAAGAAAAGCGGGTTGTCAGTGATGAAGGCGATTACTACTGAGAGAACAGAGTTATTTGTATAATATATATTTCATGCAAATATTCTCAGAAATGAGGAATGAATGAATGAATGAATACTGGTTTTTATTAATATAGTGGTCAGATTCTAGTCCTACAATGTTTATTTTGTTTTTGTTATCATTTTTATGTGTATTTAAAGAAAGACCTGTGTGCTTTTAACTATTCAGATAAATTCTTTTTAAGTGAACTCTAAATAACTCAGTTCCCACACAACAAATGACAGCATTCATTGTTCACTGTACTGATGACAACAGTTGATATGTGGATAAATTTTGGTGCACTTACAGCTCTTGAGTTGGAATAGACATAAATGCATTAAGCAATAAAATAGCAGAATCCTCTTGCTTTAAAACTATTAATGACAAGGTAAATAAGATATATGATTGAAAAGGCAACTGAAGCAAATGTAATAAAAAAAACATGTATGAAAGAATTATCAAGTGAGTTATGTGTAATAGATTATCTGACAGCAAGCATTTCTCTTTACAGTGAGACACACACATCTCTATCTCTTTTTATATATATATATATATATATATATATATATATATATATATATATAACTCCACAAAATCGCTAGAAAAATGGCATAGCATGATAAAAAAGACGCCAAACTTGACTAAAACAAAATTTTATCGTCTAAATGTTTATATTATTATGAAGACGAAAGACCAAAGTTTTTTTTAATTATTTAAAAATTTTTTTACTTCTTTTTAGAACATTCTAAATTTTGATTAAAAAAACCTTGTTTCTCTTTGTATCACCGGAACTACTAAAATAAAAAATTTTTTTCTATGACACACATTAATTTGGAAAATCTTGCAAAAATAAAAATAATTGTCGGAAGTTAATGAAACTTTCAGAAACTATTCATAGATGATGGAAATTATTATAAATATGTTATTTTTTATTAAAGTCATGGCAGAAATCTTTTTTTTTTATATTACCCCCCACCCATAACTAATTTTATGAAAACTCTAGAAATTCGATCGCATCAGGTTTAGTGATTACAATAGTTAAAAGCACAAGGCTTTGAGGAATGCAAATCATGTTTTTTTTTTTTTTTATTGGACCCCACCTACCTGAAAATCAGTTCTGACATGTAACATACAAAACTCAATAAAACAAAGATATTATTTAATTTCAAATGCTTTTATCTGCTTTTAGTTGTTTTTATGAATATGAACAATATTTTCTGAAAGCAAAAAAATTTTTCGATGAAAAATGAATTTTTAATACAATTATTTGTTATTTCTTTAATTATAATAGATTTTTACATTTAAGTTGTTAAAATATTATAAAATTAGTTAAAAGCCGAATCAGGTTTTGTAAGTGTCCTTATGAGATGGATCTTTTTTTAGCGCGTTGTAATGACTAATCAGAAGATCCGCAGTAATTAAGAAATGTAATTTTGTGTTTAAAATCAGCCTGTAATTATAAAGTATGGAAGACCAACCAGAATACAATTAAGTTGCATTATTTGAGTTAAGCATTGTTCTCCACTGTTAAGGCCTTTACTTTTGTGAAACACGTGTGGAGAAGTCAATTTGATTTTTCAATTTCAACTGAGAAGGGTACTTACAAGTATCAGTATCATCTTATGAAATTTATATGATCTTATTTTTATATTAATCTCAGTTATGACATTTTTCAATATAAAATAAGTAAAATGTAATAAATGTACATAAAATTATAGTATTTTATGTACACTTCTGATAAAATTTCATAAGAAAGGTACCTATAAATTAATTAGATGCCTTTCTTATGAAATTTAATCTCACTCTTAACAGTCTTATTTTTTTCATTTCTTTATAATATATTTTCCATAAAGCATCATAAATGTAAAGGTGAAAGCTAAGTACAAAAAAAAAAATTAGAGTGTTGAAAGTTTTCCTTAAAAATAACAAGGTAAATAATTTGTTCACTTAAATCTAAATAATTTCACTTCCCTCCATCTAAACATCACGTCATATCAATGTCTTTCATCACCTGTCAAGTGATGCGAAAGGTTATGACCTGCTTTGTTTTATTTTCAAATTACATCTTTTCGGTGCAGAAGCTAAGTTAAGCTTGGTTCAAAATATTTTAAATAAACATAATTTCTGATTTTATTAAAATAAGTTTTGAAAAAATGATAATTGATTTCTAAAAGAATTTCAAAGTGAGATTTTCATCTTCTTTATAAAATGGAAAAAAATGATTGAAAATGATTGATTATCTGTCAGTTTTGATGACAAAAAAAAACAAGATTTTTAACGAAAATTTCAGACGTGCTAGGAACGATTAAATAATGTAAAAACATACCCAAAAAATACTTTGATCTTTCCTCTTTAATAATAACATGAACATTTAGACGATAAAATTTTGTTTTTGTCAAGTTTGGCGTCTTTTTCATCATGCTATGCTCTTTTTAGCGATCTCATAGAGGTACCTATATATATATATATATATAAAAAAACAATTATTTTATTGAAATGTACTTCCAATCAAATTGATTTGTTTTTTAATACAGTGCTCAATATCCTGCAGACAGAGTCTAAAATGTTACATTTTTTTTTTTTTTGGCTCTTATTAAAAACGTGACAAGCATGCATAACTAAAAGTTTCAGTGACAGAAATAATTGTCAGATACTTAAAGTTAAGTCACTTTCATGATCATCAGTTCTATCAAGTTATGAATATGCTTGTCACGTTTTTAATAAGATCTACAAAACATAACATTTATACTATATATATATATATATATATATATATATATATAAATAAAATGACTGATATGAAATATCTGAACAAAGTATGTAAGGTTGAATTCATCTTTTTTTTATTTTGTGGTCAACATTTTTCTCTCTACAAGAATTCTCAAACAACTGGAAAAACTGTTACCATGCCAACCTTGGTACTTAGAAACACTGAGGTTAGTTTGAACAATTAATAAAATTTAAAAAAATAATAATAAATCTCCGTGAAAACAAATCAATGTGATTTGTACATAGGAAATATTCAAATAAAATGTAAATATAATTTGATATTGGAAAATAAAGTGGAAGAAAATTATGTTGAGAAAAATAAAATTTGTGAAAAAAATTGAGAATACAAAAAAAATTAATTAAAAATATAATTTATGATAATATTTAGTTATTAAGGAAAATATAGAATTTAATTAAAATTTATAATTAATATGTTTAACAACTATCCATTTTTATATTATTTTCTCATCTTAACTACACTGCGTGCCAAATTATTATCGAGATAACTTTTTTCTAATATTTCAAAAACCGTCCAATCAAGTTCTCACACAATGTTGGCAACACTGACCTGCGCAATCACTGAAATTTTCGTACTGAACTGCACAATGTAAACAAACTGGCGCCATATTTGTTATCAGCACGGTGATTTGAGCGTGCCAAATTATTAGAAAAGTGTAAAAATTTAGTGAAAAGATGGGCCGTAAAAGCAGTTTAAGTGATGCTGAAAAGAAAACTATCACCTCAGAACTCTCAAAAGGTAAATCTACCCTAGAAATTTCTAAAATGAGAGGGAGGTGTCATCAAACAGTGAAAAAGTTCACTGCCGACCCTACACAAGTACGCAAAAGGGCAGATAAAGACAAGCCGAGGGTTAATTCACGTCGTCTCATGTCACGACTTAAACGAGAGGCCACGAAGAACCCTGGACTTACCAGTCAAGAGCTTTTCAGTCGCCTTGGGGATCATACTGTGTCTAAAATTACTCAGTGTTGGTATCTGAGGGAAATAGCAACAACAGTCAAACCTGTATCGAAGCCTCTGTTGACGAGAAATCACATTCAAAATCGATTGAAATGGGCCGAGGACAATACGAAGATTGACTTCTCTAAACTCAAGCAACACTTGATGGGCCAGATAGATGGTGCAAAGGCTGGGTAATGAATGGACAGAATCGCCATCAGCGTTTGAGACGCCAACAAGGCGGTAGTGGCATATGGATCTGGGGTATACCAGAAAAACATTAGTGGGCCCATGGAGAGTACCAGATGGCATCAAAATGACTGCTGATGCATACATAGTGTTTATGAAGTAGCATCTTGAACCGTGGATGAAAAGGCAAAGGGTTGCCTTCAGAAGGGCCATTGTTTTTATTCAAGATAATGCTCCCTCACATGCTGCTCACAAGACTACTGAATATTTGAAACAGTTAGGCTTCGATGGACCTTGAAAAATGAAGTGGCCAGCAAATTCTCCAGATTTGAACGCAACCGAAAACCTTTGGAGCATCATGAAGCGAAGACTGTACACCAACGGATGACAATTCAGGAGCAACGCTGAGTTGTGGGAAGCAATTTTTGACATATCTCGCGGCATTACAGCAGATGACATCCTACAATTAACAAATTCAATGGATCGTCGACTTCTTCAAGTAATTTCAAAACAGGGAAAGCACATTCCCTATTAATTTGTTTAAAACTATGCCTTTGTTTGTATCTGTTATTATTTGTTTGATTATCTTATTTATTAGCTTCTTTTGATCATAAACATTCATGTGCAACATTAATAAACGTTTTGTTTGCTCAATTCTGGGAATTTTACTAAACCTTTCTAATAATTTGGCACGCTCAAATCACAGTGCTGATAACAAATATGGTGCTAGTTTGTTTACATTGCGCAGATCAGTATGAAAATGTCAGTGATTGCACAGGTCAGTGTTGCCAATATTGTGTGAAAATTTCATGTGAATCTATTGGATGGTATTTGAAATATTAGAAAAAGTTATCTCGATAATAATTTGGCACGCAGTGTAGAAAAGATAATGTTATAAACATACTTTTTGATTGATCAAATTGAATTGTGATATAGCTGATTCAATAATTTTTCTAGATGATTTATGATATATAAATTTAACTACTTTGGCATTTTCTTTAAATTGAAGTGATGGTTTGCTTTTTTATATGGGAGATTAAAGAATTTTATTAACTGTTTAAATTTTCAAATTACCAACAGCATTTATAATTAGCAAGGTTGCCATAGTAACAAATTTGTTTTGAAAATGCTTGTACAGAGCAAAAAGTCAAAAACAAAATTATATATATATATATATATATATATATAGTCTGTCTGTAGCCTAATGATGAAAAAAGATTTATTTTACAAATATTTTTTGTACATTGACAAGAAAAGTTTTGTATTGCAGATGTAAGAAGAAAGTTACACTTGGACAGCTTTTTCTCTCAAGAACTGCTACTTTGTGGAACAGAATCCTACATGAATGCTTCTATAAATCCTAAAAATCTCAACTCAATCAAGTCAAGAGGTCAATCACCATCCTCCTGATCTACATAATGTTCACTTCCTACTACCTCCTTTCATTCATGTCACATACCTCTTTCATCACAACCATTTTAACTGTATCTCTCCACCTTGAGTAGCTCTCAAGTCTTGTATTAGGTGAATTTTAGTATTAAAAAGAATTTAGTGATTAGTATTGATCATATATATTGGACATTAGAGTGAAAATTTCAGATCAAATTCAGCTATGTCAAGCTATAAACATTGATTCACTCTTATAATTGTAGATATGTCAGATGTATACATACATATGCACACAGCATAGCCATTATCAAATTCATCATTGTTCACTCATATATAAAACTGAAATTATGTCTATATCACATTTTTAATGCTCAAAATGATTTATTAGTAATCTCATTTAAATGACAAAGCAGTCATTTTGACATGCCATATTTATTCAACTCCTTTGTTAAAAAATAAACAAAGGAAATGAAAGACTTTAAGTCCATATTATCCTAATCACAAGCATTTATTAGTAAATGCTTATTGCCTATTCTAATTAAATTGTGCCTCTTCCAAATTAATTGTGTATTGGCTTTTTCAGGCTAAGCATTGCAATTTACTTGCTGTATGCTTGTCCCAGCAAAACAACCATTTTTCTCATCATTTTGACTGTTTACAAATGTCAGTGGCATATTAGGGCCACTAAATTAAATGAATGATTGAAAAGACATTTGCATGACCTCATCTGATATTGCTGGCAAGCAATCTGCTTGAATTGCACAAGAAGATACCCTATCATTTATTATTTATTGATTCTTTTTTTTCAACATATTTTCAAAATTCCTTTAAAAACAAACATTTCTAATATCCTTTATCTTTTTTAAAATGTTAAACAAAACATTTACTAAAAAGCAAGTCACATTTTATATTTTTTAATTGCTTTCAAAGGTTTATCTGCCATCACAATCTAAACAGAGATATTTAGATTCAATATATAACAGGTACATAAAACAGCTACTTAATATCACTTATACAAGAGTAATAAACTAAACACTTAGTAGTGGATTTTATCTTCAGACAACTAATTCCTATAAATACGTATCAAAGCACAAATTTCTCATGTAATAAAGATTGGTATCCAAACAAATTATAATGCACCTAATTTTTGGGGATTTGTGTCCTCATCTTGATTTTTATAGTCAGCCTGTTATCCAGTTCACAGTCCTCCCCAGGCTTTTGAACAGGAGTAGAGGTTTAGCCTGTGTTTCCTACTTAGGATTGGGTTTCCAGTTCCTTCTAAACTCTTTTTATTCTCCTTCTCTCCCAGTAGCCCCTTATGTCTTAGTGGAATTATTGCCTTTCTTGGGATGAATTGATTAAAAAGAAAAAAATGTTTCAGCCACTGTACCTTCAAGATTTCTTCAGATATTTGTCACAGTTGGTAACCTTGCAGGAATTTAAAAAAAAAAAAGAAGACTATCTCTGCCTGTAGAAGATTATGCAACTCATATGACTAAAGAATATCTGTCATTATGGATTTTTTTTTCAGGATGATGGTGGATAGGTGTTGTTTTTTTTTTACTCAAGTCACTATCTTCAAATAGATTACCAACCAAAGCTGAAGAGCTTCTACTTACTCATTAGCACAACCACAATGACTTCTGAACAGTTTTGTCTATCCAATTTTATTCACAAGGTGTGGGTCAATTCATAGCATTTCCCAATGTTGCCACAAATTGGGATTGTCTCCCCAAGATAGTATTATCAAGAGATCAACTTCTTGACTAACTGACCATGGTAACATTTGAAACTTGGGTTTCATGATCAGAACACTAACACTCCAACCAGTCAGCTATGTGTCCAAAGAAATTTCAAAAACAAGTCCTTTATTCAATCCCAGAGAAATAGATTGATCTCTTTCCGCTATCCATAATTGAAGATATATCAGTTAATTCCATCTAGTTAATTCATCCTTGTTATATTGCTTTCTGTCTTGGATATTTTAACTTTTTCTTATTAACTGATCCTAGGACTGAACTTATAATTGCCACTTAACTCAATTATTTTTTATCTATTCAGCCACTTGTCCTACAGAACAATTTAATTGTGATCAATCCATTAACAGATAAGGCTCAGCTTTATGCAAAGACCTCTGCTCACTGTGTAGAAATCATCAGAGATGCTCCTGTTCATTCTAACCATGGATATTATGAGACTGTACACCATGTGGCTGTATCTGTGGTTCAAGATAAATTGAAATTAGATCCATCTCCTGGGGAACATACCAGCATTATGATAATTTTATGGAAATGTATACATTCTATGTAGAAACATCATATTGGGTTCAGATATATATATATATATATATATATATATATATATATCATCAGAAAGAAGGCTTAGCTAGAGGTTTACAGTTATATCCAGTGATGACAAAATTATACATGGAATACTTTGAGGAACTGGCTTTAAGAACAACATCACAAAAGTCAGTTATGTGGCAAAGATACTTTGATAACACCTACATACTTTGGCCCCACTGGGAAGATGTGCAAGAACTGCTGAATCTTGTGAACCTGTTAAGACCTTCATTACAGTTCATATTAGAAAAGATAAAAGGAAGATATATAACCTTCCCTGACATTCACTGGACAATACCTGAGATTCCTACCATCCATATAGTGTTAAGAAAGTGTCTACTACTGTCTACATGATTGATCAAAACTCCTAAATAGCAACCAAGACAGATACCAACGGGGAATGAACAGCATTAGAAAAACCCTTCAGAGTAATAACTTGCTTACAAAAATAATATTAGCTTCCATGGGAAGCAATATAAGGGTCAAGAACAATAGTCAGAAAACTGACACAATCTATTTACATTATATCAGAGGCATATTGAACAAGATTCAGAAGATCTGCAGTCTATACAAAAGTAAAACAGTATTCAAAAGCAGTTTTTCTCTCTTTCAAACCAGAATAGATCATAACCAAGAATTGTGTATATTCCATTCTATATATTCGTAAGGCTGGAGCAACCTCAGAAAGTTGTGATCAGAATAAGAGAACAACACAAAAAGATTGAAAGAATCAGTGCACATACTAAACTAATAACCCCCTCAACATATGAGAGAACATTAGGCCTAAGATTTAAAACAATTCCACTAAAATTAAATGTAGTGTAAAAGTCATATACTTTAATTCAGTTAAAGAAGCAGACAGCTGACATTTGGTTT
This sequence comes from Acanthosepion esculentum, assembly GCA_964036315.1. Taxonomy (NCBI): domain Eukaryota; kingdom Metazoa; phylum Mollusca; class Cephalopoda; order Sepiida; family Sepiidae; genus Acanthosepion; species Acanthosepion esculentum. The sequence goes on along the minus strand of OZ038481.1, from coordinate 20,137,605 downwards.
AAGGCTCTAAGTTTCCATCAGTGAATTATACTATGGGACACATGGCTTAATGAATAAAAGTATTGGTTGTGATTTCAGTTTGTGGATCAGTGGAAATATGGGGTGGGGGTGATATCATGAAGATGACTAGATAAACTTCACTTATATGAAATAATCTCTAACATGGGCAGTGGAATGAGAATGTATCCCTTTGAATTGAATAAAGGATTCAGGTCAAAATTATCAAAAGATCCATTATCAAAACAACAATATTAATCCATAAAGAAGAATAGAGCAGAAAATGACTGAAAAAGTGTGACAAGAATTGTATAATAATGATAATTCTACATCACAAAAATTATTGCTGATATCTTTTATATGACCTTGTGAAATCCTGAACTGAACTCACATTTTGTTTTAAATTTAAATTTACAGTAAAATGCTTCATCAACCTAGCACTACACTAAGATTTTGAGTCTAGTAGTTTTATATAAATTAAAGTACCAAAATGATGGTTTCAATCTCCTTTACTTGTAAAAAATTGACTCAGCTGGATTATATATATACAAAATAATAGGTTGGGTCAAAGAAGTAATGTAATTGTGGCAGTCATGGGATGAGAAGATTTAACAGCATTTAATTGCAGTCAGAAAGTCAGAGTACTCTGACTCCTTGGAGTCTACTGCTTTAGATTTTTATCAGGCAACAGTAGCAAAGGTATATCATGAATTTCAGATAGATATGTGAAAACTGCCACTATGTGAAGTAAGAATGAGGCCACCAGCAATTAACAATGATGCTAACCACCTATTGAAAGGAAGATTGCTTCAAATCATATCACAATACTGGTGCCAATTAACCTATCAGTCAATGCTCTATACAGCATACACTGTATTACCTGGCAATTTAATTTCAACCAACAAGAATATGATTAATGACACCAGATCATTAGTTACTGCACATTGCCTTCAACACTGGACCATGGAAAACAGGTGCCATATTGACTAGTTAGATGAATCACATTTCTGATTCTCTTACTTTCAAGCAGACAGAATAGAATAGAGAAGACACCATAAGACTATGAGTTCAGCTTATCAGCAACACTATGTCCTGTCACATGGCTACCATTATTCAGGTGAAGGATGAACAACATGTTATTAGTTAAACATCTAATTTTTTGGCATTTCTGTTTAAATTCTAATTCTGTATGAAAATAGTGTGATTTAGAATACCAGTTATTACCGCTGTCCTATAATAGTTAATATATATATATATATATATATATATATATATATATATATATATATATATATATATATATATATATGTTGTGGCCTTGTTAGGGCCAGAAATAAAGACACAAAGAGAGGAATTGAGTTAAAAAATACATTAACAGAAACAGTAATACAAACATATACAAATGAGAGTGTTACAGCAAGAATGCTCGGTCCGACTGTCGCTGGAAACTTCCCTCTCCAAAAGGCAGTAACTGCTCCTATTTATAGCTGGGAGAGTCCATGCATGCATGGGTAAATTACCGTAACAACATATATATAATGCTCTGTGACCAAGTCAGTTAAAGAATCTCAATGATTTCTCTCTGCCCAGGAGGACACAGGTTTGAATCCTGCCAGTGAGCACATATTTTTCTTTAATAAGATTTTTTTAATATTCAGGCCAGTAGATGAAAATAAATATACTGTTTAATAAATAAACAGAGCATTTGCTCAATTATAATTATCCATTAAAAATAACGTTTAAAATGATAAAAATCTGTCGGATTTATAAATAAAAAAGATCCATCACCTCAGAATAAATATATATATATATATTTTAATTAATTCATCCCAAGCAAGGCAGAAATGCCACAAAGACACAAGAGGCTACTGGAAGTGAAAGAGTGTGAAAAGACTATAAAAGGAACTGAAAATCCAATCTTAAACAGGAAACAAGGGTTAAACCTCTACTCTTCTTCAAAAGATTGGAGAGGAGAGTGAAATGGACAATAGGTGAACCTATCTAATATTAAATATTTCATATATTAAACATAAAAACTATTATGGGACAGAAGTAGTTTAATTTATGGTCAAATAAGCAATTCAGACTTGAGTACTTATTATTTTATTAATGTTGACAAAGGGAAATAACTGTTTATCTATAAAATAATTTAATATTTTGCATCATTTTTTTTTTTCAGAGAAATGTAATAAGTTTTTAGCATTCAAATCTTAATTCAAAAGCAATGTCTTTTTCAGAAGTAGTTCACCAGTAGGAAGCAGGGAAATCACATGAGGGAGTAATAGTTACCTTTTCAATGAAATGGAAGAAACTAAATTTTTAATTTAGCAAATGTATACACAAGTTTGCTTGCATTTCAAAATATGTTATTAACAAAGAATACAGTATTAACTATCATTTTAAAATGTTGGCTATAATTTGGGACTTTTTTTTACCTACTTTCATATTGTAGGTTTTAATAGTTTTTTAATACAAACAGAATACCAATTAAAAAATAATAAAGAATTATTAATATTTTGATTATAAAAGTGTTAATAAAACTAAGAAAAATCCTGAAATATTTGTGCTTGTTTAAGAAATATGATGCAAACAACTATGTCAAGTATCTACTCTTGTATAATACAGATTTTTAGGGACAAATATTTTTTTATATTTGTAACTCTTATGAACATTTACCTATTCAGATTTTTAAAATTTTATTTTGATGCCTAAGCAAATTTAAAAATATAACTCTATATAGATGGGTACATACTTGTGTGTAATTCTTGAAATATACAGCCATGTTTTATTGCCCATTCAATATAATAAGTATTGTATTTTGGGTTCAAAATAATATATATAAAAATAATTTGATCACACTAGAGGCCCCTTTAAGATAGTTCTCAAGTATATAAAAACTTTTTGAAAAAATCTTGATATTCATAACCGAATGTCGTCTGTGCAAGCGTGCCTTAATTGTGTCAATTCATCTAGACATGAATCAATAACCCACCTACACCTAACTTCTAACTTAATTTTTCACTTTTCTATTTTAACTTTGATCCATCTTTTGATTGGTTAACCAAGACATACTTACAAAATTTTGGAATCTTGCCCCCTCCTCTTCTTAACTCTCAAATAAGTTCCTGAATTGTTTTCTGATTTCACAAGTAAATCATTTTCACCATAAGTTATTCTACATTGCCTGATGATGAAACAATTTTTAAGTTCCAAAACATAGAAATTTTTGTGTATCGATGTAAAATATTTTATAATAAAAATATTATATATATATATATATATATATATATATATGTGTGTGTGTGTATGTGTGTGTGTATATATTATGTGTGTGTGTGTGTGTATGTGTGTGTATATTATGTGTGTGTGTGTGTATATATTATGTGTGTGTGTATATATTATGTGTGTGTGTGTATATATTATGTGTGTGTGTATATATTATATGTGTGTGTGTATATATTATATGTGTGTGTGTGTGTGTGTGTGTGTGTATATATATTATATATATGTGTGTGTGTGTGTGTGTGTGTGTGTATATATTATATATATGTGTGTGTGTGTGTGTGTATATATTATATATATGTGTGTGTGTGTGTGTGTATAATTTTATTATTACAGCCACATCACATTGAAAGACCAGTTTCGCTATGATCACTGAAGTTAAGCAATGCCAGTCCGGGTCAGTACCTAGTGGGGTAACCGCTGAAGAATACCAGTTACTATAAGTTTGGCTGTGCAGGTAATGTAAATGGATAATGGTTTGGAATTGTTAATCAGTTATCAGGGTTCCAATTCCAGTTGGGTTCGTTATATTAATTTACAAGCAAATACTCTTGAGAAAGCTATGAATTCACCTCTTCTCCCCTCAGCTATGAGTCAATTAGTAAGGCTTGTGTCAGTAAATCATTATTATCTAAAAAATATTTTCTAGTTTTAAATAACCTGCAAAATGTTGATAAGTCATAGAAAACAAATATATATATATATATATATATATATATATATATATATATATATATATATGAGAGTGAGTTTGGAGATGGATGGCAACAGCACTGATAGGCTTGCTTACTTGCTTGCTGGATATTCAGAGACAATGGGCAAAACATTGAAAAACATAACAATTTGAATTTATTAAAATTCTTTGTAGAGAAAGATGCAAAAGAAAGGCTGCAGGAGAAAACATTTCTGTATTTCTTATTCCTTTTTTTTGAAAACCAATCTCTGTATAAAATTTAGATAAAAACATGAATGAGCAAGTAGATTACAAGAGATAAGGTAAAGAATGAGAAGATACAGACAAAAGGTGAGAGAAGTGCAAGAATATGAGATACTTGGTAATTTTAGTTTTCATGGAATTCTCATGAGTCCAGCTAGTATTTTATGATTATTAATAATGTTTTGTGGTAAGAAGTCATAAGGTGTCAAGCATAAAAAATATTCTTATATATAGTTTTTAATTAAATATCTTAGATTTTTCAGATATCTCTGTTTACTCTCATGACTGAAGAATTTATCTACTGAGTATATTGTGATAAAATAACAAAAATTAAATAGAGTAAATATAGTCATAGAGAAACTGTCATATAAAATTTTCAAAAACATGTTCAATTTTTACATTGTTCAAACACTTTGTTTTGTAAGAAGAAAATTGACAGCTGAAGTGTGGGCTGACACCGTTCAAGTATTTGAAATATACCACACAAAGAGCTCTACTTTTTCCACTTTTACAAACCTGTTAACCACATGTAAGGATATCATCCAACTCCAAGTATGTGAAGTAATCAACATAGTAGTGATATTTAAAGTAGGACAGTCTATGTCAAACTTGAAAATTTTTCTACATTTCAAAACAACTGCACATCTCTGATCCTTACTAGTTATATAAATGATCCTGTCATTTTTTATGGGTATCATACTTTTTATTATATATGTATTGGCAGTTCTGCCTTGGCTTAGTAGACTATATATGTTCTCTAGTAAAAAAAGTATTGCTCTCTGGTAATTCTACCTACAATTAGAATGTAATATTTATATGCCTTGTAAAAACTGTTACACACACTATATATATATATATATATATATATATATATATATATATATATATGCACACACAACTTCATTAGGTATACACTTGTAGTATTAGGTTAGCCCCCCCCCCCATTTGCCTTTAGAACTGCTACAGGTTTTAATGGCATGGATTCAACAATGTTCTAGAAACACTCTTTTAAAAGTTGGTTCTGCTGTTAATATGGCATCCTTCTAGATTGGATGGCTGATCATCCAGGATTTGGATCTCCCTTTCTACCAGATCAACAAAGATGCTCAATGGGATTAAGAACTGATAACTGTATAAGTCACTTTAACACAGAAAAATCATTGCTGTATTCCATGACCCAATCTTCCACACTTTTTGATTTTTGATATGGTACGTCGTTCTGCTGTTAAGTGGTGATCAGTAGATGGGTGCACCATAGGCATAAACTGAGGTATGTGCTCATTTACAATACATAAGTAGGCTGTGCCAAGAAAATAGTTCCTATACCATTTCACCCCCACCAGCCATTGATGCAAGGCAGGATGAATCCATACGTTCAAGTTGTTTACACCAAATTCTGATCATACCACTTGAATGTCATAGCAGGAATCAAGGCGTATCAGAAACAGGCAATGTTTTCCGATCTTCTATTGCTTAATTTTTGTGATCCTTATGAATTCTATCTTCAGTTTTATTCTTATCTTGCAAAAGGGGTACCCAGTATGGTTTTCTGCTGCTCAATCCCATCTACTTCAAGGTTTGATATATTGTGCATTCCGAGATGCTTTTCTGTATACTACCATTGTAAAGAGTGGTTATTTGAGCTACCATTGCTTTTCTAACAGCTTGAACCAGTCTGGCCCTTCTCCTATGAATGCATCCATCAAAAAGAGATTTCTGTCCACAGAATTGCCACTCAAGGGAATTATCTTTTTCAGACTTTTCTCTAGAGATGTTTGTGCAAGAAAATCCTAGTACATCAGCGGCTTTTTAAATACTCACACCTGCCCATCTGACACCAACAGCTATGGTTCATTCAAAGTTACTTAAAGCTCTTTTCTTTCCCATACTAATGCATGAAATGAAATTCAGCATGACAATGTTTAAATGCTTATATCCATTAAATTTTGCCACATCACTGGCTGATTAGGAATTTACATAAAAAAGCACTCATTTAAATATACTCAATTAAGTAGGCAGTATATATATATATATATATATATATATATATATATATATATGAAGTAAGTAGAGAACAAAATAAATGATTTTTGTAAAAGCACAATGTGTATTGACAAAAATATCTTAATCCAACCAAGAAGGAATTACTCTGCTAAAAGTATGATACTTAGTCATTTGATTAGATTTGTGGAAGTTGCGTTAAGAACTTTTCAGCATAGGTATAGTAAAATCAATATGGTCATATTTTCTTTTTCAATGAAATAGTGCCAAAATATGTCAAATTATTATTAAATTACATCTTGAAATCTTTCAGAATGGAGTGCATAGAGGAAAGATATTTATACAATGATAAAAATGAAACAAGTCTCATGTTAATGAAAGTTGTAGCCAATAAGCTGATGGCATCCTATCAGCATCCCACAAAAAAATAAATACGATGTCAGTTAAAATCTTTTGTCAGCTGAGAGAACACCAGAAAGCAAAACAGATCAGACACACAAGACTATACACATATAGAGATACATACAGAAGCAAAGAGAGAAACAATCGCTTGCATGCATGTGTGTGTAGCCAATCTTTTGGATTGCCTTGTTTTACCAGAAGCTGACTTAATTAAACATGGCTGCTCTGAACTGACAGACCTTATTCATAAGTAGAGATTCATCTTACCTCATCTCATTTTTCTGATCACCCCCACCCCTTATATCTTAACATTAACATATGTATGTGGGGAAAAAGTAAGAAAAATGAGTTCAAGTTTCAAATATATATATATATATATATATAT
>OZ038481.1:19937154-20112154 GCA_964036315.1 Acanthosepion esculentum | reverse complement strand
GAAATGTCAATAAGCTGAATTGCAGAAAATTGCTTGTTGAGAATTGCTCATGTCCCCAGGAAGACCCTGTCAGTACCATAATAATCCAATTCCAATGGTGTCTCTATTAATGGATCTCCTCATAATGTTACATCATCTGCTCACATTTGGCAGTTCTCAATGATTACCTGTGTCCTATATACTTAGCTCTGTATCCTTCCAGTAAAATCAATACAACAAAGATTAGAGAATGTTTACAAAAATGTTATGCTGCATAAAATTTCTAGTGTGTGCTCAGCTTAAGGTTGGCAATATAAACATAATCATCTCATCATTTCTTGTCATAATTTTTTTTTATAAGATATACACATCTATGTAACAGCTTCATATGACGCTTTATTAGATACGATCATTTTTTTTCTTTTCTAAATAACATTTATCCCAAGGCCTAAGACAAACATCTTTAAAACCATTTGGAAAATTTTCTAGGAATGAAAGCTCAAAATTTGCCTATGTGTCTACTTGAAATGCTGAAAATTAATATGTAGAGTTGATTGTCTGTCAGAGTATATAAATTTCATATACAACTGGGATATCAAATAAATGCAATTTTATCTTTTATGTCTACTAACATATCTCTTTATCTTGTATACTTAATGGTTCTTGCTTAATAGTGATCTTTAATTTGTAAATCTAGCATTAAAAATCAAATTTTTAAAGTAATTGCTTTTTTTATTCATTTAGTGTTCTTTATAATCCTTATAAATAAGTGATTGTTTTATTGATGGCTTTAACAATTGCTTAGTCATTCAAATGAAGCCATTTTCTGCACTGAACAACTTCACTCTTCATCTATAATCTAAACTTTTGTTTAGATTTAGGACTCTATGTTCCTTTCTATTAAATAAAATTAAACATGTTCTCTTTCTCTTCAATAACTTAGTCAAGCACACTACACCTGAAAATGACTGTAAATTTTACAGAAAAAAGTCAGATCATTAATTCTGTATAGCTGTTTATCTTAAGTTTATTGTAAAAGATATCAAAGAATTGTCACTTGAGATTTAAACATTAAATTTCTAAGCCACTATTCTGCTATCTTTATCAACAAGGAACATTGTTTTTGAAATCAATGTATAAAACCTAAAAAACAAATTAAAAAACTAACAAACAAAACCCTTTTGGGGCATCCCTGAAATTTGAAGCATTAGATTCCCCTCACCACTTGTAACAATTCAGGAAGCCTTGTCTCTTTCTATCCATAAAGTATGAAAGAAAGTACTTTTTACTCAAAGATAACAGAGGAACATGACAATGGCTTGATGAGCAAGGAGATATCACTTGGTGATTAAAAAGAAATGCAGAAAGCCTAAAACAAAACACCTCCTACCACCACCACTTTGAATCCACAAACTTTGCAGAAAAGGGATTTCCAGAAAAGATAAAAAAAAGATAAAGAATTTTTCTAAGAGCAGAAACAAAGCAGCATGGAATTTACTCTTTCAGCTCTGAAAGTGTTCATAGCATTGTTACTAACTCTTCTCAATTTGAAAGAATTATTTTAAGATAACTTGCTTCTTAATACTTAAACATTTGTTGAGAGGAAATTTAACAAATTAATAGGCTGGTCATTCTCAGTAAGAGGTGTGAAACATTTCCATATGGTTAAACATTTAAGGAAATTCTATGATTGTGCTAAATGTTTATTAATTCATTTGTTTTCTCATACTTGCTGCTTTTATTATGATATAAGGACATATATACACTATGTAACATTTAATTATACAAGTTAATGTTTTCACAATAGAGTTGTGATTAACCAACTGATGTTGGTAAAACTCTCAGAATATACTTATATGTATATGCACTATATATTATGGGAATTTCAGCTTATTGCAATTACTCTATCCTTATGAAAAAATATCAGGTTTTTTATGCAAAGTGCAATATAAATTTTTATTTTTACACAATATTGCATATATTCAAATTATTTGATATGTTAATATGGGATCCTTGACATTCTGTAACTTTCATCACTCTTTCAGTCATTGATTTTATTAACTTTTCTACTACTTCAGCATTAACATGACTTGCATTTTTTATTTCTTGAATATTTTTCTATTCTCTAATACATCTCTTTTAATGATGAATTGCATGTTTACTATAATATTAATATCTAGAGAAATTAGGAGCTATTCTACTAATTTGTTATTTTTTTAACCTATTGGGGCAAAGTGAGCAGCTACAAGAAAGAGGCATTATCTTACCTGTAAATAACTTTTAGCCTGAGAATTCCTAATTATGTCTAGTACCACTTAAAATTATGTTATCCAAGAACTTAGAATAATTCTCTCCATTGTTCTTGATATCATCATCAAATCTGAAGGGAAGAATAACTTAACTGCCTATAATACAAGCCCAAAATACTACTGTCTTGATGTTGTCTTCTCAGTTGACTTTTTCCATAAAGGTATCAACCTCTAATCTAGTTATCAGATTCATCCAATGTAGCACTAAATTTTTCGCTAAAATTACTGCTGAGAAATCAGTTTTCATCTACTACTTCACCCAAATTCTGTTTCTCTTTGTGATATTTACTTAAAGGTGATAATTTAGTTGTTTTCTTGTCTTTAGCCAATGCTCTTGATATTCTACATGCTTCCTTTTAGTTTACATTTGCAACATAAGCTTCTTCAAATATTTTCTTGTTGGTCAATCCACTTTTCTTGCTTTTCCACTTAATTTTTCTCAAGTATCTTTTTCTGACATTCTTGAAGCCATTTTTCTTGTCTTTGCCAATGTTTCAATTTATTTTATTATTTCTTGATCTTTTAAATTTTGTTTCTGCAATTTCCAATTTTGTATTCCCATCACTTAATAACTTTACAGTATTTTTTCTCTTTTGAGGATGCATCTTTCTTACAACTGTTGGCAATCTTTATATACTTGAAATTTAAAAGAATATCTATAACTATACTATTATTTATAAACACAATACCCATTCAAAAGTATCAAAATGAAAAGACTAATTTCTTTGTTTTTGTTATTCACTGGAGACATTTGAGTTTAAGATCAAAAGATGAATATGAGACAAGAGTTCAGAATTTCAGCTTTTATTTCCTGGTATTTACATTTTAGATGTGTTAAACAGCTCAAGACATAGCACATTTTTAGGTGAACAGATAGTCTTAAATAACATTTAATATTTGATTGCATAACCCTTGCTTGCAATAACTGCATCAAGCCTGCAACCCATTGACATCATCAAATTGTTGCATTTCTAGACTTTTAATGCAGCTTCTTTCAGTCATTGTTTGTTCCTTTTTGGGAGGGGGTTTCTTTCTTCAGTCTCCTCTTCAGATGAAATGCATGCTCAATTGGGTTATGGTCTGCTGATTAACTTCACCAGTCTAAAACTGTCCACTTTTTTCCTTTGATGAAGTTTTTTGTTGTGTTCACAGTATGTTTTCAGTCATTGCCTTGCCCAATGATAAATTTCCTCACAATCATTTTGGAAGCATTTCTCTGTAAATTGACAGATAAAATGTTTCTGTAGACTTTTGAATTCATTCTGCTGCTAGCATCATGAGTGACATCATCAATATGATATATGATATATTGCACTATTTACATGTGACATTATCAATAAATATGAATGAGCCTGTTCCAGAAGCATTCCCAGGCGAAGACAGTCTCCACTATGCTTCACAGATGGGTTTGTATGATGATTTGGATAAAAAGCAGATCCTCTCTTTGTCCAAACTTTGGCCTTTCCATCACTTTTGTAGAGATGAATCTTGGTCTCATTACTCCATAAAAATTTCTTTCAAAACTTTTGTCGCTCATCTCTGTACTTCCTTGCAAATTCCAATCTGGCCTTCTTATTCTTACTACTGAAAAGTAGTCTGCATCTTGTGGTATGGCTTCTATAATACTGCTCTTGAAGTCTTCTTTGAATGGGGAATTGCACTGTGGAGGCTGATGGTGATGTCACTTACTGTTGTTTTGGGGTTTTTCCTCACAGCTCTAACATTTTGTTATATTCCGTGCTAAGGGAATAAATAATTAACACCAGGTGGATAATAGAAGAAAGGTTTATTGTACAAAACCAGTACAATATGAAATACAGTACAGTTATACACACAGGTCAATCTAGTAGTGAGTGCCACTAATTGGAAGGTCGGACGTGCTTGCGTCTTCTCACTCTCACTCTTCCTCCAGTCTCTTGTAGACGGTTGACTTTATAGGTACTAACTACCTATAGCGTAATCATTCATGGGGGTGACTGGTTATTCCATTACATCACCTCCCACCGAGCTAAAATTTTCCTCTAGAAAAATTTAGCTTCTAATATTTTCTTTTTTTCGGGTCCAGACTTAAATGCACTGTAGATTTTCTTTTTCTTATACTCTTTTTGGCGAACTTGATCATATGGGCAAAGCCGGTGTAGGAGATGTATCCGTGCGTTCTGGTATGTTAGTGGGTGGTGTTATCTCAAACATATCGTACAGCATATCCATCAGAACTTCATCATCCTGTTGAATAATTTCCGAGTATCTCGGTCGTAACTGATTTATGTGCCTTTTGCATACAAATCTTTTTCCTTTCACTATGTAAATTACTCTTCCAATCCTGTTTGAAATAACTCCATTCTCCCAAAAACATTTTTTACCTCGGTAATTCCTAAAGAAAACTTTGTCACCAGGCTTATACTTTTTTGCCCAGAAATTCTCTTTGCTATGTATTTTCTTTTTCGGACAAGACAACAATCTGTTGAATATAGATCTAATCTTTCTTGCAAACATCAATTCAGCAGGTGATGATTTTGCAGTATTGTTTGCATTCGGTGTTACCCTGTATACTGCTAAGAATTTCTGTATAGCTTTCTCCTCTGTGTCTACACCTTGATTTTTCTTTAATGCACATTTGAATGTGTCCACATATTTTTCCACTTGGTCATTTGACATTGGGTGGTATGTCAGAGTTGTGACATGTTCAATGTCCAGTGAAGTACAGAATTCTTTGAATTCTTTACTTGTAAATGCAGTTCCATTATCACTAACCAATGTCCGAGGAACTAAGAAACGGCTACAAACTTCGTCTAAGGCACTGATAGCATTTGTAGATGTTTGGTGTTTTTATTTAAAAACTTCTGGCCACTTTAAGAAACTATCCGCAATGATCAAGTAATAATACCAATTAAGTGGTCCTGCATAATCTATGTGTAGATGTGTCCAAGGGATATCTGTTTCTGGCCATGATTGTGTTTTAACTGGCAGTGCTCTTGCAGCTAACTGACACCCTCTGCAGTTTTTCATAACATTTTCAACGTCTATATCCATTCGTGGCCAGAAAACGTAACTTCTCATAAGAGATTTCATACGAGATATGCCAGGGTGACCAATATGAAATTCTTTTAAGATCTTTTTCTGTAATGCCTGTGGCATCATCACCCTGTCTGCGTACATTAGCACATTTTCGCAGATTGAATAGAGAAATTTTCATTCCCTTTTCATTTCTTTCATTTATCCTGGCTTGTGTTTTCATAGTTTTAATAAAATCATCACTTTCTGCTGCTTTCCTTATGTCTCCCAGTGTCACCGATCGTTCCCGAACAGTATTACACAGCAAATGCGATATTTCTTGTTCGTCCTTTAAAGCTACAATTACAATTTCTTCCAAAGTTTCATTATGTTTTGGAATCAACCTTGATAGTTCATCCGCATGACCCAAGTTTTTAGAGGAGATGTACTCCATTTTAAAATGGTAATTCAATAATGTCACACACCACCATTGTAATCGGTTTGCAGAATGAGTTGGAATGCTCTTTTTCGATCCAAAAATGTTCAGTAACGGCTTGTGATCAATCAGTTTGTAGTGTAAACACTCTACTGTGGAGGAAACGATGGCATTTCTTAACTGCGAAAATGATTGCTAAACTTTCCTTTTCAATCTGACTGTAATCCATTCCTGCTAGCAACAGAGTCCTTGAAGCGTGTGCAATTGGTTTTGTTGAACCATCTTTGTATTTATGAAGTAGCACAACTCCAACTCCATATTCACTTGCATCAGAAGCAACAACTATTTCATTTTCTGGATCATAGTGCACCAATGCTAAATCAGTCAGTAGACAATTTCTAATTTTTTTGAAAAGCTTTTTCACAGTCTTTGGTCCAATACCATTTAACCCGCTTTTTCAACAATTCGTTTAACAGTGCTCTCAATTCATAAATCTTTGGAATGTATATTGCATAGTATTGCGCCAAACCTAAAAATGATTGCAATTTTGCCACGTTATTTGGGGCAGGCATATTTCTTATGGCTTCACTTCTCCGTGGATCTGGTTTTCTGCCATCTTTATTAACAATCTGCCCAAGATACTTAATATTTTCCATAAAAAAATTCACATTTTTCAAGGTTCACTTTGAATCCAAATTCTTCTATTCTCTTGAAGATAGCCCTTATGTGTCTTTTATGCTCATCTAGATTTTTACTTTTCACCAAGATGTCATCCAGATAAGCAATGGCAAATTCTAACCCTGCAAGAATTGTATCCATGATTTGTTGAAAAAGTGATGGTGCAACTTTTAAACCAAATGGAAGTCAGTTTAATTTAAATAGTCCTTTATGTGTGTTAATTGTCAAATACTTGGAACATGCTTTGTTGACTTTGACTTGCAAGTATGCATATGACAAATCAATTTTAGAGTATACTTTACCACCATTTAATTTTGAGAAAATGTCCTCAGGTGAGAGAAGCAGGTAATTGTAAACAGGCATTCAAGCCCGTCAAAAAATCTGCAGATACTCTAATTCTATTATTTTTCTTTTTGACATATACAGTAGGTGATGCCCACTCTGAGTGATCCACTCTTGAAATAACATTTAATTTTTCCAATCTCTCTAGTTCTTCATTAATAGAATCTAATGAAGAAAATGGAACGTTCCTTTTAGGTCTGAAAATCGGTGTAGCATTTTCTTTTATCACAAATTTTACCTCCGTTTTCAAACACATACCCAATCCTTCAGAGAAAACTCTGGGAAATTTGTCCTTCAAATCATGCACAAATTTTTCTTCCAGTGAGTTCATTTCGGTATCACTGAATTTTGTTGTGAATTCATTTCAACATTCCTCGTCGCCACTATTATATTCCGTGCTAAGGGAATAAATACTTATCACTAGGTGGATAATAGAAGAAAGGTTTATTGTACAAAACCAGTACAATATGAAATACGGTACAGTTATACACACAGGTCAATCTAGTAGTGAGTGCCACTAATTGGAAGGTCGGATGTGCTTGTGTCTTCTCACTCTTCCTCCAGTCTCTCGTAGACGGTTGACTTTATAGGTACTTATTACCTATAGTGTAATCATTCATGGGGGTGACTGGTTATTCCATTACATCACATTTCTGTCATCAACTGCTGTTGTTTTCCTTGGCTGACCTGTTGCTCTGTACCTCAGTACCCCAGTAGTTTCTTTCTTTTTCTGGATATTCCAAAGCGTTGTGTTGGCAATGCTCAATGTTTGTCCAATGTCTCTTATCAGTTTTCCTCCATTTCTTAGCTTCTAAATGGCTTGTTTTTCTCCCATAGACAGTTCTCTCATTTTCATGTTGGTTTATCTTCTTTTTTTTTTTTAACAAGAAATGAAGCCTTTACAGGTGAAACCTAAGGTTGAATCAAACGGTAGTTATTCAGAGCTATTTAATGTTTAAACAATCAATCTAAAAGGTAACACCTAGGCAACAAGAAAGACTTGTCAGTCATGTTTTCCTATAGCTGTGCTCACTTGAAAAATGGGTGGGTTCAAGACATTTAAATGTAAATACCAAGAAATAAAAGCTAAAATTCTGAACTCTTGTCTCATATTCATCCTAAACCCAGATGTCTTCAGGGAACAACAAAAACAAACTGCCCTTTCTGTTACAATACTGGAGGGGTGTGTGTGTGTGTGTGTGTGTGTGTGTATATATATATATATATATATATATATATATATAGTTATCCACAGTCAGACTGTTTCACTGTATCTAGGCTAGATGTCCAATTGCTTCAAACCGGGATCGAAACCCAACTGATTTGATATCAGTCAGATATCTTACCTGTAGTACCATCATCGCATGCCAGAAAGGAAGGGAATTTTAATGTTTTTCTATATACGAAATATGCCAGTGGCTCGGAGAACTCAATTCATACTTGAAGAGTAATGCTTAATAGCAGCAGGAGCTGCTGTTTTTTAAAATAATGCTTAATAGTAGTAGGAGCCACTGTTTATATATATATATATATAATATGATGAACAGTGTTGTATAATAAAATTTCACACCACCAAATAAAATATTTTTAATAAAAAGAGATATAAGCTAAAATGCACATGATATATTGCACTATTTACATGTGGATTATTGTTGTCATATTTGTTGATGTTATCACATTTCAGCCATTGTGCACTCCAGCCTTCATCAGGTGTATATGGATTCAGGTAACCTACACGGAATATGTTATGATAACAACAAAGATGAGGACAATAATACACATGTAAATAATAACTCCTCACCCCAGAAAATCAGAGATATATTGCACATATAAATATATCCTGAAATTTTTACTAACAAGTGAATATCAATTTTATTGCAAAAACACTGGCTTGCACAATAAGATCTGACTGTGTACATTTTACTGCGAAAGTGTTCTACAGGATATGTTTAACAGAAGTACTGGTTAAGTTCATTTGATCCATAGAAATTCCAATTTCAGTCTCTGGGTCAGCTAGTGTAGAAATAAACGCCAGGTTAGATTAATAGATGCTTAAGGATATTAGAGAGAAAAATAACTGACAAGGAAACTGATCCAAATATGTATTATACTAAAAGTGCCTCATCTCAGAAATTAATATAGAAAGAAGGCAAGGAGAATACAACAGCCAAAATATGGTAAAAACAAAAGCAATGAGGAAACCTATCCAAATAAATTTGACTATAATAGCAACAGCATTTTATTTCAAAAATTCAAATTCTAAAACTGAATTGCCTCTATCATTATAAAAAATCAGCTGTTACATATGTTCTGGATCCAATCACTTTGCCAAAGATTGCTTGTATCAATGTGTAGGAACATGTAACAGTCATATGTGAAAAGGCATGCCCAGAAGTACAATGCTTCTTAGACCATGAACTATGCCACATTGCCTTTGTATGTCAGGGAAAAAAGTTGGAAGACAAGACCTTAGCATTAGTCTACTCCCAAGACAAAACATAAACAAAGTGCTTCTTGTCACTGAAGTACACAATGATGGGGCAAAATGCACGGTTTTAGTGGATTCAAATTGGTCCCAATTTGATAAAAGCTGTAAGTACTATTTCATATTAATTGACTGTGATTCTACTCAATTTGTAATTCAAAAACATCTGTACCAGAAAGATTCAATAAATGTAATTTGTCAGTTAGAGGCCCTATTTTACAAATAAGAATCACCAACTGACCTCCTCACTGACAATGACACTGTGTTTTGTTGTAACGAGTGGAGAGCCCAAGGCTGCTTTTGATGTGTATATGTTACTGCAGGTAGTGAGAGAAATGCCATGAAAGCATTAAGAGAATTACCACCAAAAAGTAATGCTTGATAATCCCCTTTTACAGGAGAAACCATTGTCTGATCTAGCCTGCTTTGTCCACTCAGCTTTGGAAGCCTTCACAGTTAAGCAAGGTTTTATGTGTTTAAAGGCAAATAGAAGAGTACCCAAAAAGATGATACCACACCTACAAATATAATCCACCACTACCAAGTTCAAATAAAAGGAACTGACAAAATAGCCCCACCTGAACATAAAAAAGGAGCAGGAAATGTATGTAGTGGGAGACTGCATTGGTAAACGATCCATACGGCTGCTGTACATTTAAATATCAAGTGAAACATATCACCAAGATCAGTAGCCTATTTGATGGGATGCCACACCATGCAAAGGACCCTCACCCCTTCTTGGGTTCTAGAAATACTGGTGAGTGATACCAGCACTATATCTTTAGGAAATGGAAGAGTGCATCAGATTAGATTGTATATGCTTAATAATTCCTCAAAAGTCAACAAACCAGGGATTCATTTGGGTGCATCTGATGATTCCTAAGGAGATGAGGCTACTGGAAAAGAGATAGTGACTGCTCCATTATAAAGGATCCCCAGATACAAGCAACCCACTCCATATTTGTGATCATGACATCAAGGGGTAGTATAATAATGAAAACATTGGCTTACCTTGTCAAGCAAAATACCCACATG
The DNA here is from genome assembly GCA_964036315.1 of Acanthosepion esculentum. Lineage (NCBI taxonomy): Eukaryota > Metazoa > Mollusca > Cephalopoda > Sepiida > Sepiidae > Acanthosepion > Acanthosepion esculentum. The sequence goes on along the minus strand of OZ038481.1, from coordinate 20,101,896 downwards.
CTGCATGTAGTATATGCTGAAACCTGGATTCTCTAGCTCTTTCATAGAGAGCCCAACACTTCTTGTAGTCACAGGCATCCTGAGTGTATAAAAACCCTTGCTTTTTTTTTTTCAAGGTGGGAGTTTTTTTTTTTTGAAAGATATGACCAGAGAGCAGATTCCAAGGTGTGTCTGATGTTTGTGAATTTTGAATTATCTTTCTGACACATAAATCATCTAATGCAGCAATGGCTGTTGAAAACCTCAAAGACTTGTAAAAACAATTTTGGTCTTTCTGAAGGTAATTGATGGATGATACATTTTTCCCCAAATATGTATAAAGTAAAGGCATTCCCTGAAAGAGTTTTACAGAAGTACAAAAGTATAGTCATTCTTTTGTTACCATCTGTAAGATCTGCAAAACAGATAAAATGTAATGCCTGCTTGTAAGGAAAAGAGTTGTTAGTTAAATATACCAAATGTTTTTATCTGTAAGCTGATTAATTTTACACTGAAAAAAATATTTACCATTGATAAAATATTGATTGTCATATTCTTTTAAAAAATGTTTAATATAAATTTATACATCACTAAAAGTCTTCATCAAATATTGTTGATAAATAATTTGAGTGTATGCATATATTAGGCAAGTCTTTATTATCATTTCTATGACATTGTTTCATATTACTCATCATATGTCTGGACATAAGATCGGTCAGACAACAGGCATCTCAACTTGATAACTCTTAATTCCAAATACACATTTGTATGCATAAAGCAAAACTGAAAGGTCACAGCAAAAAAATAAAAAATAAGAATTAAATTTAACGCAAAACAACCAAATGTTACAATGGTTAACAATGAGTTCAACTGAATAGAATTCACATCCAAGAGACTTGAATTTTAGGGATACTTTTTTAGACTTTGTTTATGTAATCATTTACTGATCAGGATTGCTTCTTGACAATCCAAACATTCTCTTCAGATATTTTTTTTACTGACTTCTAGACATGAATAATATTAAATTGGAAGAATACAATTAAATAATGATAATATTTTGAATTATCCCAAACCCATAAATAAGAATAAAAGATTATAGATATATGATATAAAAGGGTTATATATATATATATATAGAGAGAGAGAGAGAGAGAGAGAGTGAGAGGGTGTATTAAAATACTTTTACAAACTTTGGAGGGGCAGATTCCTCACACCAAAACAAGGACAAACGTCTATATAAACATATGTTCATAAATCCTTCATTTTTGAGTTAAGTTTAAGGTTTACAGTAGACACAGTTAAATGTACAATCCAAAAATACACTAATACAAAGTAAAATGTTCACATAAATATATGTCCAAAAGGCCATCATTGTACCTCAACACAGCAACTCATAACAAATGTCCTCTGCTTGCTTCTACATGTGCATGCACCTGTTATATCATTGACTGGGAGACTCTTTCAAATAGTCCCACATGATGTTGAATGGTTTTACAGATACTCATGACACATTAATGAAGGGTCTCTGCATTATCAGTACAAAGAATGAACCACATGTATCTTTGTATTAGCAGGGGTACATCCTTTAGCAGGTCTTATAGTGTGTTCAAAATAAAGTCCCTGTAAAACATGCTGGGAAAACATATATGCCTACCAGATAGTCACCTAGAATTCCAGCCCACACAATCATAAGCTGATACTGGTGTCTAGCCAGTATTGTACCATGGGGATTCTGATCTAACCATAAATGTTGGTTGTGTAAATTTGTTATTCCATCTCTTCCAAATGTTGCCTCATCTGCAAACAAGACTGAAGAGACAAACAACAGATCAGCAGTTTGTACAATAAACCCTTGGCAAAAGTTCTCCTGTGGTGAGTGATCAGAGGGCAAAAGACTCTGCCTATGTTGCAAATGATATGGATACAAGAACTGCTCTTGAAGTACCCTCTATATGGTACTATGAGATGTACAACATGCTGATACCTGGCTCCTCTCCAACAGCCTGCAGAATGTGTTCTTCATGGTCAGGTGTACAAGCGGATCTTAGTCTTCCTTGTTTGTGATGCCACGGATCCTGTCTCGGCAACACAGCAATAAACAGCAGCAAAGGTTGGATGACTCAGCTGCCTTTGGTTTGGAAATGCAATTTGATACAGCTGTGCAGCCTTGTGATTGTAGATAAAAATTCATATCTGCTTGCTACACAATATGAATCTCCTGGCATTGTTAAATGGAACACTTTTCAATTAACTCACTAGTACACATGTTAAACATTGAAGACAGGACTAGCCACAAAATTACACAAATGACAAATATAACCTAGTCTACATGGTATCACAGCCCCATCTACTGTGAACTTACTTGAAACTTAACTCAAAATCGAAGAATTTGCAGACATATGTTTATATGAACTTTTGTTCTTGTTTTGGTGTGAAGAACCCACCCAAAAGTTTTTTAAAGTATTTTTGATATACCCTGTGTGTGTGTGTGTGTGTGTGTGTGTGTGTGTGTGTGTGTGTGTAAATAAAGAATTAATGGATATTATTTTTTTAACTTGACATATTTTCATTATTTCGAACATTATTTTTAGTGGATACCTGAATTTGAGGAGATACTGTTTTTTTTTGTCTACTGGCCTGTGAACATGAGAAAACTTAATGAAAAAAAAGAGTGTTTTCCAGTGTGTACCTTTTTACAGGAGAAATGATCATCTTATCTGGCATGCTTTGACCACTTGGTTATGGAAACCTGCACAGTTAAGCAAGGTTCTATGTGTTTTAAGGCAAAGAGAACTTGATTGAAGGTTTCCAAGGTCAAGCAGTCAAAGCATGCTGGCTCAGAATGATGCAAAGGAGAAATGCAGGTTTGGATCCTGCTGGAGGGTAATTTTTCATTATTAAATTTTCTCAAGTATGTAAGTCAGTAGACAAAATAAACACTATTTAAAAAAAATGAAGTGTCTATTCAAATAGAAGTATCCACTAAAAATAACATTTGAATATATAATCAATACGGTAGCTAAAAATGTATTTTCAGCTCAAGTAAAATTTATGTACTTGTTTTTAATTTAAGTCTTATTATGAGTTTCAGTTATTTAGTATCCATCTTCAAACTATTTCTATGAAAGGTTTTATAGTATAACAAGTTACTGTAACCTGCGGTATTAAGAGTAGGATTTATTCAACCAAATTAAAATTTACATTCACTCTTGATTACATATTCAATTATACTGCAAATACTAAAAGCATATATACAAATTCATTGGAAATTATTTGACTATAATTATAATTATTGAACTATATATATATATATATATATATATATATATATATATGATTCTTTATCAAACAAATGGATCAAAACTTTTATTCACTCTAATGATTACGTATAGTGACACAGTAAATACTAAAATGATATATAAGTAAGCTTAACATGTCCCATTTTGAGGGACCTGTCCTGATGATATAAGCTATCAGTATTCATTTTGTTTTTTTTGTGTGTGTCAGCCTTGAAGCTAAGGGGGTATTGGGTCATGAAAACATTTCATTGTATGAGAAAAGTAAACCAATAATAAAAATTGTAAGCTGTCCTAATTTGGAAATTATGGTCAACTTTATATATATAGTGCTAAAATTTCCATTGTACATTCAGCATGTGAACAAATATAAAAAATATAATATTAATAATTAAAATAATTGGTCATTTAATGTTTAATATTTCTGCTTGAAAAATTGATACAAAATATTAACTTCAAAAGTAAACCTAGTTAAAGAATATCAATAACTATATTTAATAGAAAGACCTAAGGGCCTTGAGGTAATGCTATGGTTTGAATCTAACATTAACTCTATATAGTACTATTTTCCTTGGGGAAGGCATAGGCCCTATAATCCCAACTTTCAAATTAATATATATATAAAGAAAGAATTTGATAAAAAAAACCTCTTTCTCCAACTTGTTAAAATTAATGTTGTAAAAGAATAAATGATGTTCATATAAAATGAAATTGTAAATTAAGATATAGAATTCTACTAAAAATTGCATCAACAGTAACATCAGGATATTATGAACTCGTTTTTTCATGGTAATATGTAAATTAATAAGTATCTAATGTTTAAAATAGAGATCCTTTCAAAATAATAGAACATATGAATACTTTTCTTTACTTGATGTGTTAGTGTTAGCTGAAAGTTTATAACATGATAATCTTGATGAGCCCATTTGCCTAGTTGAAGTACACATAATAGAATTGTTATCTTTACCTTAATCTTTTAGTGTGACTTTTATAAGAATCTTATTTGGAGTCAAAAGTCATTTCTGATTTATAGAAATGTTCTCATTCCCTCAACTGTCATTGCAAGTGTAAATTTGTTGAGAAGGCCTGTAGACATAAAAATTACAGTCTTTCTGTCTGTTTAATCTACATTTGTTGAAATTCTAAAGTTACAACCAAAAGTCAATGCCATAAAGTGCTTCTATCCATTTCATTTGTTATTATAGCTGTGTTTAAAGTAGAAGCTTCCCCCCACCCTATTTATAGTTTACAAATTTTTTGTATTACTAAATAAGGCTCTTAGATTCTTTTAAAGCTTGTCTTCTTTGATAATCTGGTCTTCTGTACATTATTAATTGAAATTAATATATAAATCAAAGCCGAAACTGAAGGTTAGTGGTAAAGATGTTAATGTTTTGATTAATCGGTTGATATAAACATGGTTAAAATTTAATACTAAGTTTCAGTCTCTCTCAATTCAGACCAAGTACAGTCAGTCCATTTGGAAACTTGAAAATCTACAATACTCCAAAGTAACAAATGCACTGACAGAAAAATCTAATTTCTGCAGATTTTTTTTTTTTATATATTTATAAAAGCAACATCATGGTTATTTGTGCAGAAAGTGGGATTGGCATGCCAAATTTAAATTCTAACCAAGGTCATTGTATTCCCTTTTGCACAAATACCCTTAGAAAGGTATGAATCCATTTCTCCTCCTAGTTAGGATTTAATAACAGAGCAGACTGGGTTCTCTAGCCTTGGCTGGCAACCAGTGTAAGAGAAGGACAACTCTGAATTAACAACCATTTGGGTGTGGGACTATTTGCTAGAGAAACCACAGCAGCAACACTTAGTGTGGTGAGATTATGGCTTTATACTCCCCATGAGAGTCTACAGAACCTATGCAGAAAAACCACTGATTATCATCTTGAATGGGGAGTATTTTTATGATTGTTAATTTTTTTTTTAAATGCTTAAAGATTGATTTTTTCATAAATTATTTGAAAGAAATAAAACTAATTAATATTCTAATAGTGGAGATAAATTATCTCTAAAACTTGATCTGCTTTTACTTTTTTTTTTATTAAAACAAAACTCATTATAAATAGAAAAAATCATTAAAACTTGTTTAGGGTACTCAGTTTTCAATTTGTTTGACTAGGTTTATTTTCTTGTTCTCCATTCAATCAAAATTACCCATCATGCAATAACAAAGCATTCATTGTTTAATTGAACTGATCTGGACTTGTACAAGATGAAGACATGACCTGACAACAATAACACTGAGAGAAAGGTTAAAAATCATTGAACAATAATGGACAAAAAAATGAATAAATAAATGAAAAATAATGAAGTCTTTCCTAAGAAAAGAGAAAGATCAAAATAAAATATTTTCAGTTTTATATGACTTACACTGAGCCAACTTACTGTTTTAAAATTTGTAAGCTGACATTGTTTTCAAAGGTTTATTTATGATAACTTGCTGGGCAGATTATTAGATGATGTCAAAAATTGTGTTTATTCCTTCATCCAGAGTTTGAATATGTCTGACTTACTCACTGAACAGAGACTACAACAGCTAATAACATTTTGCATTACTTGTCTATTTTTAGAAAATAAGTAATTTATTTCACTTCTTTTCTGAACAAGTAACAACTAGGGATTGTTCCAACAGTTAAAAATCCATTTACTTAACCCTATATTAATTTTTTCAGGTTTGAAAAATATATGTATACACATATACAAGGACTACTATGAAAGTAATGCCTTCAAATTTTATTATGTTGGCTCAATGTCAGTGGTGTAGAAGTAGACATTGAGCCTTATATTAACCCATATTTATTTTTTTGCCTAATTACAGATAGTAGCTGAGCAACAATCTGATATGAAGGTGCATTTGAACAAAAGTGTATCATTGAATTCCTCCATACAGAAAGAATTACATTAACTTTCAGTGAAAGTTGCTGAACATTTATGGAGAACAAACAGAGGATGTGAGCATCGTTAGGCAGTGGATAATGTGTTTCAACTGTGGCAACAAGCTATTTTTATGAGTACAGTGTGCAGGCTCTTGTTTATCACTGGCAAAAATGCATAGCCAAAGGTCATGTTTGTAGTTGAAAATTTGCTTTAGCCAACAGTGTTATTATGCTCCCTGTGTGTGTGTGTGTCTAAGATTTTCCAAAAATTGTACTCTTATTTCTTTTTTTTAAAAATATACATCAAAACAATATTTAACTAAAAGATATTTATTAGTTCAAAAATGATTGTAAATAATCTTTAATAAAATAATTTAAATTTAGAAAATTATATTCAAATTATTGGAAGCAATATAAAGTAATTCTTGGATCACCTGTGTGTGTGTGTGTGTGTGTGTGTGTGTGTGTGTAAGAAAGGGAGAAAGATACACACATGAATATGATTAACTGTAACTAACATGTGCATAAATATATGTTTATATATTGTGTACTGTATATTGTGAGCAGTATAAATATGAATATTATATACGCAAGAGTTGTTGCCATTTCTCCCAAATATTTAAAGAAAATATTTACCAAAATTCCCTTGAGAGATTTTAAGGAAGTAAAAATGAAATAAAAGTAATGTTATATTGTTTTAAGCTAAATTGAAACAAGTACAGGTTGTAATGTCTGCCTGTGCTTATTGGAAATATTTCAGTGCTTGTCAGTGTGCTTTCTTTTTCCTTTTATTCTGTCTACCTTTCTGTTTGCAAACAAACACACAGACACAGAGATAGTCAACAGCAGCTGGCAAAGTCGCATAGCTGATACTTTGAATTTAATATGGTAGAGTTATGCATTTGTACATATAAAGATCAGTATATTACTATCAATTTTTAGTCCTTTAAATAATGGAGTCTGTTTGAAGATTACTACCGAAATATCTTTTTAAATAATAGAAAAGGTGATTTAAAAAAATAAAAAGCAGAAAATTTAATGGAATATATATCTAAATTAACAATTCCTTGCTTAAAAGATATAGTTCTCTATTTTCATACCCTTATTAAAACTTAAAAGTATAACATTTTTGAATTTATTTTCTATGATCTTATAAGACTCTTAATGATTTAAAAACATTAAAGTCAAATATATTTACACTAATATATATTCTTAGGAAAATATTTTCACTGTTTAACAGCATTTTATCTACAAGGAAAATATCAATAATTACTTTAACTGCTAAGTATTTTGTGACTTCAGTAATGTATTCAGGTCACAAAAAAAATCTATCAGAGAAACTTGTTCATCTGCTATCACTTTTAAAATGTTTTGAATAAACCTATTAATGTGGTGGCTCCTTAACCTCTTCATTCATTTTTTTTTTTTTTTTTTTTTACTTTCCATCATTACAACCTACTCATCCAGTCAGCATTTTCATCCTAATTGCTTAACTTTCATAACATTTTTAGGTTTAATGGGATAAGTATATTTTTCTTAATACTTTTACTTTAGCACTGTTCCTCATCATAATTCAACTCTTATGGGGTTAGCATTTAATAGCTTTCCTCAACATTAATTGAAAGCTTCTCTTCAAACATGTATAATAATGAAACCAATCTCTTTTTTTTTCTTTATAAATGTTATCTTTTAGCTTCATAGAGACTGACATTGAAATCTAAATTATCCATATTTATTTTTAATACTCATTGTGTTTATGTGAAATTGTTTGATAGTAATTTCTCATTGTATTGTGGTTACAGATTGATTTCCTTTCATTAAAGAAATTGCAGCAAACTTACTAAGCAGATACAATCAAGACCAAATCAAAATATATTAATAGAACAAGTCAGATAAGAACATGAAAGAAATATTCATGGATTCAAGGCTATAAAAAAAAAAATTTTATTCCCCAAATCTTTTTCAACACTTGTTCAACATTCTTAAAATATGCTTCCATCTTAATTAGTATAATCATTTTTAGTCATTATATTTCTATATAAATGTATTGCAATAATTTAATAGCTTTTTGTTATAAAGTTTCAATTAAATCTTGCTTTTAGTTAGAATTCTTTTATAAAAATTTAGAAAAAAAAACTCCTGTCAAAGGTTTTTACCAAATTAGAATAAAAGAAATTTCATATAATTCACAGCATCTTGAGTACCAACATTAATTTACCGATATGTGTAGGCCAAAAATAAAACAATGTAGGCATAGCAGAACATACAAATTTCATAAAATAGAATGTTAGATAATTTACATTTTAGCACTTAACAGGTCAAGTCATGAAAATGTTAAAGTGTTTTGATGCTGAGCATATTAAATTACAGTCAGGCTAAAGATTGATTTAGGTACAGAATCATTGTGAATGAAATGGTAAAGTACTATCGGTCTATTAGATTATTGCTTTTATGTTTTTCTCATCTATGAAAATATTATCTGTTTTGTTTAATTATTGACTAGCATAACTCAGATTACTGTATTTACAGGTTATTTTTATATTGAATTCTGTTTTAGCATAAGCAAACAAATATTGATATATTTCTGTTTGCATGGCTGTGTACTGATGATGATTGATTGTGCCTCTGAATTTATGTTTTCCCATCTTTAAGATGAGAATGTATTGCACTAAATTTTTTTGCCAGTGGTACAGTGTACTTACCAGCATTTCTAGAACAAGGTGTAAGTGTAAAGAATTGATGTACTTTATATGAGTAAGTCTGCATGTATACACTGATGCTATAGATACTTTATGTCTGCCCATTAAACAGATATTTGTCTATTTGAGTCAATACACAAGCCTGACTAGATTTCTTTTCATATGTTTAGAGCTATTCATGCATGTCTATTGAATATCTGTCCATTTCTCTGTGAATATGGATTGATACATGCATATGTATATAGGTTTGTGTACAAAAGTTTTTATGTACAGCAATACAGTGATCTTGTGTTTTGGATATCACTATGCAGAGGTGTATGATTCTGCACATGCTAATATTTAAATGGACTTTAAGATGGCTGTACGTGTTACTGAATCAAGCAATCAATCATTTGAGTGGCTGCACTGCATATGAATGAAGACATGTGTACATTAATATATACAATTATGTGTGTGTTCATAAATGTGCAAGAACATGTTAATGTAATTATATAACCATTTAAATAATATTAATGAGAAATATTAATTGATTACTGACTTAGAACATTTTCTCTTTCAGGTGATGTAACAATAGGCCACATCTTTTAAAAAAAGAAAAAAAAAAAAGAAAAGGTTTCCTAAGTAAGAATTAAAACACTTCTGAGGACAGGTGATGATAGTTTGGAATGGTAAATGAAAAATGTGTTACCATTGCTAGAATGAGAGTTAAGGAAAACAAATTACTTAATAAGTTAATTCATATCCTAAATATCCAAATATGGAAGACAAAGGCACCGAAACCTGGCTATAGATTTAAAGAAAAAAATACAAACAAGAAACAGAAGTGTATTTTAAAAACTAATTGATTAGTTCTTGTCTTTGGTATTTACAAAAAATAAAAGATAAAATTTAATATAAAACAACCAATTTCCTTCCAATGACTGCTACAATATCTTGATGACATGTCACAAAATGTTTCTCATACAAGAACATACTAACAAGGCCCATAATAGAATTACTTTTATAATCTTACTTCCAATTTTGTCAATATATAGTGTACAAACTAATTTTGCAGAAAATTATATCTATAACAAGTGCTGAGCTGTTAATTGATCTATTGAGAAATATTTCCTTGTTTTATAGAAGTTCTGTAGGTTAGTTATATATTAACACAGGTCATTGACAGGAAGGATTTTAAAATAGAGGTTTCTTTTTTTAGTATGAAGTTTTTAAAATACAAAATTACAATATTATTTTCAAAGAAATATGAATTCATTTTGAAGATATTTTAATGCTAAAAGTTTAGTGTCTTTCAGTACAAATGAGAAAAACAATATTGAAATTTACTGTCTAGTAGGCTGCAGTCAACTGTTTTATCATTCAATTTATTAAAAGTATTTCACATCAGCCATTTTTATCTTCTGCATCCATATATTATTTTCTTTTTGTGAAAGAAAGCTTTTAAAATTACTCTACCTCACCCTTGCCTTCTTCATTGTTACAACCTTTCAATGATTCCTTGTTCTGGTTTTTATCTTATTGTCTACTTCATAATATGTCTGCTTCTCTTGCCACAGCCAAGATCTCCAACTAAGAACTAAATGACTCATACTTTGTTCTTCAAAGTCTTCACCTAGGCATCCATTAGCATTTTATGAAGAGAACCAAAATAAAATTAAATCTATCTTTGTACACATGTGGCTGCTTTCAGATTACTGGCAAAATTCAATCTATGTAGAAACTTAGCTGGTATCTGTGTTTTGGTGTCTATGAAATGAATTTGTTTTTCATGGTGCTCTCTACTTCTCATTTTAAGTAATAAAAATAACAAAGAAAAATGAACACTGAAAATTAAATATAGAGAAAAGGAGTTCCATAATCAACTATTGTTTATAATTCTCAAATGAAAAAATAGTTTTAATAGAGAAAAATATAAAAGAAAATAACAAACAAGCATTCTCTTGAGGTTAGAAACCTTAAGAGCCTGATAATATTAGCTTATTCAACAGAAAGTTGCAAATTTAAACAAAATAAATTTATAAAACCTAATTTAATGTATTCAAACAAGATATTCATCCATGATCTCTATACATTTATCCCCTGCTTTTCAAAAGAATTCATTATTCAACCTGATAAATTCATTGAAGACTTTGATCCTGATTATGTAAGTTCTTTGCATGTAAGGAAATAGTCTAGTGGTTTATACATTAAATAAAACAATCAGAGGTTGGGTAAATCATAAAGCACAATAAATTTCCCCTCGATAACTGGTTCAATCTTAGTAACATTTCTGCAACAAGAAACTGAGCATTGGCAGGGAAAAAATTATATTTTTTCCTTGAATTCTTTTTTTAGATGAAGCATTGTCCTTCAGTATTAATGTTTTGACAAGTATCTTTAATATTATTTCTGCTTCTTCTTATCACAAGCTGAATAATCTAATCAGTAAGGCAGATGCCCTAGGTAAGTGGGTTTCCTGAAAGTTTGATGCTGCATGCTTATAAGTGCAAAAAGGAAGAAAGAAGATGAAAGAAATATTGGTCAGAAATTAATAATCATTTTTATTCACAAAATTGGATGCTGTTTGAAGTTTATATGCACTATTTTAAACAAGTCCACATATTTGTATGTTGCTTGGCTCCTTTGAAGGAAATCATGAACTACAAAAGTAATCTTATTTCAACAAACAGTATTACTATAACATTTTAGGGATAATAAAGTCATTTCGGTTGATGCTTCCATTTCTCATCAATAATCAGCCATTGTGCAAATCTCTAGCTTTTATACAAAATCTTTTTTCAACATATGACACAATTCAGGTGTCCATTGTCTGATTTGTTTGGTTCCCTATTCAGTTTAAAAGAAACCCATTTATCAAGTTTTTTTTCTTGTCAATAATTCTTAATTGATTTTAAATGATTACAATCAATATCTCAAAAGTTTTCTGAGGGAAGGTTTTTGAATAATTTTTCATCACAGGCTTGACAAATGGTTTTGGCTGATCTCTCTCATGGTTTTTTTCTAAAGTGAAATTTGCATAGTTTTGAAACCAAAGTCTTATGGGCCATTCACTAAAAGCTTTGTATCCAAAGACATTTTATATTCCTTGTAGTTTCATTTTATAGCCCATTTTCAATTCATACAAGTATAAAATGCAAAATTACCTTAAAAATACTAAAGAATTAATGAAATTAAATATTTGCTGAACTTTTGAGTAATGCATCTTATTTAAAAATAAAGTTTATGAAATATGTTCTTGTTTTAAAAAATTGGTGGTAACATTAAGCTTAAAACAAAATTGGAAATTTAATTCTGAATAACCTAATAGAATTGGCAGTTCTCATTTCTATCACTGAACATGATGAGTAAGTGATACATCGGCTATAAAAGAATAGAAAAATAAGAGGATAATCATTTGTGAGAACATTTGCAGCTTAGTTGAACACAATTAATTTTTGTCTTTTTTTTGTACTTTGCAAATTAAAAAGATTGTTTTTTATGATTTCAAGCCTGTGTAGACATTAATTTTCATAATCTCATTTTCTTTTTTAATGAAAAACATTTTAATAAAATGAAAGTAATTTTTATTAGTTCTTGGTAAAATTGTATATATATGAATGCAAATCCTTTCAATAAAGGAAGACAATTTGGTTCTGATGATACGCCAAGCTGCCAAATTTAGTATGTTATAATTTACTATTGTCATCAAAATTATAGCAAAATAGTCTATTTTAAAGCTCATTTGTAAAGTCATGAATTTTCCCATTAATATATGAAAAAAGTTTAGCTGTACATTGGTGGGATATTTATAGCCTCTGCTAAATATTTGTAGTATTTTTTTTCTCAAATTTTGGATATTAACAGATTCATACTACTTTTAATTTTTGCACATAAGTAGATAAGATATTTTCTTGCTTTCTTTTGTGTTTTCTTCAATTTTGAAACATTCCTACCTTACACTAATCATGTTTAAGTTGAATTGAATAAGTATGTCAAGTTGTTTATGCAGCGTTCCATTGAGTCTACCTCAAGGTGAATGGTAGACTATTCATTTTAAAGTGGACTACACCTACATGCAAGTAACAAGTTCTACACAAAACAGACAAGTATATGCACTTACCAAGCACTTGAAAGATACTTACAATTATACCTATAAAAGTATTCATGTATACATGCTTTTCTCTCTCTTATATATATATGTATATATATTACCCAGATTTATTTTTTAGTGTAAACTATGACTGAATAGCATTTTCTTTGCATTTTTAAGAGAACTATTTAATAGAAATAAAAGCCATTGAAAAGAGGTAGGTGGACATATGTGAATTCTAAATTAGTCTCATTCTTAAAATGAACTGTTCTTGGCATGACAAAATTAAATTAGACAAATATGGAAACCTGAAACTAATAGATTCAGTTGCAAGGAAATAAGCATATGAAACAGGTTATTGTTAATTCTTCAATGTTTTTTTGTCTTTCTTTCATTTTTAAGAATAGAAAAATCCTTGATTTATGGTAACAAGTTTTATAAGTTTTCCTTTCCACCTGAACAGTTGTCAAAAAAGAAAAAAACTCAGTCAATTAAATCATACTTTATAAATATCTTGTGCTAGTTAATTGTGAATGAAGATTAATACAAAGCCTCAAGTAACATACAAAAGCAAATTAAAAGACTTATTGTTATTCCATTTACTATATTTTCTGAATATTTGATTATTTTTTCTTGCTGTTTCATTTGCTACAAGAGAATTCAAACAAAAAAAAAACTTAAATAAAATGTATATTAATTTCTAAAGAATTGTGGATATTTACTTTAGTCTGGCACAGAGCCAGAATCATAGGATATCATTTGAGTATCAAACTCTACAGTAGTAATAATCTACAAGATCAGCATGCTCACCACTGCTCCACAGCAAGTCACCCATAAATACATTCAAATCTTAGTGTGGAAGAAAGCCAGAAATGTCAGGCATCTAGTGAACATTGAATTTAATGTAGTAGCAATGGTCAGTTAAGCATGGAAAGCACTAAGACATTTTATATAATTTATACATTTGTATTCTTTTCAGAAAGACTGTGATGGAAGCTAAATTTTTGCTTTAATGAGTTATTTCTCATATGATATAATAGATTGTTGCTAAAATAATCTTTGAAGTTGGTAACAAAATTAAATCAACAGAGTATAAATACTGATCATTGCTATTGATATTACTTTTGTTTCAATGCTTTTAGGAAAAAATATGAATCTAATTATTTCTCATCATCATTATTATTGTCTTATTGTTGGTTTAAAAAAGATAAAAGAAAGAGGAAAAGCAAGTATGTACATGGGTAGTCTTTTCAGGAATTCTTGTGCCAACTGATATAATCATTGTTTGCCATGATAGGCAATGAATTCTCTTGTAGCAAATGGTATTCCTGCTCATATAGTTCCATGAAATTAGATGAACAACAAAATCTGACTTATTTCACAAAGGAGACAATATTTAAAGAGTATATTTATATTTTGAATTGCAAAATGTAACTTTGTCCAAGTTATATCTTCAATAGAATTACTTTAAATATAAACTGAAACTAGTTTTAAACACTGGTATTTATTAAGTCTGCTTTAAGTTGTTTACTAAAATATCCTCCACTGTCATTCTTTTCCTCCATCAAATCAAAGCCATTTTTCCAATGATTTAAAAGTTAATTTACTACCACTGAGATATACATTCTCAAATGATTAAAGAACATATATAATGTATATGTATACATGTGCATTCACATATATGTGTGAGTTGTTTTGTCTGCATAGCATGACTATTTAAAAAAATATTTAAAATGTTATAAAGAATTTAAAAGTAAAAGCTAAACTACTGATTCTATTGGCATTTCTAATGGAAGTGACAATCTTCCCCAGAGATGATATTGCAAATAAAACGTCAAAGCAAATACTCACAAGAGACAAAAAAATGGCAAAACAAAATTAGCATAATAAAACAAAAGTATAAAAATCACAAAAATCAAAATTTGCTTCTAAAATTTTGTTTTGAAGAGAATCAAGTGCTGCTTTCAGATGCTAAACAAATATTTTATTTTCAAAATTCTTTTGTATTTTAATTGGAAATGGTTTGAAATGAGGAACTCATACAACGTATGAAGAAACCAAATATATTGTTCATTTAGTTATATTTATTCATAGGAGAATGTTACAAGCACTTTGAAGAATTAGTAGATTGGAAGGCATAGATTTTTTTTTCTTTTTTTAGAGAAAGGCCTAATTATTCCTATGATATTGTGACAAGCTTACTATTAAAAAATAGATCACACTGAAAAATCTTTCAAATAGAATAAAACTGAATAAAATACTTTCAGAGAAACATGCAAATTTTCTCGACATGATAAAATTCTTTGCATGACATGTTCTTTGAAATTAAATTGTAATATCTGCTGTTGACAAATCTGTTTTTAATAACTTAAAATTTGGTTTCACTGAATGTCTAAATACACAGAAACCTCAATGACTACTTGATTTGAGATCTTCAGCTGTTTTAATAAAAAAAAAATTTTAAATCTAAATATTTGCTCTATTTTTAATACAATCAGTTGATTTGTAAAATACATGGCAGCAACAATGTATAATTAAATACTAATTGCACTAATGTATAACAATTATTTTCATCTGAGATTAAAACAATATGAAGATGATTCAGTACATCCATAATCTAACAGTTAACTGAAATTTGATCTGAAACTCTCACTGTAAAATACTTGCTCTATGTGATTATTGGAGAAGCAGTTGGTTAAGCACATACATAAAAACAAATTGAAAAGCACTTATTTTTTTTTTGTATAAAATAACTTATTGATGTATCATATAAAAGGACATGTTGAAAAGTTCACATATTGACTAATATACAAAGAAAATATGTTTGGTCATTTGGTGAGCTTTTGGGAAGTGACTTGGCCTGAGAAAATTTTTAACATCTTCTCATATGTAGTTTGTGTGTTATGAGGGTATATCAATAAATATATAACCTCTAAGTTCTTAGCTGAATTTTGATCGGATATTTTTGTGATTAATAGAGAGACACTATATTAAGGGCATTGACAAGGAAGGAGATTACACTAACGAATAAATATTTGCTATATAAAATAAATGTTTTTTCACCATTAGGACTTATTGATGCATTAGGTTAATATAAAAATAATTATGAACTTTAGTGTAGTATATCAGAGAATAAAATCTGCTAATCAAAATATGAACCATTAGAATATATAGTTATTGTTAACAATAAACAAGTCTATTATAGTCATACAGAATTCTAGAGTCCTGGAATTGATTAATTCTTCAAAGTTTAGAGCTGTTGCTTGATTGTTGAAGATAATCTCTAACTGAAAATTGTTGAAAAGCTTGAAAAAGAAGTTGTCAGAGAAAGATCTGATGAGAAAGCTGGGTAAGGTTAACATTCATAGCCCAGTGTCTCAATTTCTGACTCTTTTGCAAGACACGCATTTGGGTGTTATCTATGGAGAAGAATTAAGCTTTCAGATTTGGTTAATATTGGATAGAAATACTGCAGTTCTTGGTGCAATTTAGCATCTTTCTGGTAATACTTCTCTGCTGTAGTAGTTTTTGTCAGGATTCAAAGTTGTAGCACTTACTGACCACCAAAAAGAGACACTAACCATCTTTTGATGCAGAATTGGTTTGGAGAAGTGATTTGATGCTTCCTCTAAGTCTGTCACATGAACGTGATGAAGAAATGTTTTTGCTATGCTAAAGAAACACACAGCAAGATTTGCAATGGCAAAACTTTATTTGTATTTAGCTCATCTGGCACCAGGATGTTAATTTTTTTCTTCCCAATTTAATGCAAATTTTAAATAAGTGTTGAATAGTCAACTTTTAGTTCTTCAACCTCTTCAGTTTTTATTCATGGCTCTACTTCAATATTGGCTTTGAAATGGTTGTCTTTAAAAACCAAATTACATTTGTGATCTGCATCATTTTCAAGGCTCTTATCTCCTATTATAATTTATTTTGAACCAATGTTGAGCCATGTGTTTGGTGATGGTCCTTGGGTCAAATGCTTGTTTGATATTGCAAGCAGTTTCTGCTGCTTTATTTCCTGTGTTGAAGTTATACAATAAAATCACTCAGATTTGTTTTTTCTAGTTTAATTTGACAGCTATAAATAAACAACAAAAAAGAAAAAACATTAGCTGAACAGAGCAAAATTAGCACTTTAAAATAGTACATTACATAAACACAGTTTATTCAAAATTAGCATCATACGTTAAAATTTTTAAAAATGCAATAGGTGTGGGCAGAATTAAATTAATTGTAATGTAATCCACTTTACATGCAAATTTGTGGTGAACATACTGCTACCTTCTTTTTCATTATAATATTAATTAGCTACACTTCAGTTATTAAAATCAAAGAACATTTGCTTTCACTATGTTATGAAAAAGTTTTATTTTTGGATTATATTGATGAGAGCTTGCTTTAAGCTATTTTTTGTTTCATTGTATTACCGAAGTAACGCTTACTATTTGTGGAATTGGTGTTTAATGAAGGTATAAGAATTGTGATGTACAAGTTTCAGTTATGAAAGCAAACATAATTTCTGATGAGGAGAGAAAATGATTTTGGATATAGGAGACTTGTGTTTCTAACCAAACATTTTCTGTCCATCTTTCTACTCTTTTTGAATTTGAAGCTGTTTCCAAGTTGATCCTCTCAAGAAATAAGTGAAAAAAGTGGATTAGAAAAATCAGCCAACAAATCCTATAATACATTTTTATGACAACTGATGCAATAAATTAACTTCTTTCCATTTAACAATCAAAAACCTATTAAGTGGTTGCATCTAAATTAAATGACATGTTTGCAGTATGTTAAATTCTTATTGGCCTAATCACATAATAATGATTATCTGAAACTTAAGGTTCATTGCTTTTATATACTGACTAATATACAATTAAAAACAAAATCTTCTGGAGTTTTTTCTAAACCTGTAGATTTGGTTTGGTTTATTTTGTTTTACGGCATATCAACCTCAGTGGGTTATTTAATGCCGACAACATTTTTAGGATAGATTTGTATGAATAGAATATGTATTCTTTGGTTTCGATTGGTTTGGTTTATTTTGTTTTACGGCATATCAACCTCAATGGGTTATTTAATGCTGACAAAATTTTTTATTGCTGGTAATAATTTGTTTCAAAAGAGTATTTCTGGTAATAGTTAACTATTTGCCCATAGCTGGGACCCTAACAGGTGCTCCCACCCTGGGTCAGGGTGGACCTGGGAACACCAACAATTAAGAGGTGGTTCCACACTCCTCAAAACCTCCTAATCAGAGGCCTTGCTGCTGGACGTAGTTTAATGTCTTACCCAGGACGATAAACCTGTAGGCAAAACATGAAATAAGAAACAAATTTTAGATAGAAATATGTCATAAGAAGAAGGTATAAGAAAAACAAAGAGAACAAACATTGATTTTTTGAATCATTAGAATTTTATTAAGACAAAGTCAATATTAAATATTTTTTTCACTCCATAGCTCATTTTATTTTCTCTCTTTTTGATCATTAATCTTTTTTCACTTTTGAACACACTTTTTGTAAATGTCATCTAAAGATGTCAATATAGTGGTTGAAAATTTGAGACTATAAAAATGTTACATACTTTTCAAGAGCTAATGTTTTCTATTTACTATGTTTTATTCAGTCTGATATAAGGCTATGAGCTACTTACAGTACCTAATATTCATAAGTGATCACCTGATAAAGTAATGACCCGGTTTGACACTGCTGAGCAGGTTAGAACCAGTGCTTTCAGTGTGACTTGACCAAAGGCATATTTACTAAACTTATCTTAATATGGCAAAAGTTTGAAGCACCTAGTGATGATTGAACTCACTTCAGCAATTATAGTTTACCAGAATAGTTTGCTAATCTTCATAAGGAGCCTATAGAGGTTTTTTTAAAAAATTAGAATCATACCAGCTTGCTCAGTGAAAGAAATATTTTATATCACTTCATGCTATTATTGTGCAGGATGTGACAGCATGATAATTGTACTTACGAAAGATGGCAATTGTACTTACTTGCTAGTGTTGAATGAGATAGGGGAAAGAGAGTCACTTACCAGACAAGCTTGTGTGAATGGATGGCAGAATTGGGGATTGGGAGCCTTAGCAAAGGGAGAAATGCTGCTAAGAGCCACAAGGGATAGGAAGTTGTGGAGAATCATCATTGCTTATGTCCTGGAGGGAAGTGGCACATAGAAGATTGATCTTGTCCAAGCATGCAATAAAAATACCCGGCATATAAACTTCAGTTACTGAACAGCTGGTTCGTGTTGCATAAGCAAAGACAGTAAATTTTACCATTTTTATATTTTGAAATGAAAGGTATAACTGTAAGATTATTTTTTAAGCATAATAATGATGAGTACAAATACATATGAGAGGGGTCCTAATAAGTTTTTGGTTTAATTCACTTCTTAAAAGCAGTATTTCAGAGACTGATGAAAGATTAGAATTTTTTTTTAAACTTTAGAAATGATGTGCCAAGTGTATTGAACTGCAGAGTGAATATATGCAATAGAATGTATGTTTCATGGCTCTAGGTCATTCTTATTTGTCAGGCTAAGAACTTATCAGAAGTGTGTGTGTGTGTGTGTGTGTGTGTATACATGCATAAACATAGATACACACTGAATTATGAGAATTGGAAGTACAAAAGTAGCTCTACAGAAGAATCAATATCATTACATGTGCTACCATCCTTAAGCAAATCATCCACATAGATAAGTGTTGGTCCAAGAAAAGGCTTTTCAGACTGCATTTAGTAACAAATTCTGAATCCTACTTTATCCATTTTTGACCATTTCATGTTATAGCTACACAGTATTATACCAGAATAGCACAGCCCAGCAAATTAGCATTTATTTCCATGCCAGACAACATGAACAAATGATTGTAGTCTAAAACAAACTGATGTACTATTGTGAAATGAGTGTAAAAATTGAGAAAAAATGGCTTTAATTAGACTTACTGATCTCATAATGGATGCACATTCACAAGCCTATTTAAGTAAATCAATCAACCTGTATAGAAAGATAAGCATATCAATAGATATACTTTTATTGATGGATTTTTACAGCTTATCAACCTTTTTTTTAAAGCCAGAAATATTTTTAGATTGTAAGAATTTTTTTAGAGATTACTGATACAAGGCCGACTAATTAACCTCTAGCTGGGGGGAAGAGGTGGATTCATACCTTTCCCAAGGGTATTTTGCTCATAAGTGAATATAATGAAACCGACTGGAACCAGAACTTGGCTATCCCACTTCCAATTCTGAGCCATTATCCATTACACGACTTGCATAGCCAAGCTTATAGCAACTGGTATTCCCAAGTGGTCTCCCATCTAGGTACTGACCAGGATCGATGTTACTTAATTTCAGTGATTGTACAAGAACTGGTGTTTCAATGTGATGTGGCTGTAAGCCCCAATAGATATAATGGTGGATCATTAAATTCATAGCCTGAAAATTATTAGTTGAATTTTGAATCTAAATTTTTTACTGTATAAAGTTTGATCTATGTGAAAAGCATTGGATTAAATTCATTGACACAAAAAGGACATTCTGTAGAAAAATAAACATACAAACATTTAAACAGAGAGACATATATACAGACCTGCTCTTTTTTGTTCTAACAGTAGTAAAAGTGCATATAAAAATTGTAGGTGCCAACAAGTGATACAAGAATGAAACCACTAATGATTAAGCAGGATTGTAACCACTTCATGAAAGTGAAAATTGCATCAAAACACATTCACATCAATTGTTCAATGCTGGTACCACTCATCCTATCAAGTTTATGCAGTGTACAATGTACACTACATTGCATGATCTTTCATAGTCATCTTCCAACAGTAGTATTACTACTGATACCAGTGCATCAATTATTGCACTTTATCTGGGCCAGAGAACATCAACACTGATCCAGGAAGATTGGCACAATGTTGACTAGTCAAATGAGTAATGTTTCTAGCTCTTTCAAGCAGGTGAATCGGTTCCTATGTGTGGAGGAGACTGCATGAGTCTATAGACCCAGCCTGTCAGCAAAGTGTTATTCAAATAAATGGTGGCTATTATGGTGTGGTATGTGCAAATAACATATTGGTTATTTACGTGAAAAGTGGAATTGGCATACTGGGTTCAAATTCTAACTTAGCCTACTACATTTATTTTGTATTTTCCTCTTGGAAAAGGCATCTTCCTTCATCTATGGATAAAATAGTACAGCTGACTGGACTCCCTTTCCTTGAATAGCAGTCAATCAAAAAGAAGGAAAATTTAATTTAAATCCTTGTAAACAATAGAGTAGGCTGGGCTCTTTAGCCTTGGTAGAGCAACCAGTCTAAAAGTAAAATGTTGATTTTAAAAACCAACCTGAAGAAGGATGGCCCCTATGCTCTCTAGATTTAAGCCCCCATTGCACATGTATGAAACTTGTCGCAGACCTTCTTTGCAGCTGCAGCCAAAACCATAATACAGCTCAGTTTAGGACAGTCAAGGAATGCTTATATAGATATACACACAATGACTCTAGTACTATAAACTCTATGCTGTGTTCCATAGCTGTGCTCATTGAAACAAAAATGGAGAGCTACACATAATAAAGGAGGTATCTCTAATTTTTGGCAATTCAGTTTATGTACATCCTCATAACATATTTAAATATATAAATGTATAAATACACACATGCATATTTAGATTCATATTCACACAAACCAATTTCTATATTTCTATACACAAACTTGTGTGTATATAAGAGAAAGAATGATAGAGACACACACATACACACAAATCTATATCTTTCTATACAGATTTTGTTGCCAAGGTTAACACACAAGTGGAGCAGGTGCTCTTTTCAATTAACTTAATTATATTAGTATTGTTTTATTTGTTAGTCAAAATATCTACTTTTATACAAATCTGGTACACATACAATTTAAAGAAGTTTTCTTTATCATCATAAGCAAAATTCAATACAAAATCTTCAAATGAAATCCTTAAACAATAAAAATTATAACTAAAATCCTAAGTACAAATTCCTGAAGAAACTGTTTTTAATTATGAGATTTAAAATCCCTAAATTAATTTGTATATCAGTGAAAAATACTCTCTTCTATATAAATAAGTAATCCATATACTTTTTCTTTGAGATATCCTACTTAATCTTAACCATGCCTTGAGGACATTTTTTGACAACTCAAATTTTTCAAAGAAAGACATTGAAATTTGAAAATTTAAAATGTGTAGATTACTTATAAAAATATGCAATGCACACTTCACAGGTATTCCAAGCATACTCAAAGTATATAAGTAGATTAGAATAAATGCGAAGAGTTTATTCTTATTATCTGAAAAAAGTAATTTATTGTCCTTTTGTTCAATTCATTATATTAAAAAAAATGAAAATCTGGAAACTTAATTTTAAATTATTCTCAGTTTCCTTACATTTTGCTGGATTTGCTCCAACTACTGTTAATATTCAATATATAAATTGATAGACATATGTACACATGTGTTCTGCACTGACATTTAAAAAAAAATCTTCTCAAGACCCATATATGTCTTATGCTTTGTTCCATTCATACTTAATAAAGCAATTAAATATAAAATAAAAAATATACAATTGTAATAAATATGGGCATGACAAAGAGCTTTTCATCCTGAGTTTGCTATTTGAAAAGTAGTAAAATTCTTTTTTCCTAGATTACAA
The DNA here is from genome assembly GCA_964036315.1 of Acanthosepion esculentum. Taxonomy (NCBI): domain Eukaryota; kingdom Metazoa; phylum Mollusca; class Cephalopoda; order Sepiida; family Sepiidae; genus Acanthosepion; species Acanthosepion esculentum. The sequence goes on along the minus strand of OZ038481.1, from coordinate 20,079,248 downwards.
TTATATCCAGAGATCATAGTATAGTATTTGTTTAATTTCTCCTCATTAATATTCAAATTTTCAATAAATTCTAAATTGGGAAATTTTCACTTGCCCAAATTATAAAAACTCAAGAGAAAGTGAAATGTTCAACCCTTATTCTAAAATCTCTAAATACAAAAGTAGTCTATTTGTTATAATAAAACCTCTATGTAAAATCTTTGCCAGCTGTTCTTTCACTTTGAAAGTAGTGCATGCTACTTTTGATGGAACCTAATGGTATTAACAGTTAGGTATTTTTTTTAACGTGTTTGACTTGAGTTGTGCAAAAACATTAATATTTGCCTGTCTTTGTAAAGTTTTCTGACTCATTGGTGACATAATAGATCTTAAATGCCACATTTAGAACCACATACATGTTGGAAAAGCTTAAGTTTTCTGAACTGAAAAGATGGATTTGGTAAATGGCCAGGAAATTCATCTGACCTCAGACTAGCTGATAATCTTGAAGTCAACATGAAAGAGTTCACTGAAAATGTTCTAGTGGAGTTTCTCAAAGAACAGCAGCATTTGACAGGGATGATTAGCAAAGTTTGTTTGGGAAAATTAAAAAGCAAACAAAAAATGTTCAGAATCATATAAAACTAAGTTGGATTTTGTGAAAAGTTTCTAGTGGGAAATCTATTAAAACATTGATAATATGTTGATTTGGTGTTCACTTTTAAAAAAGTTTAATTGTGAGATACCCTTTATACAGGTTTATAAATGAATATTGACAGGTAAACAAAAAATACAATTTAAGGTTTAAAGAAAATCAAATGGGTCAAAGAAATTTGTATAAAAGAGACAGGAAATTTAACAAAGTTTGCATTGTAGAATAAAAGTGATTAACAAAAAAAAATTGATTTATGGTGTACAGTTTGGCATCTTCCTGAAGATTATATAGCAATTGCAGGTCTATGAAATAGCAGTAACTAAATTTAGTATTGATGATACAGAAAATAACAACATATTTTGAAATGTCTGTCCTTCACTTGAATAACTTTTCTTTTTTTTTTTTTAAGCATTACACCCCAAGCAAGGCGGGATGCTTCTAGAGTGTAAGTAAGTAAGGGAAAAGACTGGGTATGGGAGGTGAGGAAAGGATAAAAAGAAGAATGGGGATCAAGGCAACAAAAGATGTCAATTGACATTACATTTAAATTTTTGAAGATTATAGTTATCAGGGAAGCAAGTAAGAGGAAGGTAGTTCTACTGTCTGGAAGTGCGAGAGAAGAAGCTGCTGGAGTACAAGAGGCAGTTACATTTAACTGTTTTGACAGTAAAAGGGTGGGACTGAGATGTCAACCTAGTAGCATGCTTAAATTCATGAAGTTGGAGCACCAGTGAAAACTTATTGTATTATATTGCTTGTACACCTAACTTTTCAGCTGGCATGTGGAGTTTAAGGTTGTAAAAATGAGACTGTTCCTTATGCCTTAGGACTCAAAGATCTTTAATCAAAGATGTAAAATTTTATGCCAAAAATGAAAGGAAATGCAATTTGTGAGGAACAACAACAAAGGTATAATTGCGTGAGCTCTGGATAGTAAATTCATCAAATGACTGTTTAACTGGAGCCCCAAAGAAAAAACAGTCTTGGTACAAATGTAATAAACAATAAAAAAAGAAAATTCAATGACCAATTGAACCAAGTCATTGAATGATCATATATTATATATTACTATACAGAGATTGAAACTTAAAAAGAAAAATAATCAGTTACCTTATACAATGACTATAAAATATACACTTCAGACTGAGTTAGGGAACATTATGAAAAATATAACTATCACATATCAAAAAACATCTAACTAAGTCTGATAACAAAATATTTTCTGTGGAAACATATTTAGGTAGTTAGAATGAAAGCAAAATAATCCAAACACAGACACATTATATATATATATATATATATATATATATACTAATAGTAATACTCATTTGGAAAAAACCTTGGATAGCACAACTTGTAGATATGTCAAAACAAATCAGTACGCTAGTAAAAAAAAATAAGGAAAAAAAAAAAAAAGAAAGAATTAAAAATGTCAGAATAGGGCAAAACAAATTGTCCAGTGTCTTTAGACCAAAGAAAAAAAATCTAAGTGAGTAGTAAGACTAAAACGTAGAGTTCTTAATATGCTAAGTATATATATATATATATATTAAAATAAAGAGAAAGAACAGTAAAATTTATAATCCAGTATTCTTATTAATTATTTTTATTTTTAAAATTTATATATGTATATATATCTATATAATGCAATATGTGCGTGTCTGTGTGTGCCACACTTTCACATCACCAGAAGGGTTTAATACTTATAGAAAGGAGGATTACCCATATCTGTATGTTGGATTTTTCTGATGACAGTGGAAATAGAATTTTCTATTATTTTCAGCTTGACAAATGTCACAATTTATTTATGTCTTAAGTTATTTTGAGCTCACAATTGTATAAGATTTTTTGAGGTTTGATTTACAAAATATTCTAAAATTTAAATACTGTTATTATTTTTTTGACAGTGAGGAGAAATGAATTAAACTATATTGTGAACCAGTATCACTTTTTTAATACTATGGTTCACTCAATACAAGGCCTAAGAGCCACCCAAGGTAGAGTGTTACTGAATGTGATTGTTGTAAGGGTGTAAACAAAGGAAGTAAGTAAAAAGTGTATATTATGGGGATAGATAACAACTGAACCTAAACTTAAAAAGATTAATATTGTAGTGATCAGGGAACTATCCTCTCAGGAGTTTGTTCCCCAAGGGAAATAATTGATTAAAATATTTGCAAGTTTATAAATACATTTAGTTCAATAATGGTCAAATTTGTAGTAGTCTTATACAATGAGGATAGCTGACTATTTTAAATCCAAATTTGGTAGTCTGATATGCCTTGTATCCAGCAATACATGTTAAGTAAGAGACTGCAGATGTAAAAATATTCACTTGAAAAGAAATATCAAAGATGAAGAGCATTTGGTGATTCTCCATTCAGATGCTAGGCTTACCTTAGTTCAAATAGAAAACAGCTTGGCATAATAAGATTATATACATCTGTGGAGATGTGAGTTTATAAACAAGTCAGAGGTTATTAATGCTGGCAAGACAGTGTTCTTGTGAAAATGCTGCATCACCAAAATATCAGAGGTGATTTCACTTTTCAAAATAGATTTCTAACCCAATTAAAGATTTTCAATACTGTCTGACATCAATAAAATAACTGCCTTCCCAGATGAGATTTCAGTAACAAGATTTTGCAATAATTTGGAAGCTAAATATAAAGAACATTGTAATGTTTCTAGATTTATGAGGTGGTTATTTGCCTGAAAGAAACTGGCTAAAATAAGAGATATTTTGCACAGTTAGTGAAGAGATAGGCTGAAAATGCAGAGTCTTCTCTCTTGAAGTTAGTCTCTCAGTGTTCTTAATTCAATTATCAACAGTTCCTCATGGAGTTATTTACTAAACCTTATTTAGTCTGGCACATAGGTCTCAAACTGTGGTCACTAAGTAATTACCTATCTAAGTATTTATCAGGCCTATTGGTGCTTAGCTTCAGAGATATGATGGAAACTGATTGACCTCAAGCCCAACTGTTTTTCATGTAGCTGCTTTCTGTTGAATTTAAAGCTCACTGCAAGAAAAGATTGAAATTGTGTCTGAATAGATTTGGCAAGTGTGTTACTATTGCTGAAATAGAGTCATCTTCAGGAAGACATTGGTGTGTTAAAAGAAAACATTCCATCAATTGAAAAAGCAGGTTATCAAAGCACAGAATAATAAGAGCAAAGAATATGTGTAGGAATTTTTTATATGAGGAATTATTACTATATGCCTTTCTAGTCAGATTAGCATGTTCATCAGATAAGCATTAAAAAAAAAAAAGAACTAACAGGACAAAATATATGCTCATTAACAGGATGGATAAAATCCAAGTATGGAATGCTGATATTAGAGAAAGAAGAAATACTTCAGAGATGGAATGAATATATCAGAGACCTCTTCCATGACGAAAGAGAACTGGCAACACACAGGAATACAAACAGATTGGAAATATTAAAAACTGAAGTGAACTTTGCACTAACCAAATTGAACAGAAACAAAGTGGCAGGGCCAGATGGAATAGTAACACAGATGCTGGCAGCCTTGAATAATTTCAGCATAGACAAGATTACAAAAATAATTAAATAAATCTACAACAGTGGTGATATATCGGAAGGCCTAAGTTGATCTGTTTTCATAGCACTGCCTAAGAAGACAGGTGTAAACAAATGTGAACTACATTGGACAATTAGCCAAAAGAATCATATAATGAAAATCATAATCTGAATTCTGATGAATACAGCACACTGCAGAATCAGACTTGAAATAGGACAGGAACAGTGTATGTTTTTCAAAGACGCTGGAACAAAGAACACAATATTTATGCTCAGAAAGTTGTCAGAAAGAGTAATACAAGTGCAGAAGGATGTGTACCTGTGTTTTATAGATTATGCAAAGGCATTTAATAAAATACACCACAAAGATTTATTGGAACTGTTCAACAACCTTGATATATTTGGGAAAGATTTTAGAATAATCAAGAACCTATACTGGCAGCAAACAACCTGTTTATGAATAGAAAATGAGTTGAGCAGATATATAAAAATAGAAAGTTCAATAAACAGCTAAAGAAAGCTGAAAAATACAACAGACAAAACATAATGGGTCTAACAACCAAAATGAACATGCTAAGCCAAATAAAAAATATATAGTAATAATAAATAAAAAAAATAACCACAGAATTCAAGAATTGTAGCAGAGTTTTGGTGCTGCTTTCAAGCTGTCAGACCTCAACAGAATTTAGATGATGGGTAGAGTACAAAGTCAACCTATTTATTTTTTTTAATCATTTCACCCCAAGCAAGGCAGGAATTCCACTAGTACACAGGGGGTTACAGAGAGTGAAATTCAGAGAAAAGAATGGGTATAGGGGGATTGAGGAAAGGATAAAAGATAAATGGAGTTCAAGTCAAGAGAAGATAGCAATTGATGTTGCATATAAATCTTTGAATTAGTTATCAGGGAAGCAAGTTCCACAGGCTGGAAGTTTGAGAAAAGCAACTATTGAAGTAGAAGTGGTTGTTACATTTAACGATTTCAACAGTAAAAGGGTGGGGCCTAGATGCCGATCTAGTAGCATGCATAAATTCATATAGTTCGGGCACAGAGGGGAAAAAAGATTGTCAGAGCAGTTTCCATGAAAATATTTGTAAAAAAGACAGAGAAAAGCCACATCACATAGATGAGAAAGTGACTGAAGTCGAGCATGCCAAGTCAGAATCGATTATATTGCAGATCCTTCTTTGTATTTTGTCAATAACCTTGAGATGAACAGCAGGGGCACCGGACCAGATATGGCAACAGTATTCAATTTATAAATATGCAAGATGAACTCTGATGAGAAATACCTGGCATGACACAATGAATTAACTTTCCTTGCAGTAGGTGCAGCTATTGATTCAATGTAGTTGTTCCACTTCAAGTCAGTCAAAAATGTAGAGCCAAAAAGGTGCAGGAGACACTCTTCTGGAGTTGAGCATCAGACAGGCAGTTGCTCTATGGTGGTTAAATGAGAGCAGTTTCATTTAGGAAGCATTACTATTTACAAGCCATTTCCTGCCCCAGTTAAAGATTGAGTGGACGTCCTTTTCAAGAGCAGCAGCCAAGTTAACTTTGTTAGCTCTATCAGATTTGCTATTGTGACAAGAGTAAATGGTAGTGTCATCTACATAAATGCCTTTGGAACTGATCAGGAAGATCATTAATGAAGATCAAAAACAGTGTGGAGTCCAGTATAGAGCCTTGGGAGACACCTGTGTTTGTATGCAAGGATCTGGAAGCAAGTCTGTTCAGGACGACCTTTATTTTATGATTTGATAGGAATGATTGGGTTATATCAAACAATCATCCTGTAATACTGTAGCCCTAAAGCTTACATAGAAGACCAGCATGCCAAACCCTGTCAAATGCCTTTGAGATATCTAGAGCCACAGCACGAGCTTCACTGTTATTAACAAGAACTTGATATAAATATTCAGTGATGGCCATAAGCATATCAGCGGTAGACAGGGCAAAACAGAATCCATATTGTTTATTAGTAGGCCGTGAGAGGTAAAATGCTTAACCATTTCAGCAATGATTATTAAAGCCTTGATTATTTTGCTGAAAAGTGGTAGGATACTAATAGGGCAATAGTTAGAGGAGTCAGAAGGTCTCCATAGTTCTTAAAAACAGGGTCTACAGAGAAGGACTTCCAACAAGCTGGAAAGCAGGAAGCAGCGAGACAATGGTTGTAGAGTTTGGAGAGAACTGAGGCCAGTTCAGGAGCACATTTCTTTAGGACGACGGCTGGTATCCCATCATTATGGGAGCCTATGTTAGAAATAATGTCCAAGACCAGTGACTGGGTTATGCACATATCACTCAGTATAGCCTCAGTTCTAGTGGGAAATCTGGTGTGGGTACAATAGATGAGTGTTAAGTTAGAAGAGAATTTCAGAGCAATGCATTCAACCTGTAGATGTTGAGACTTCAAATTGATTGAATAGGAGAGGGATTGAGAATTTGCTGTTATTCAACAAACTCTTGCAGAGCAGCCAATAATCTATTATAATGATAGACCCAACTCAGTCTGTTAAAGGTTGAACCTTAATACTAGCAGTAAGAAAACAATGTTGATTGGCACTTGGAATATATTTTCTACAACTAGCAAATACATATACACACACACACACACAAACACACAGGGTGTGGCAAAAGTCGTGCACCATAGAGATAATTTATTAAAAGTATAATTACACATAAAAATGTTATTTACTAGTTATTTAATTGTTGTATGTGCTTTTTCAAAACACGTTTCAATTCTGTGCCTGCATGATTCTTTAACACAGAGATTTTCTTGTCATTTTACTGCATTTGTATTGAAAACTTTATCATGCTGTATATAACTTCATTTGTTGAAGGTTCCTCTGGTATTTGAATTTGAATTTCACAGTTGTGCTGTTGTATCCTGCTATGGCAACAGAAAACACCTTCAAGTGAAATTAACAATAAGGTTACTGCAGTTGAGAGGCCTTGGAAAAGAATGCAGTGAAAAGGGAAGTAATATCAATAATGCAGAGTGCTAAAAGTGAATTTCCTTCAATATTTTTTGGGCATGTCTGATAGACAACTGATTTCGAATGGTGCCACAGGAAAAAATCCAAGGGTGTCTGGTGACCTAGGCGGCCACTCAACAGGACCTCTTCGACCTCTCCATTAAACCTTATCATGCATGACCCTGTATATATGCCAACAGAATGAAAAGGGAAGTAACCATGTATCCTCAAAAAGGGAGATAAGCAGAATATCAACATTGCAGCTACCAAGTTGTCAAACTTGTTCATCTAAAAGCCTTAACTCTTGTATTTCATGCTACTCTGAAAATTATTTATTCTTTAGTTAACATGTTTAAAGTACTTCTAACAATTTAAATAGAGAATCACATCTTTTTGTTAATGAATCTGCCACTGTAGTTTAGCACCTGTCCAAAACACTTTGACTGCTGCACTGACACCATTTCCCTTAATCTAGTTATAATATTCATTCTTAATCTTCTGTTTTCTGTATTACTCATAACACCTGTTTCATAGATTATACATAGTCTTGTCTATGAAGCAACCCACCTCATTTGTCCATTTTCTGTTTCTACTCAGTTTTCTCTTCTGCAGACAATGCATCATTTTCTTTCCCATCTGACTGAGCTCAGAATTGGAATTTACAAATTTTGATTAATTTGTACACCATATGTAGTTTGTCAAACTTTTAAACCTAGATAATTAAAGGTTTTCAGTTTTCCTATAATCTGTTTTGGGAAAATTTGTTAGTTGTGCAGATGACTTTGCATTCTGTGCTAACAAAATTTCACGCTTATGCCACATGAACAAGACATTGTCATATAAACATTAACAACCCAAATTTAATAATTTCATACCAATATTTAGGTACATTGTTTAATCCAGAAATACATTTATATGAGGCTAGACTTCAGTTTTTAAACATACATTACAAGGTAGATATGGAAATACTGTTCTTACTATAGAATCCCTTGCAGAAATGCAACCATTGTATGTCAATAGATTGTAGCCTCTGGGACATAAAAGTTGCTGTAAAAGAAAATATCAATGACAGATATTTTCTACTGTAGATTAGAGAATCTTTCCTAAGATTGTTAGTAATATCCTCAAAACTACGGTCTACCAGTTTTGTTTTAATTTTCCCTTTTGTTATCTATATATTTCTGATATAATCCAACAAGTTGATCCAGTAACTTGGTTTTTAAAAAGAACTGTCACAGCTGCCATTGGCTGCTCCTTAGGAAACTAACAGATAAGATGACCATGACTGTCGCAACCCCTTTACTCACAGAATTAATGTCAGCAGTAAATGAGTAACTAAATGACTAACCAAATATGTCTGAAGCCTAAATTATACCTTAAGAATATCGGATAAGGCTGTGTTGACCAAACATTGGAACAGCATTACGAGTAATTTTATATTTACTGTTTTCTACTCCCTTTAGCCAGAGAGTACTTGAACAAACAAATCGATATAATCTTAGCCCATTTTTCCAACAAAAATGAAGCTGCTCAGCCTGGGGGGGCCAGGATCAAAGTGTAGTATCTGTATGCTGCCTTTTTGATCTTCCCGGTGCTTCATCAAGAGATACCCTTCACTGCGGTTGATCTGCCCTGGAAGATGTATTGTCTTACTGACTCACCCGTTTAGGGATACCAGCTCTCAAAGCTGACAAAATAAAACTGGCTGCTGCTCTTGAAATCTGTGGTTAACTGGCATAGGAAATGGCTTGTAAACAAAACTACTCTTGTTTAACCACCATAGAGAAACTTTTCTGCCTGCCATCAGCATGGCTGAAGTTTGGCTCCTGGAGAACACACTGTGCCTTCTTGGTTTCACATTTTCAATTGACTTGAAGTGGAACAATTGCATCAAATCAGTAGCTGCATCTACTGAAAGGGAAGTTGGTCAATGTGTTGTGCCAGAAAATCTTTCTTGTCAGAGTTCATATCGCACATTTACAAATCTACCATTCATCCTTGCATTGAATATTGTTGCCATATCTGGTCTGGTGTTCCTGCTATTCAACTAGAAATTCTTGAAAAGATCCAAAGAAGAATCTGCAATGTAATCAATCCTGACTTGGCTTCTCAACTTCAGTCACTTTCTCACCAATTCAGTGTGGCTTCTGTCTTTTTTACAAATATTTTCACGGCAACTACTCTGACAAGATTTCTTCCCTGGTGCCCTGACTACATGAATTTTAAGCATGCTATTAGACTGGCATCTAGGTCCCACCCTTTTACTGTTGAAATAGTTAAATGCAACTGATACTTCTACAGGTACTTTCCTTTTTCTTCCCACCTGTGGAATTCCCTTACATTTTCTTTCTTTCCTGACAACTACAATCTTCAAAAATTTAAATGCAACATCAACTGCCATCTTGCAGCCCATTCATCTTTTATCATTTCCTCAGTCCTCCTTAGATCCAGTTTTTTTTCTCTCAATTTCACTCCCTGTAACCCCCCCCCCCTGCATACTAGTGGTATTCTCACCTTGCTTAAAGTGAAATGATTAAAAAAATCCTTTAGTGTTCATTTTTAACTCCAGGAGTTACCTAAAGTTACACCTAGAATTTTGAAATGGGCCATAAAGCTTATGGCCTTTTGACTTTGACTATGTGAAAAGAAACACTATTCCACATCAAGACCAAAGTTCAACAATGAGCCATTAGAAAGATCAGAGAATTCAAAGATAAAATATTGCACTGGATTGTAACAGATGTATTACCTTTGGATCATTTTGCATTTGAAACCTTACAGGATCTGGTATTAAACCAGATTGCAGATAGAATAAAAAGAAACAACTGGAGTGATTGTTCTAGGGCAGAGACACCCTATAGAAAGATCAGGCACAGGTTAAATATAGAGAAGGATTTTATATGCAATGGAAATGTTTTAATACCACCAGGGATAGATTAAGAAAAGGTGTTATAAAAAGTGTACATTATGATGTTCATTGTGGAATAACAGGGACACAGAGACGATTAAAATTGAAAGTATGATAGCCTAGGCATTCACGCGATATAGAAAAATACATACAAAAATGCCCAAAATGCAGGGAAATAAAAAACTTTCATCAAATCAAAATGCATTCATGACCTAAGGAAAGAGAGCCATGAGCCCACATTCATATGAATCATGCACATGTTAAAAGCATAGGACTATTTTTAATTTTAGTCAACTCATTCTCTGGATGGACCGAATTGGTTAGAGTTCAGGATCGGAAGGCAGCTACAATAAAGCAAATATTACAAATAATATTTTCCAGAAATAGGGGTACCAAAATGACAATGTATAGGTATGTTCATGAGATTGATAAAAAATAGCATAGCATGAATAAAAAAGTCCTTAAACTTGATGAAAATAATTTTTTACTGCCTAAATGTTTATGTTATTATCAAGAGGAAAGATCAAAGTATTTTTTAAATATTTTTTTACATTTTTTAATCATTCCTAGAATGTCCAAAATTTTCGTTAAAAATCATGTTTTTTTTAATCAACAAATTTGACAGAAAATCAATCATCAGCCATTTATTTCACTTTTGTTTACAAATTCTCCATGTAAAATTCTTTTAAAAATGAATTACAATTTTTTCAAATTTTAATTTAAGAAAATTAGAAATTATAAAGTTTATTTAATATATTTTGAAACAAACATTACTTGCTTTCTGCACTGAAAAAATGTACTTTAAAATAAGAGAAAGCTGGTCTTAACAGCAGTGTTGATTGACAAGTAACATGTGATAATTTCACCACACATGGACATCTTACATGAGGAAAAGTTATCATCAGAATTGACTTAATTTAGCTTTAAGTGAATCAACTTATTTACCTTGTTATTTTTAAGGAAAACTATTAGCGCTCTAATCTTTTTTTTTTTGGTACTTAGCTTTCACCTTTACGTTTACGATACTTTATGGAAAAATATAATACTATAAAAAAAAAAAAAAGACATGAAGAGTGAGATAAAATTTAATAAGAAAAGTACCTAATTAATTAGTTACCTTTCTTATGAAATATTATCACTAGTGTATATTTTATATACATTTATTACATTTTACGGTATTATTTGTATTTCCACTCATTTTATTATTAATTTTGATATTTCATTTATGGAAAAATGACATACGTGAGATAATATAAAACTAAGATCATATAAATTTCATAAGATAGGTACATAATACATTGTAGGTACCCTTATAAGTTGAAATGCTATACATTTTTTCTCTTTCGTTAATTTTTTTAATCTTATGTTATATGACAATATTGAAAAGGCATTTTTTTTCTAATAGTTACATAATCGTATACCCATTTTATTTTATTTTTCATAGCCAAGTAAGAACAGAGGTTTAGAAATTCAATGCAACTGGTATCAGACATTCATGAAACTTTCATGGAATTTTGTGTATTTCGCCCAATGTAAATGTAAAAATGTAATGGCTGTTAACAGTGTTAAACAATATTTATATACAAAATCAAATCATGTGATGTTTTTATTGTATCATGTTTCAAGGAACAGTAAGATTTTTCTAACTGGAGGCTCGTTGATTGTAAAAAGCTTGTGCAATTTATAATCTGTACAGATAGATAGATAGATAGATCTACTTAATAAAACCATTAAGTAAAGGATTCACCATTTCCATTAATTTTACAATATTTAAAAACTTTAATGTAAAAGTAAAAACATAATTTAAGAAATAGCAATTAATTCTTTTAAAAATTCATTTTTCATTGAAAAAGTTTTTTGCCTTCAGACAATATTATGCATATTCATAAAAGCAACTAAAAGCATTTGAAATTAAATAATACCTTTGTTTTATTGAGTTTTGTATGTTACAATTCAGAGCTGATTTTTAGTTAGATGAGGTCCGATTTTTAAAAAAACAAAACTATTTACTTTCCTCAAAGCCTTGTGTTTTTAACTAATATAATGACTTGTGTGCTTCAATATATATATATATAATCCCCCAATAAATAATTTTATGAAAACTCTAGAAATTCAACATCGAATATATATATATATATATATATAAAATGTTTTTATCATGACATTAAAAAAATAACATATTTATAATAATTTCCATAATTCCTGAATAGTTTCTGAAAGTTTCATTAAAATCTGACAATTATTTCTATTTTTGCAAGATTTTCAAAATTAATGCCTGTCATTAAAAAAATGCAGAAAAATTTGCTATTTAGTACTTCTGCTGATGAAGAGAAACAAAGTTTTTTTTTAATCAAAAGTTAGAATGTTCTAAAAAGATGGAAAAATTTTTTTTAAATAATTCAAAAATACTTTGTTCTTTACTTTTAATAGCAACATAAACATTTTGATGATAAAATTTTGCTTTTGTCAAGTTTAAGGCTGTTTTTATCATGCTATACTCATTTTCCAACAATCTCACAGAGATACCTAATGTAAAAGAATTTTGTGATGAAACTTAGTGATTATAGTTAAAACAAATTGGATGCTTCCCTTATAAAACACCACCATACCATCAGCATTCAAATGGAATTGCAGAAAGAATGGTGCAGACGGTGAAAATGTGGTTTAAGGCATTTTTCCCATCCAGAGACAGTGTAGATAGTTACCTACTGAGACTATTACTGAGTTATAGAACTATTCCACTTGCTTGTAGAATGCAAAGTCCCTCTGCATTGATGGAAAGAAAAATTAGATAGCCTATAACAATGTCCTGTTCAATAAATGAAAAAATGTGTTCAAAAAAGAAGTTGAAAGATCAGAATGAAAATGAGTCCAGACCTAGTTCCCCAATAAAAAGAACCAGAGAGAGAGAGAGAAAGAGAGAATGAGAATCTCATGCCATTGTTCAGAGAAATCATAGAGCAATGAAAGGTATAAAACCTCTTCATTTTTAGGTGGTGCACTGACACAGACATGTGGGTTACCCCACTTGACTGTGCCAAAATTCCTGCTAGGGGGTGCTCTTTAACTCTATAAATAGGCAATGATATTTTCACTCACCATCTTTTTGGTCTCTTTAGCTCTGGCTTTCAGATGTAGTTGCATGTAGATTGGAATGCTACCGACAAGACATGTAAACAGAAATCTCAGCTGTGACACCATCTCTAGAAACAGCACATATCTTTTTTGCTGCTTGTACAATATTTTTGTCCTTTCCAGTAATAAAATAGCATCAAATAACAAAAATGCATCACATTTGCCTCCATTTTCACTTTTAATGCAAGACATTTAAAATTTACAATCTATACATGAATCATATAGAAAGATATATCAAAATGTCACCTTTCAGAATATGTATATATATCTTAAATTTCAGTCTCATGTGAGATAAAATCTCTTGTTCAAATGCCACCTATTGGAAAACACTAAAACATTTGTTCTAACCTAATATTATGTAAGTTTATCTACACAATAAATTAAAATTTATCAGTTAAGGGCATACATACAACTGGACATTTATTCTTAATGCATGCATCACGAGAGTCAAAAACATTCTTCAGTTATCTTCAGAAATTCACTGTAACAGAAATATTTAGTCTCCTTAAAAAGTTTGTACAACAATTGTCTATGTAACTTTATAATCGTTTTCTTCTAGTATTAAAACTTTTATAACAGATGTGGACAACACCATGGAAACTCTTAAAGCAACATGTTTGTGAGAGTAATACAGTAGTGACCTGATGAGGTACGAACTAAATCCATTGAATGATTTGCAAAATTTAAAACAACTTGGTTTTTTGTAGAGAATTTATTTAAGCAAAATAGAATATTGTTAATTACTATACAAGACTCAATCATTACCTGTTTTATTTGTAAATAACTGATATGAATTTTAATTTCCTTGTTGCATGAATGTGTAATTCATTTCCAAACCTGAATTTTGTGATAGTTAAAGAATGATTCAAATAATTTTTTTTCTTTAACTGTCAACTTATCAACAAAAGCATTTAATCATGTCTTACCTGTTACATTTTTAGTACAGGTGCTGTCTAGTATGCCCATCCCAAGCAACTTGTTAGTGAACATGAATGCCTGAGGTTCTGCATTAAATAATATGTTCATCTTTTGCAGTTTCTTATTTTCACAGTGATAATTGTCATTTTTTGTAGAATCACAATTAGTAATGGTAATACTAGCCATTTCCTTATAAGGAAACATTCAACATTCATTAACTGAGTAGTTATTGTTGCAGCCAGTTGAAATGTATAAAATCTTTCTTTTAAAAGAATTTTTAAAGAAAATAGATTTCTCAAGACCAGTAATTGTTATTGCTCTTTCTAGTATTGATGGAGTATTCCTTCCTTGCCTGCTTTTTGTTTGAAGTAATGGGGATTGTCAGAATCTTGAATTTTTAAAAAATTATTTTACCCCAAGCAAGACGGTAATGCCACTAAAATACAAGCAGATACTGAGAGTATGAGAAAATGTGAAGAGAAAAGGCAAAAAAAAAAAAAAAAACAGGATTCAGAAAGACAGAATATGGCAATTGATGTTGAATTTAAATTTTGCAAGATCATAGTTAACAAGAATAGCAAGAACCCAGAAGAGAGTTCCACAGGAAAGAAGTGCAAAACTGTTAGCACAGAACTTATAGTAATAACTAGCTATTCCAACAGTAAAATGATGAGACCTAGTTGCCAATTTAGTAAACTATGAAAACAAAGTACAAAACAGGATAGCTCATTAGAACAATTGCCATGAAAATATTTATAGAAAAGGTACAAGAAGCTACCTTATGGAAGTGGGAATGTGAATGAACCGGAGATGCCAGATTATATGTGGCAGCAATATTGGATGAATGGTAAATTTATAAACATGCAAGATGGATTGGAAGGAGCTAAAATTAACAAGTCATTTTTATTTTATCCGTTAACATCAGATTGAAGGTCATTTTCAAGATTAGCTCTTCAATTTTACTTCATTGAACTTAGGAGTAAATAGTTGTAACATCAGCATAGATATTGAGTTGGGAACTGATGACATTGAGAAAATCACTGATGAAGATAAAAAACAAAATTGGTCCAAGGACAGAGTACTGGGAGGCACCCACATTAATGTGAAAGGATATAGAATAGTGGCCCTTCAGCACAATTTTCATTACACAATTTGCTAAGGATTGAATCAATTAAAAAATTTGTATGAATGTCATTATTCTCTCTGAGTTATATGTGCTATCCAATTTAGTTGTTGCTGCTGTTGAAAGTCCTCAAGTGATGTGGTTTCCATTATTCCATTATTCTTTTGTGACATTATTTAACATTGGAAGATGTTTATTGCTGAAAAATAAGGATTAAAAGATACACTGATCAGCTATAATATTTAATGCTGGAAAATAGGGATTAGAAGATATAATGAATCATAGACTGAAACTACAATGAAGAAAATTAAAGATTTTATTTTCAAGAAGAGATTAAGATTCAATGAGAATTGCAGAAAGGATAATGTTTTGATAGAGCAATTTGACAAGTGTGAGAGTAACTAATTACGAAAGGCGCTGTAGATAATCAGGATGAGCTGACTCAGCCAGGAGGGTGGTTGAAGGACCTGAAGCCGAGAACAATAGTGTCTTAAGTTTATAAAACAATAAAGTGTGTACGCCACAATTTTACAAAGAGGCAATTTTGACAATGATAAGACAAAGGTTGGGACTGAACTGGCTACTTCTGTAACTTATTGCGACATCATACATCCTACATGAGTCCAAGAGCTTGGGCGCTACATATCTGAATCCGACCAAAGACTTCAGAATCCATTATTGGTCCTGTGACCAAAGGCGGCTGAAGGTGCCACATTATTGGTGACTGACCAAGGATCAGCCTCCAAAAGGTGTCACACTTTGTGATTTTGTAGTGCCAGTTGATGAGGTCTGAGGAAGACTGATTCTTGTTAAGAGCTATAGTCTTTATTCACTCAGTCATTTTTAATCATCAATCTGAGAAAGCAGAGAGCTTATATATTTCTAAACAAGTTTGACACCATACGTAGTATTTAAAATGTCTTAATCTTTCCATTTCTGTCAAGTGGATTAGATTCAATAGGCTTATATTTACATATAAGATTTTTATGGCTTCTATGACAACACCAAATGTATGCTCACATGCACCTTAAAAAAAACCCCCAAAAAACCAGCTCTGACTCATCTGATGGAACATTATCATCAGAAGCAGCTGAATCACCAAAAATTATTTTAATTGACAATTTTATATTTATATAGACTGGCTTGTGCAACCATGACCTATCATTTTCATCAGACACATTTGTTACATTTAACAGGAAAGATGCTTGCACTTCCTCAGGCAGTGAAAAATTAAAAATCCCAAGTTTGTGTCTTCCTAAATTCCTGTTCTTTTATTGTCAAGTTTCCCTATTCTCTTTTACTTCCAGTAGCCTCTTGCATCTTAGTGGCATTATCACCTTGCTTGGGTAAAGTGATTTCAAGTTGTCAAATTTCCCCAAAATTATGACTTGATGGACAACAATAATCATAAAAACACATTAAAGGCTAAATAAGCATGCTTATTTTCATGTTTTAAAAATAGAGAAGGAAGTTCATTGGCAATGATTTTAACAGTGTTCTCATGAATAATGTCCTCTGATTTTAGGACTGACAAAACCTCTTACCCAGACAGTAAAACAAAGGTAAACTTCAAGAACATGTTTTGTCAAAATTTGTAAATAACTGCCATTTGTTTAAATCATATTTTCCATTCATAATCAGGTTTCTCATTTTCTAAGATTAAGGATGTTTTCCAAGCTACAATCTATTACTGTATGTCAAGGGTTGGACCTTAATGCTGACAGTAAAAAGAAACAGCAGAATACACAAAGTTGCCATCTTATATATATATATATATATATATATATATATTCCAAAACAATGGAAAGAAAGGAAGACAGACAGATGGCCATTCCCCTCACCTTCCTCTTGAGTAATGATCATGCCCAAATTATGATCATGAAGTTTTATTAGTAATGTATGGCTGACATACCTCCCACATAATTGTAAGACATTAGCTAGATGAAGACATCATTGCAACTAATGTTCTATGTGAGAGGTATTTCTGTTGCCACTTGTAAATCTTTCAAATCTGTGTATCCTAACCACCAACTAAAAGTAAGCATTTTTTCTGCAGCTTACTTGAAGTATAATTAGGTTTTTATACTTCACATTTACAAGAATAACAAAGAATTTATTCAGTGTAATGTCAACATGCAAGTTGGCTTTCTAGCAGGTGTATTCAATATGAATCAAATTCAAATGCTATACATATTTGCATTCACATCATTTGTCAATAATTTCTTTTTCAAACTTAACCAAATTTACTATAAGGCAAACAATGAAAATCAAGCAAAATATGTGCATATTTTCCATTAAGTTTTGCAAATTTTATTGGGAGTGTTTGCTATTTTTACAAAAAGCTAAAACCTAAATATTAACATGAAAGCAGAAGAGAAAATATTGATTTCCATGAAAATGCTTGTTGATGTTTTGACCTTACCTATATCATTTTCTTAGGATTTATTGAATGATACATTTAATCATAGATACAAACAAGTCTGTTTCCAAATCAAGTACACCATAATAATCTTCATATCTTTCCTGATTGCAGTACAGTATCTCTATCAATATCATGAATATTGCAAAATATCTAAGCACAGCTCACCTGACACAATATTGGAATGGTATCATGTGTTGCAAAATACCTGGAGAGAAATGTAATTGTTATTCCATTCTTTTAAATTCTGTTTTCCAGGCAGATTATTATGCAAACAAAAGTGCTTCAACTGAAATCATATTTTGACTGGTTCAATTCATTTAAATATGAATATCAGAGTAACAAAATTATTGTGCCACAAACTCACAAATATTCTAATAAAATTGACAATGTTCTTGTACTAATAATAGTAATATCACGAATAATGAAAAAGTAGTTAAATGATGCATCTATTCTACATTTAGCAACCTGCTGGATTAATGACTCCCTCTATTCAATGGTCTATGGGATTGCAGAAGAGAAAAGATTTCCCCATTAAATATACATCTTTATATATCTTAACAGATCAAGTTACTTATTTGCTGTCTGAATTTCTGGGATGAAGAGTTGTCATTTTTTACACTATTTATATTTGGACTATTGTCATCATCACAACATTTCTGCCATTGTGCACTCTGGCCTTCATCAGATTTATATTGATCCAGCTAAGCTACAGGGAATTCTGAACCCTTTATTTAATCTACTGGGGTAGACTGTTTTCATTCCACTTCCCATGTCTAGGGATATCTTGTCTATGTCTTATTTTTAGTACTTCTCAGTTATTGCTTATCCTGTTTCCACCAAGTACAATTGCACACTGCCAAGCCCAGGGATTGAACTCACAATTACTATATCACCAAATTGTTGACCCAATACTTTAATTCACTAGTCTATTGTCCTGTAGTGGAGAACTTGGAGCTTTAAACCTGATCTGCCTGCTTGCTGTTGTTACTTGTCATGAGGAGGACACAACAGCCAAAACATTGTGATAACAACAAAGATAAGGATAATAATCCAAATGCAAATAGTGTAAATAAACTACTTATTGTTTCTTTTTTTTCTTCTTATCAGTAGTTTCTTGTGCATTCTTGCAATCAGCTTATAAAAAAAATAACATAAGAGATTATTTTTATCAAGTTTACATTCATCACTCACTAACTAGAATCATCAGGTTACAAAATATTTACAGACACAAAGCAGGTGCTGTATCTGATATTCTCTGTGGCTTGATTTTCTTGGCTGACGATATTTGGAATTAGACAAAAATCAAATTAGGGTAAGCAAATAACATGTTAGGAGCGAGTTCATTTTCATAGATTTGTAAAGGCGAAGAAATGCATTTTATCCTTTCTGTTCTCTTGATAAGATTCTATATACAGGGTAACCTAGAAAAACCTGAAGATTTCTATAACTAGTATCGTTGCCAATAAACCAAAGTTTTATATTTGAAGATGGTGTGTTTCTTTAGATTTGAAGTCATATATATTTTTTATTTTACATTTTTACTTCAAGAATTATTCAGAAGCTTCACTAAATAGCATTTGTAATTGGAATCCAGATGTTGCAGACTCAGACCTAACACTTTCCAGCTTTGTTTATAAGACTATATCAAGTCAACCAGAGCAACTGAAAGATGATTGAACTTTTGCCCCTTTATATATGCATTTATCTTTATCGTGAAACAAATATTTTTTTTAATGTACTCAAGTTTAAAAGATGTATATTTACCATAAATATAAAGTGTCAATCAAATGGTGAAGCTTTCAGATTTCAAGATTATTTCATCTTTTACATTTGGAATAAATGTAATGAATATTTGAAAAATGGGTCTGGAATACTCTCAATGTTTTGCCATTTTAATCATAATACAATCATTTTTTCTCAGAAAAGAAGTAATGTGAACAGGATGGGTAAAAAAATACCATTTTACCTATTAGAGATGGGCAGTTTAACTGAAAAACCAACTTTTTTTGGTTTCATCTTCCCACTGTGAAACTGCATCAAAATTTTTTACGAAACCGAAATTGTTTGTTTTTTAAATGCTATCACTACTGACTGACCATATCCGAAGAAACACTATTAAAAAAGACTTTCAGATGTTAATAAAATTAAATTTTATCAGCATTTATATGACCATTGTAAGAGAAAAAGATTGAATAAAAAATATTGAATAGTTTTTGGAAATAAATGTGAAATCTATTTGTTTACAAAAGAAATGAAAAAGAAAAAAAGAAATATGACATGTCCGAAATCTATTCATTTCAGTTTTCAAAAAAAAAAAAAAAAATATTTTTGTGGTAAAATTAAGTTAGCAACAACAGTTAAGTTAGCAAGTAAAAATTAAAAGAATAGTTGCCAGTTTAGTCTTAAATTTTATGAAGTCAAATTTTTTGTAAGGGTTGTCATAATTGTTTCTTAGTAAGCCAGTGTGTGTACGTCAATCACAAAATAAAGTTGATGTAAACAAGAAAAATGAATGAAGATCTTTTTTATGAATAAATTTGTTTTTTTTTTTATCAAGGAAATGCACCTAAATTAGATATTAAGAATAATTAAAAAAAAGTTCTTAATTTCACTTTTTTAAATGTGTATATTTCTTGATATGTGAGTCTCTAGTCTAAAATTGTTAGTTTTCTACAAATGTTTCTATCTAGCGAATATACCTAAAATTAGATATTAAAAAAAAAAAAAAAGTAAGTTTTAATCTCAGTTTTAAAATGTGTATATTTTCAAAACTGCAAGTCATTTTTTTAAACCTAAAGTAAAAATTAATTCTTTTTTAACCACTAGTCAGTGTCAGACAGTAGTTTCAATAATTTGAAAGTTCTTTTACCACACATTTTTATTACTATCAGTTGCTTTTTTCTTTTTGCTTACTTTGTAATTTTTGAAGGAATTCGCTTCCTCAGGTCAGAGAAGAAATGAACATTTTCTGGTTGTAGTTTAAAGTGTCTTCCAATTGAGTTTACAATTTCAAGAATATTGTTATTGATAGAGATTGAGCAATTTGATTTTGCAAAACAGAGGAACATTTAAAATTTAGTCTTCAAAAAAAATCATATTTTGCATTTTCGGCTGTTCAAAACCAAATACCATTTTAACTTGCTGTAAAAAAAATAATTCAATGAATAAAGGCACATACAAATTACATATTTAGAAAGAAAAGATTATTTTATTTTCTTTCCAGCCATAAGAATATTTTTAAGATTGGACCAGAAATACACAAGATATTGCGACTTGAACAGACTAAGTTGCAAATTTATCAATCTCAAACAAAATCAGATATTGACTGGAAATGCTATCATTACACAAGTAAATGAATGGCTTTCTTAAAAAGCAGAAATACTAAATTAAAAACTGAATCAAAAACCAGTGTATCAAGGGAAAAAACAGAAACCGATACTGAAACATAAATTGTCCAACTGATCAACTCTAATATCTCTCATTTGAGAAAAAAAAATTAATGAAAAAAAAAATACAACAATTTAAAATAGTGGCTGACCCATTTATTAATTTATTTTTAATGCAACACTTTGATTTCTTCAAAAGTTACACAATGTTTAAAATAAAAATGGGACATCTATCTCAAATACAAGTATCCACTATAATAATATATGTATATATTTTAGGGCTTACAATGTTCTCATACGATCACTTAGTTAAGCAACATCGAGTCTGGTTAATAGCTAGATGGGTAACCACTTGGGAATACCAATTGCTATAAGCTTGGATGTGCAGGTAGTGTAATGGATAATCGGTTAGATTTGGAATTGAGAGAGCCAAGTTCTGGCTCCAGTTAGGTTTGTTATATTCACTTGCGTGCAAATGCCCTTGAGAAAGGTATGAATCTACCTCTTCTTGCCTCACAGCTATGGGTTAATTAGTAGGATTTGTATCTGTAAATCATTATTATCTCTCCCAAATTCTTACAATCTAAAAAATATCTTCTGGCTTTAGATAACATTAAAAGGTTGATAAGCCATAAAAAAAAATCAATATATATATATATATATATATATATAAAAAATAAAAAAACAGGCAATTGTCAGGCCATAGGCATTTAAGCATGAAATCTGGGTGACAACTTCAATGTCCACTTTTATATTTACATATCCTTCATCTCTGATACTGAGCACTTTAACCCATAAATATATGATACCTTAAAACTATATTTTATCATGTATTTTATTTACACACACATACATAATGAAGTTGTAATGCTACTTATAGCAAATATATTCCAATCATGAGGAAAGTGCCACAAAAAATTTTTGCTGGGTCTTATATGGAAAATTGATGTATCTCTATAATACTGTAATATTAAATGTAAATGGGGTTTGAGTATATGGTCTTATTTTCATTCCAATAGAATCAGGGCCAGAAAATAACTTGGAAGTGTGAGTTCTTCAATGGTATACTGTATTTATGCAGACAAATAAGAACCATTACAGATCCAAGTCTGTGTAAAGGAATCATGATACATTCCACAGGGACACAGAGAGTAAAAACAATAGTAAAAGTTAACATTTTTAGCACCAAATTATTTTTATTTTACTGATTGTGTGTAGGCTAAGAACAGAACAACATAGATTCCATAAAAAAAACAAATAACATCAAAAGGAAGCAGGCATTAGCCAATGCTGTCTGCAGAGGACAAAATCAAAACATGTAACAAAATACAAGAAGGGAGATATTTATCAATATCATTTTGAGCTTAAATTATTAGCAAAAGCATTAATTAATGCTTTTTAGTGCTGGATGATATAATTAAAGAGGCATGGAAATGTAAGTTAAATATAATAATCGATGATAAATCTAATTTGGACACTTATATTAATAATTTTTCTTTAAACTTCAATACACATAAGAAGCAAATATGAAAAATGCTTCATTTCATGAAAGTCTGTGATGCAAATGTCTTCTTTTTTTGTTTCTTTTTAAATCGATATCACCATCATGCAAGAAAGTAAAACCACTAAAACACAAGAGATTACAGAGTGTGCAGGAATTAGAAACAAAAACATTAAATAATGAGTGGAAAGAGAAAAGAGTAATCAGGAGGCCAGTAGATAGTGATTGACATTGCATTTAAATTTTGACAGATTAAGTTGCCTGGAAAGCATGGAGCCAGAAAAGAGTTCCACAAGTGAGAAGTGCAAGAAAAGAAACTGTTAGCATAGAACTTATGGCTACATCTAGCCAGCTTGACTGCCAGTTGATGACACAAGTCTATACCTTTTCACTTTCAATTTGAAAATAGTAACTTTCAAAGACTTTAAATTTGAAACATTTGAACCAAACGAATAGAAAATATAAAAAAATAATTCTATAGTAGAAAATGATTGAATCTTCATTATGAATAAAGCATGTTCATTAAAATTTCATGTCTTCCAGATCTAAGGCTTTCGTGATTTTGCCTTGGATGCCTGCAATAAAATTTGAGCACACTTCCAGTGTCTCTGTTAGAAGGGCAGCACTTATAGAATTTTCTAGGGTCTGGAGCCTATGCTCTTTGATGTTCAAGGTTAACCCTTCTGTCGTTAGAATTTCTTGGATATTTTCCTCTTTACTTCAGCTTTGAAAACTGACCAAACATT
The DNA here is from genome assembly GCA_964036315.1 of Acanthosepion esculentum. Lineage (NCBI taxonomy): Eukaryota > Metazoa > Mollusca > Cephalopoda > Sepiida > Sepiidae > Acanthosepion > Acanthosepion esculentum. Next base: position 20,055,947 of record OZ038481.1, on the reverse strand, counting down.
CTCAATCAGATTGAGTATAGGGCTGTAAGGTCCGAGCCTCAAAATTTGATTGGAAAATTCCTCCTCAGCTAAGATTGATTTGATTTTTGAGTGGCAAGGTGCATTCTCAATGACAAGAACAACAGATCAACCCTGCTTTTCCTTGGTTACTGTTATGGGTCCTTACCTATAACTACAGAATGAACTCTTCCTAACACTATGTATACTACGCCTCTCAAGAGAGAGGGATGAATCGAGTCGAGCCGATAGTAGTTCACTCCAAACCAGACTGACAGTCTTACTAACACCTTCCACATCTTGTATTATTATTCTGTGTAATATATCTTCGTTATTTCTACTCTTGTGTTCGTGTTGTTCCTCCTTGGTCTTAACCTGGACCATAACAGTTACATGCATAACCTTTTTAACAAAATCACACCAAGTTACTTGTGTATGATCCCCGCTTGACTTCACTGTAAATTAGGCTCAAGTTATAGATACAGTCTATTACATGTATGCTGGCACCTTTTGATGCTGCTGTAATTGTGCTGCACCTTGTATTTTTTTTAGGTCACCCTTCACTCCTTGAAATAAGGATATAGAAGTTCGTTTCATCCAGGAAGAGCCTTGCAATACAAGGAGTTCCTCCACAAATCTTTTTCTTTTTTCTCTAACATATTTGCTGTTTCTGGCTCAAATCTGATACTTTTCAGAGAGTATAAAAACATATCCAAGTGGCGATGTAAAGTCTGCTTGGACAATTTTAAATTGATTTATGGTAAATGGCATCAACTAGTTCATTAAGCATTCTTCTGGGCTTTTTTTCAGTATAAAATCTTTGTGCTCATTTGACACTTTTCTGAAACTGTCTTCCTTTTGGCTTTGGGATACCCACCTATAAACAGTTTTTTTTGAGGGATTCCAATTTTTTGAGCTTTTGACCGTCAATCTCCATCTGATTTGTAGACAGCCAGAATTTGAGTTTTCGTTTTTTCATTTTCAGTCTTCGTCTTGTATGATCATGCCATAGAAACACTTTAGTCATTTGGATATATTTTTCAACCTTTATATATTATTCAAAAAATAGATTACAAACTTTATAAGTTTTGCTTTCAGTTCATACAAATTTAAATTCATAAAATTTTGGGTAAAGTAAAGTATTTCATTATATTTGAAGATCCTTAGGTAAATAATTATGTATTTTATCAAATTAAATTCACTTTTCAAAAACAATTTTAACTTTAAAATTTAAATATATAAAAAAAAATACAAATCTGATTGGTTAATTTTCCGTTTCTTTTTACTTAAAATAAATCATTACATTTTGAAAGTTATTATTCTCAAATTGAAAGTGAAAAGGTATAGTAGTGTGCTTAAATTCATGAAGTGAAGAGCTCATCTGAACGATTATCATCAAAGTATTTATAGAAAAGACACAGAAAGGCAACATTTCAGTGGTGGGAAAGTGACTGAAGCTGAGCCACCAGATGAGGACCAATAATATTGCTGATTCTTTTTTGGATCTTATCAAAGAGCACAAGGTAAATAGCAGGGGTACTGGACCATATGTGGCAGCAATATTTTAAGCATGGCTGAATGATAGACGTAGATATGCAAAATAGATTCTTGAGAGAAAAATTGTCTCACACAACACAGTGAACCAAATTTCTTGGCAGCTGACCTAGCAATGGAATCAATATAGTCTTTCCGCTTCATGTCAGCTGAGAATGTTAGCCTGAGAAGGCACAACTAGTCACCCTTTGGGAGGTTAGTATCAGCCATGTTGATGGATGATTAATACAGAGAAGCAAGCTATCTTTTGCCCAAGTTAATGATAAACTGGAGGTTGTTTTGGACATCAGCTGCCATTTTGACCTTGTCAGACTGATCAGCCTTACTATCAAGGCAGGAGTAAATGGTTGTGTCATCAATGTAAATACCAAGTTGAGAGCTGATGTCATTGGGAAGGTCATTAATGAAAATTAAAAACAGACTAGGACCAAAGGGTGGATCCTTGGGGGATACCCGTGTTAGTACGAAAGAATGTAGACGAATAGCTGTTCAAGATAACATTCATTTCACAATTTGATAGGAAAGATTGGATCATTTCAAAAATGTATCCAGAGACACAATAATTTTTCAGTTTGTGGAGAAGACCTGTATACCAAACCCTGTCAAAGGCTTTTGAAATGTCCAAAGCTACAGCCTGGGCTTCACCATTTTTATCTAGAGCATAATAGACTCTTTCTGCAATTGTCATCAGTGCATCAGCAATTGACCTGGGAAAACAAAAGCCAAAGTGCTTGTCTGAGAAAAGGCCCTGTGATGAGAGATGCTGAACCAATTCTGCATTGATTAGGGCTTCTAGGAATTTCCTAAAAAGAGGTAGAAGGCTAATAGGTCAATAGTTGGAAGGGTTGGTCAGTTCACCAAAGTTCTTAAAAAACTGGGAGAACAGACGATGACTTCCAGCAGCCGGGACGGCAGGAGGCAACAAGGCATTTATTATATAGTTTAGAGAGAACAGGGGCCAGTTTGGGAGCACACTTTTTAAAGACTATTACAAGGATACCATCAGGTCCACATGCTTTGTGGGGATATAGGTTAGAGATGATAGCAGAAACCATAAAGGGGTTATATGAATATCACTCAACAGAAATTCAGTTCTAGGTGGAAAGTTAGGCAGAGATACTCCTGTCAAGAGTAGAGTTTGAGGAGAATTTATGGGCAAAGCATTCAACTTCATCAGCAGAGGATGATAACACCTCAAATTGATTGAAGAGAGGAAGAATAGAGACCTTACGCTTATTTAATACCCTATTACAGAGCCACCAGTAATCACGAGAGCCAAAGTTGTTGGAGGATATGCAGTGCCTCTTTCTCTCAACATACAGGGACTTGGCTCTTTTGAAGACTCACTTACAAGCAGTAATGAAGAGGTACCTGTTGTGATGTCATGTTGGTACAGCTGAAAATAGTGTTTCCTGTATGTAACACTATTTAGAAACGGCAGGTTAATTAATCAATTAATTAACCACAGAAGTTAATTACAGGGATTACTTAAACCGATAGATATAACGAAAGACATACTGAGCGATAACTTAAACCGATAGATATAATGAAAGACATACTGAGCGATATTCTTTTTGTTTTGTTATTTTCCCAAAACAGGGTATCGGTGAAAAAGATTTTTTGTTTTGTTATTTTCAAGTGCGATTCAAGATAACCACTTTACTTTCTCGCGGAAGTGTGATGCTGAGATATGCCAAATTATCTGCGAGGACAAAAGAAGGAAAAAGAGAAAGAAGAGAAGGAAACAGAGGGACAAGACTTAACAACTTAGATGATAAGAGAAAGAAAAAGGCCACCCACAAAAGCGATGTTGTTTTGGGTAGTGGAATGGCGAAAATTCTGATGGTCATTGTCGTAAAAATTAGTTGAGGGATACCAGAGCTTCTGGGCGGATAAAACATTGGCTGTGTCAGGATGACGAACTTGTGTTATCAGTAGTTGATGGGTCGTCTGCCGACCGCACACGGAGCTCGGCCCTGGATTGAGAGGAAATGTCGACTGGACAGAACATCTGCGTTCTGTTTAAATTCGTTTGTGATAATGAAGGCCATGTTATGGTATTTATTTTAATTAACCCAGTTTCGCCAAAAAATTCGTCCACTTAATGTTGGTGGAAAAACTTGGTTGAGAAAAACCATATCCCATGAAGTTGGATAAAAATTGAGATTATCAGTTGACGCCTATTGGCCGAATAGCCAGGCGGAGATGATCATGTGACGCAGAGAGGAGGCCTGCCACCGCTCATTGAGAGGATAGGTTATGAGATGTTACTGCGAGGAAGTGGGAAAACCGTTGACGCCCTCTAAAAATATGGTGAGATACCCATATGAGAACATATGAGGGTGGGAGTGGAATAAGATTTCCAAATATGGAAAATGATAATTATTTTTGGCCGAAAACAAAGAAAATCCTTATTGGGGATTTGAAATCAACGTGGTGGCCACACCACGTCCGACCCCACGCCAGGTTTTGATCGGCGTCCATATAAGCAAACGTCTTCAGGTGTTTTGAAGAGTCCAGTCAGTGAGAAGAGTACAGCCAGTACAGTAAGAGAGTGCAGTGCAGTTCGCAGAGAGACGAGCCTCGCACAGGTGACCGCACGATTCCATGACTTCCGACTTAGACTTCTAACCAAGAACAAATTTGTTGAAGTCCGACTTTAGATTTCCCACCAAAACAAGTTTTCGACTTAGACTTCTAACCAAGAACAAATTATAGAAGTCTGACTTATATTTTCCATCAGAGATGAATTTATTGAAAAACAACCCAGATATCTAGAAGTAGCTAAGAACGCCAAAAGTGTTACAATCCACATTTTCTTTTCTTCGGGCTGGGAGAGAAAGAGAGAGACGCACTCCTGTAACTCAACAAACTGACATAAAATTAATCACTATTCCTAACCAGTCGCTCGCCTTGAAGTTGTTGTTTGTGCTTTTGTTTTTTTTTATCTACATTTATTGTGCAGTATCACCATGACCCGGATTCGGCTGGCACTACGGCCCAACGTTTGATTGATCTCGTCAACCTAAGATCAAATCACAACATGGGTAGGTTGAATCGAGATCAAAGCAGTTGCTTCGGTGACCAGGCGTTGGAAGCGAGCCGAGTACGACAAATTGGTACTAGAACCCAACAAGACTTCAACCGATGTCCCAGGGTTAGCCCGTCACAAAGGACCGACGTTACATATTGGCGTCGTGACTGAAAAAGAAGTCGGGTGTCACAAATGGTGCCCTGACCAGGACGACGGGTGTCACATGTATACTATAGCAGCTGAGCATGCTTGTGTGAACCAGGGAGAGGATTGAGGTTTCACCTGGTATTTCTCAGAAGAGATGAAAGTGTCCATGCTGGCTTTGACCCAGGTCTTACTACCAGATAATGATAACCCTAATATTACTTATTTTGGAGTCATTACATAGATTCAGTTTATAACCGAACTGACAGCCCAAAATAGAAAAAAAGTCTTGTGATATATAATTAAAGTAAATCATTTCTTTAATGATAAAGCATTAAAATTCAACACATGAGGTCAAAAGTTCTATTCAATGTTAGTTTTGCACATTAACATAAATTCATCTGAGAAATAAAAAAAATAGATTGAAATGCAGGCCAATCCCTAGTCTATCAGTCAGTCTAGTAGTTATAAATGATTACATTCATGCAAAACAATTACTCAAACTGTTAAAATGTTTCAAAAGATTCTTGGTGATATTGCATATGAAAACAAAATTAGTGGAGGGCCATAATTATTGAATGTGTAAGAATATTTTGCTTTGCTTTAATATTCTATAGTTAATTTTTCATTTTTTTTTTTGTGAAAATATTTACCTGATTTTCCTTCTAAACATCTACAAATGCTAAATAGATTAAAAACTCCTCTATGCAATTCTGAGTCCTCATAGAATCGATCAAATGATGTCACTGGTGATGTTATCTTATAAGTTAATCATCTTGATTTACATACTGAGTTAAATCTGACACATCTGTCTTGTGAATGGTGTCAACAACAAAATGCCAAGGAATTGTTCCGTCTGAAGAGGATTGGATCTGAAATTTGAGAAATAACTTGAAAAGGATTTGTGATTTTCCTGGTGGTTCAAAATAATTCTTTGTTTCCACTTTATTCTTTATATTATTTTTATTTGTTATTGTTGCTTCACCCCACCACAAGAAAAAAATTAATATTAGTCCTATTGTTTCTGTTAGTATTGCTTGTATTAATTTCTAAACATTGATAATCCCTTTCTTTCCTATTTTCAATGTACTACATACAAATTGAATGTTGAGACTTAGATAAAAGTTGATAGACAATCAAATCAAGCTCTACTAAAGGAAACTTATACTTAATATCAGGAAGAGATAGTTGTGGTTTCTAGGGCATATAATAAGGAGGGCTTGTAAAATCTAATACTCACAGGACAGATTGAAGGCAAGAGAGACAGACAAACATGTTATATAATATATTTATTGAGCTTGAGTAAATTGATGGTGTAAATAACAGAAAGAGAAAATTTATTAAGAACTACAAGAGCCATGATCACCTACATCTTGAAGGGGACATAGCACATAAAGAAGATTATTAAAATGATTCTCATTCATTTAACATGTGGATGATGATGATGATGATCTTGCACTAACACTTCCTAACTAATTTTGGGAAGAAGCTCTCAAAAATGTATCCTTTGTACCCTCAAGAGTTTATTTTTGTATTAATTTTCTAGTAAAGCATAGATAAGTATTAAAAGAACAATTACTTCCTATATATGCTTTTAGTATTTACAATATATATATATATATATATATATATATATATATAAGTGAACAATGTGGTCAACACCTGTCTATTATATTATCCTAATGGCTACTGGGTAGGCAGCAATGGTTATGTTTCAAATTACTCTAGAGGCTATTGAGTAGGAATAATTGTGGATCTGAATACGGTTATTTATAGCTATTTTATAGAGTTAACTTTTTACTCATTTATTTATTACGTAAGTATTTGTTGTTGATTATTAATATCATTATTCACTTTTGTTTATGTGTGCATTTGTAGTTTCTTAATTTATGTTATGTTCCGCGCTAATAGGAATATGGATAAATAGTAACAGGTTTATTGTAGAAACCAGTAACACAAGCAAGGAAGTAATAGTTATGCGCATGGTTTGTCACAAGTCAGTACAGTTGTGTGTATGCTGCTATCGGAAGGGCACTAGTTCTCGCAGATCCCAGCTCGACCACTCGTCCACTGTCCTCACTGATACTTATAGGTGGTTACCACTTATAGTGCCGCCACTCATGGGGGTGGCAGGTTATTCCATCACATCACTTTATTTTAGATTTTTTGTTTATTTTATGATGGTTATGATGAGTTAATTATCATATTTGTTTATTTTAAAGTAATTGCCTTTTCTTTAGTATGCTACATTACATGTTTTGTATATAGTGCATATATTTTCATTGTTGACCTCAGTATTACATATGCTTTATCCCTGATAATGACCACTTTTCCCATAAATATAGCATACTTTAAAACTATATTTTTATCTCACAGACACATGTGTGTGTGTGTGTTCATATATATATATGTATAATATATATATATATATATATATATATATATATATATATTATACATATATATCATATCATATCATATATATGATTTTGACATTTATTAGATATGGGCACCAGTTTCCAGCACAAAAACAGTTTTAAGTTATGTAGTTAGTTTTTATTTATGAAAACAAATTACCAATTATAACCATTTTGCAATAAAATATCTTGTAATAAAATGTATGTACACTTCTTTCCTCATGATCTGGGAATAAAATGAAGATATAGAGGGCCTTAAAACAATCTTTTTTTTACTTTTTTAATTCATAACTTTAAATATAGTGAAATTATATATATATATATATATATATATATATATATATATATATATATATATATATTCATCATGGATGCTATATGAAGCGTATAGTCAATGTTTTAAATAACAAAGCACATATTTAAAATCATGTTCCTAGTATTTAGTCCCACAAAAAAATTTAATCCATCTTTTGGTTATTACACAAAGAAACAACTTTTCTATTATTAGGTTCAAAAAGAATAAGTTAAGTCAATTTTTGCAGAAAATATACAATACAAAGTAAATTTTTAAAAAGTCCAAGACAAACCAAATACACAATCTTATGTTAGTCTTCAAGTTGTTTAGGTTGATATTCTCATCTCTGCTAATTTTATTACTATGCTTCAACTGATGTACTATTTGGTCTTTTCTCAAATGTATAATTCATCAAGCAAGGGAACAAGTTCATATTATAGAGTGTTCTATATCTAGGCTCCATAAATTTCTGCAGTGGTAATCCACAAGTCAGACTAAAAGAAATCCAAATACATATACAGAGCAGATCAACACATCAGTTGATCTTCTCAGTACATTTCCAAGTTACAAAAAATATCATTTTTTTCAATTGTCATAAAATAATTTTCTTTACATTTATTTTATTTATTTTTTCTCATTTAAACAATTTTTAAAGACTGGAATAAATAGGTTACTGAAGGTGCATCATATAGTGAATACTACAAATAACTGGAAAATTCTCAGCCAAATGGTACCAATTTTTGTCTAGTTGAAAAAAAAATTTAAGTAGTCTTGTGTTATCCTGTTGGAATACTGTGCTCTTTTTTTATTAACTAATTATAAACACATTCTATCTCCAATTTTAAAATCAATAAACAAATTATGCCACTTTTAAGAAAAAAAAAGAAAAAAGAAAGACATATTGCAATTGCTCCAATGCAATCAAAAATTATTTCTAAAATTGTCTTATCGTTAAGAACAACCTTGGTCAACCAAACCTTTAGTTTTACAGGAGATAATCAAACATTTCGGAATAATAAAATCTAATACTCTAATGTGTCATGGAGCCTCTATTGAGAACACAAGATCTTTAAGCAGCCAACCACACTAATAACAAAAATGATAACCTTGAAAACTATTACAAGTAAATGAAGTGAGAAGAATAAGGAAGTTTTTATTATGGTTTGTGATAATGAGCTTAATTAGCCTGGCAGTTACTTGGATTTAAGTCTCAAGATTTTTCAGTTTAAAGTTGGAAAATATATACATAACCATATACACATATTTTTATATAATGAAAAATTAAAATGCAGTTTTAACATGGATTTATAAAAATCATATGGAATATATGAACAAAAATTATACTTGCAGATATTGAAACACAGAAATCAATAAATTTTTCTGATGAATGATGGAACAAATATAGATCCTTAGTAAGATAAAAACAATTTGAACAATACAAGTAAAGACATGGTTAATAAAAAGGTTCAAGGGCATTAAAGGAGATTATTTCATTTAGCTTTCTTGCATTAATGTTACAAACAAAAATGTAATAATTGGATAATCCTGTTTTTGTAAGATTTATATCCATGAGATTAGAGGGCATCAGTCAATAAAATATCAACTGAGAGAATTAATTTCATTGCTTCCAGCAACTAACTTTATCATTACATTCACCATTTGAACTATACTTGCAAACAGAAACAGGAAAATTCAAACACAATGACAACTAAAGTGGGGAAAATGAGTATTTCATCCCCTGCTGATTTTCTGAGTTTGCCACTTTACAAAAATAGGAATGGTCTATAATTTTCAGGGTAGGTCCATCTTGAAAATGAGAGAATATTAAAAAAAATCTAGAATATCACATTATATTAATTTCTGAACACTTATTTCTTTTTTATTGAAAAATAAATATTTCACCCCCTACCAACAAGCAATAATTCAGGCCCCACAGACCAGTTATGTGACCAGGAGGAATATAAACTAGTTCTATTACTCAATTATTACTCCTAATCAAGTACTCATTACCCATATAAAAGACACTAATTCACAGAATCCTTCATTGAATCAGAATCTAATCTCTCCACAATGGAAAAGACGAAAGAATTGTATACCTGCACAAAACTGGAATGGGCTACAAGACGATTGGCATGCAGCTAAGTGAGAAGGAGTCAACTGTTGGTGCGATAATAAGAAAATGGAAGAAACACCAATTGACTATCAATCTCCCTCGGTCTGGAGCTTCACACAAGATCTCCCAATGTGGAGTGAACCTGATGATGAGAAATGTGAGGAAACAACCCAGAACTACGCAGCAAGAGCTTGTTGATGATCTCAAGGCATCTGGAACCACAGTTATCAAGATGACCATTAGTAACACACTACATTGTAGTGGAGTAAAATCATGTAGTGCCCACAAGGTCCCCCTACTCAAGAAGGCACATGTACAGGCCTTTCAGAAGTTTGCAAATGAGCACCTGGATGATTTAGAGGGTTGGGAGAAAGAGCTGTGGTCAGATGAGACTAAAATTGAGCTTTTTGGAATCAACTTGACTCACCGTGTTTGGAGGGAAAAAAAACTGACTTGGACCCCAAGAACACCATCCCAACCATTAAGCATGGTGGTGGAAACATTATGCTTTGGGGCTGTTTCTCTGCTAAGGGGACAGGACAACTACACCAGGTCAAAGGAAAGATGGATGGGGCCAAGTAAAGGGAAATCTTGAGTGAAAACTTCCTTGCCTCAGCCAGGACATGGAAAATGGGTCATGGATGAGTGTTCAAGCATGACAATGACCCAAAGCATATGGTTAAGGCAACAAAGGAGTGGCTCAAAAAGAAGCTCATTATGGTAATGGAATGGCTTAGTCAGTCTCCGGACCTTAATCCTTCAGAGAATCTGTGGAGGGAGCTGAAGCTTCAAGTTGACCAACAACAACCTACAAACCTTAAGGATTTGGAGTGGATCTGCAAAGAGGAGTGAGCCAAAATCCCCCCTGGGATTGGTAAAAACTTGGTAACCAACTACAGGAAACGTCTGGCTGCTGTGCCTGCCAACAAGCGTTTCTTCACCAAATAGTGAGTTATGTTTTGCTATGAGGTGAAATACTTATTTTTTCATTAAAAGAGAAATAAATGTTCAAAAATTAAAATAATGTAATTTTTTAGAATTTATTTTATATTCAATCTCTCACTTTCAAGATGGACCTAACCTGAAAATTATAGACTGTTCCTATTTTTGTAAGGTGGCAAACTCAGAAAATCAGCAGGAGATGAAATACTTATTTTCCCCACTGTATATAGGTTATAAATTCAATTGATGAAAAATATTCCAGCACTGCCAGAATTTTTTATTTATAGCATTACATAGTCATGAAAATTTTTTCCTTGGTTTTCTATGATCTTATATAAAACTTTTCAGGTAAATTATGTATTCATCATAAAAGAATGTGTTTTGTTTTGATTCAGTGAATTCTTCAAAGAATCTTTCAATATCTTAAAATTAGTATGAAATCTAAAAGCTTTACCAAAAAATCAGTTTTCATCATTACTTTATTGAACCAACAATTCATGAAGTAGATAAAACAGAAATATTTTAGATATTTACTAAACTTAGTCAAGCAGAAGAGTGAGGAGTGGCAAATGTGGTTAGGAAGATTGTGAGAAGCCAACCTACAGAGGTGGAAAGAACCTTCCTTATGCATAAATCAGTTTTCAAAATTCTAACTTTTAATTATACAATCATAACAAATTTCTTTGCTGCTAGATATCAATTAAATATTTGCCAATCAGATTTATATCTAGGTCATGTAGCACCAACTATGACTTCATATATGGAAAAAAAATAACAAAGAACCATAAGAACAGGATTTTGACTCTTATTTGCCACTCATCTAATTCTAAACCTACTAGTCTCCAGACAAACAAAAACAGAGCACTTTAAAATAACACCCTCTCTATACTAATGGATAGAGTTAAATGGATCTTGTAAAGCTTGTCAAAGAAAATCTCAACAGTAGAAGCTGGTTCATCAGGTTAAAAGTTGAAGACTGATGCTATCAAAGATAGATTTTGAACAGACAGTATTAGAGGGCTTACATATATTTGGGAGCATGTAACATAGCAGAATATCAACTCTATTGAATATGTTAGCTTTAGAATAATGTATGACAAAATCTGTGCTTAAGTAAGCTACAGGAACTAAGCTCTGAAAAATTACATGGTTAAAACTATGACTTTGCTAAGTGAATTATTCAAGATAAGTATCCACTTCATTATTACATGTAAAAATGAGCCCTCTCTCTCTTTCATATATAATTAATACAAGTAAAAAGTTTGTCACTTAGCTGATCATCCCGACTCCAGAGTTTCATAGATGGCTCCTATGAAAATCACTTCATCCACTCATCAGGGGATATCATCAATTGACTGTTTATACTTTTCATTGATGTAAATTTGTTGTTTGGGGGGAAGGGGTCATAGTGTATATGCATTCATACACACACATCTGCATCACTTGAAGATACAAACTTAATTTCACGTAACTATACACTAGCAGATTTTATGCAAATCAACATTTTTTCCCCAATAAAATTGGAATTAACCAATTCATGATGGTACAGTTTAAGAATATATTTATATTTTAAATATACTATGTGAATTTTAGCTTATCTTTTTTAATAAAAATATTAAAATAACTTATTTGATACTGTAATATTTTTTATTATGCAACTCAAGTATTGTTCATTATATTGAATTATATTTATATATATATATATATATATATATATATATATATATGCATGTCTATGTGTACATATATTTTATTACTATAAACATTATTTTTAATGAAAGCACATTTCTTGTTGGGACTTCTACAAATCTATATCTGCTCACTTCAGTTTGATACCCAAAATATAAACAACAATAATTTTTGAAAGTATTTTTTTTTATCCAACATTATTTATTATTACTATGACCGTTATTTTTAGTGGGTACACATAGGAATAGCAACTCAATTATGTATACCCACTAAGAATAATGTTTATAAAAATAAGAAATAATGTTGGATAAAAAATATCCTTTCAAAAAAAGAAAAAAAAAACAAAAACAAATTTATATATTTATTTTAATCCTCTCAAATTCACAGATCAATTTCTTAGTGCTGTTACAAAACTGAGTAAGAAAGATGCTGTAGTTTTGGTTATTTCTTTTATTTTCCCAAGTACTTTCAATCTCATCCAAGATCATCTTCAGGGTTGAATTGCTAAGACAAAAAACTGATAGCTGTGAATTTTTTTGTAAATATGCAAAAAACACACTTTGTTATAGTCAATTTACATTAAGAATATGTAAGTGTGGTAACTTGGCTTAATTTTTTTATTAATAATGTTTTTAAAATACTCAACTTGTAATTTAAAAATTTTTTTAAAATAATTTGAGCATCCCAAAACATTGTTTTACAGACATTTTAAAACATTCAACCAAACATGCTTGAATGAACATATACTGCCTATATATATATATATATATATATATATATTTATATATATACACACACACACTTGGTTTAGAGGTAAACAGAGAGAGAGGGAGGGACACAGAGAGAAAAAGACGAAAAGATAGTTTTACACAGAGAGGGATTGGAAGGAATCATCTTAGATAAAGGCAATTTTTTGTAGTGAGGGGTTAAATCATGGTCATGACCTAATGATCTGTTGAACCCACCCCCATTTAGGGGAGGGTCAAGACTGGGGCCTTGGGCATTACTTTGTGAGCCTCGCTATCTTATCAGCATTTGCTTTTTTCTACCTACATTTATGTATGTTACAAATTAAACTAAGCACAAATGACTATTAAAGGATGAAAATTTTTTTTGCAGATTTTAATGTCATTCTGAAGCCTTTTTTTTTCCCCATTCAAATCAGTTAATTTTTTTTCTTTTAACAATGGCAGCCCTCTTTGAGCTAAAACTAAAGTTAATACAACTAGGAACCTTAACAACACAAGCCCCACCTACCCACTTGATGTAAAATAGCATTTAGACTGTTATGGCAGAATTTCAGAATAGAGACTTGCATCGTTTTTTGTTTTTTAATCTTTTTGGGTTTGGAAGTTACAAATAAAAAAAAGTTGTTATTGAAAGCTGGAAAATGGACAAAAGCCCACAACAAGCAAAATGCATTAAATTAAAATAAAAAAATTTAAATTATATTTAAATTTTCTGTAATTATTAATGAATTTTTATGATAATTTGCAAAGATGATGGTAAAATTTCCTATACCAATCCTTGGTCTCACTGTTGACACCAGAAAATCAAGATTTTTAACCAAAATTCCAAACGTTTTAAAAAGGATCAAAAAAATTTAATTTAATATAATCCTTTGGTCTTTACTCTTAATGATAGCCGAAATTCTGCTGATAAGCTATGTTTTTATTAACTTTGGAGCATTTTTTCATCATGGTATGCTCATTTTTTAATGAATCAATGGAGGTACCTAAATAAAACTAATACATTATTTAACTAGAAAATTTTGTAGTTGCTTATATGAATAAGGTACATTATGGACACTATTGTCTTTAAAAATATATTTTTTAATGAATAATGAATTTTTACAAAAATTGTTTTCATTTTTTTTTTTAATTTTAATGAGAATAATTTCTAAAATTTTTTAAAATCTTTTAAAATTCTGTATTAATTTATATCTGGTAAGTGATATTGTTATTAAGTAAAAATTATATTTACTAATCATAAAAGGAGAAGCTTAATACAATTTAATGAAACACCTCCCACCCCAGTATTTTAAAAAGAATTTTGAGTTTTTGTATGGGTATAAACATGCTGATTATTGTAATTTATATAATTAGGTTGCAATGAAGTTTGTATTTTATATAAATACTACCTTATGAAAATTGAGTAGTAGTAGTAGAGTGTTGGGTGGGCGTATAATAGCTTTGGAGGGGACCCTTGCATCAGCACTGCCTTTCAGTATTTTTAAGAAAGACTGTGCCATTTTTCTTATAACTATCTGGGAATGGTCATGGTTTGAAAAGTACAGAGTGCAGCATTAAAAAAATTATTAGTAAATCCGTGTAATTTACATGGATCCTGCTAGTATATATTAATTCTCAAGTTTATAAAGATTACCAATGCATGAGAAATATATAAACCTAAAAGAGAAACAAGATATTGTAAAATTATTGAATCATAAGAACACAACTATAAAAATTGTAAAAACATTTGACCAGAAATTATAGAATAGGTAAAGAAAAAATTGAAAACACTGACCAGAAAAATGCTGACTTTAAGAATGTTACGAAAAGAGATTTGCAAAAACATTAGAAGTGTTAGGAAACCATAAAAATATGACTAACCAATAATAAAATGTTTAAAGAAGCTGGTTTTGCAAATCGAAACAAAAAGATGCAAAATATCACAAAAATTAGCTGAAGACATGAAAATAACCAAACTACTACCTTTAAGTAAATATCACAAAAAGAAAAATGTAAATTGGGCAAATAAGTACATGAAAATTGATTTCTTAACAATAATTTTTAGTGATGGGTGTAGAGCTACATTGAATAAATCTGAATGATGGCTGGTCAAGAGATTGGTTCTTTTGACAGAAATAGCCAACCAACATAGAAGATAACAGGAAGGAGGAGGAATAATGTTTAGTGCTAATACTGTAGGCAATAAAATTTTAAGTCCTTTAAAAGGGTGTTGATGATATTAAGATAAATGCCGAAAATTTTAAGATTTTGGACATTTTTGAGTTATACAAATCACAACCAAAAGATTTTAAGCTAAAAAGTATAATCATGCAAAAAAAAAAAAAAACACGAAATTAACCAGTCACAGGTACCCAGTCTCTTCAGGTTGAAAGCTTTGTTCATAAGTAAAAAAAGAGTGTATACAAAATGGTAAACAATATACAAGCAAAAAAAATATCTGGGATGCAATAAAATCTGGTACAAATAATATTATGGTTAAAATATTGGAAAACTTAATAAAATCAATGAATATCTGATGAAAGTTATAGAACATCAAGGAGCCCATATATTAACATATAAAATAATAATTTATTCAGGTATATGGGTTATTTTTTCAGTTGCATGTTTCTATTGCCTATCTCTTTTCAATTTATTTATAATAAAACCTGACATCTTCAAAACAAAATATTATGAATATTTTTTAATGTGGATCAATATTATCAGATGAAATTTAAGTTAAGTTTGAAAATTTTATTAACATTGGTTAGTTAATACTAATTTTATTATGTAAACATTGACTTGCATAATAAAATCTGACAGCATAATGAAAAATAAATGAAATAAAGCATTTATTTTCAATTTTAAATGAAGAGTTAAACTGGAATAAAAAAAAAATGATGCCTATCTCCAAAATAATCAATCATTATACTCATATACATCCATTAAGCACCACACAATTATATGATAAATGCCTGTGAATTGCTGATTTAAACTTCCATTTTTGGATAACTGCAAATAACAAAATTTCCTCTGAGTGCAAAAATCAATTTTCTTTATGTTAATATATATAACTTAGTCTGCATTTGGTGAAAAATTGTGGAACTGCTGATCAAAAGGAATAAAATAATCACAATGGCAACAACTATATAAAGTCTATATTTCTGATGGCCACAGTATTATAATTTGGGGTGGGGGTAAAACTGTCAAGGCCAATACTGAATAAATTTGACAATAATATTTTGTAGCAATGCAGAAGCTGTTTTCACAGATCAAATGATTTGAATGAAAATAAAAGGTCAGAACAAAAACTGACACAGATAGCACTGCTATGGAACATTAGAAGTGCCAGAAATGCTGAGAACTATTCTTCTCCAATTTATTTACAGTGTTGGATATTAATTTTATTTTCCTTTAATACATAAAAGTTGTCACATATTTCAAATAAATGCATTTGATTAAATTAATAGCACTTTATTATTGGTTTTGTAATATTTATACAAGATACATGATAAATTCTTTTTGTTGAAAAATTGATGAAGATATATCTTTACATTTGAACTAGAAATCTTATCTTGGTTGTGATATTTACAATGCTTGGCTGTTGTACCTTCCAACTTCTGGTTTCTGCCATACTTAATAACCTTCACAGAATTTTGAAACAAAACTTTTATTCAATCCATGGTGGTAGATTGTTCTTATTCTGCTTTCCATGCTGTGGGGAGATATCTCATATCAGTTAATGCTCTCCAGTATATATTTTATCTTTTGTTTAATTTGTGTGTTTCTTTCCCTGAAACAGTATATTACTTTTGCTGCACATGCTGATCCAGGGATTGAACTCACCACTGCCAGGGAAGTAGATATGCTTAACCAATCCACTATGACATATCTCCATTTGTGTAATTTTAAAGCCTTAAACCTAATGTCTCTATTCAAATTGTGGAAATGTTTTGATTGTCATGTCATTCTTGATAAGAGGCTCTCAGATAAGTGTTCATCTCTATGCAAGGTCTACTGAGGAAGCAAGGTAAAATAGGCACAGAGAATATTATATATATATATATATATATATATATATATATATATATATATATAAAATAGCACAAAGTAGTATCAACAGATCAATCAATTGAACCAATGTATAGGAGTTTCTTTCAAAACATGCCTAAATCTTTAATGCTATCAAACTTTATTGAAGGAAAAAATTTGGTCCATCTCAGACTAATGATCAATAGAGAGAAACAATCAGATATTTTATATATATATACACACACACACACAATAAAATTGCAATCCTCTGAAATACATTGCTTATTTTGACCCAAGGACAGTAAATATATGTCAGTGGATATAAGATATTCTGATATTTTTCCAAAGTTTTTGCCCATCTCATGACATAACCATGTACTGCTTGAGCTTTATACAATGACACATGCTGCAATAAGTTTCAGTGTGTCGAAGAAATTCAGTGCTAGCAGATGTTATTCCATAGGGATGAGCATATTCACCTTTTATTCAATTGGAAATGTTTGACGAGTCAGCTTGTAGGTTTTCAACAGGCTGTATTTAATGTTGGCAATGATGGTCAAATGAACATACATGCATTGACCCAGTTCACATACTAAAGACACTTACCTTTTATATCCAGCAATGGTAAAATAGATGGTGTCTATAGCACAGACAGAATATGCTCCCAGGAATTGTCAGCACAATATTGAAAATAGCAGTATGACTATGGGAATGTGTTCCTCAAGCCAGACTCACACTTATGACACGATACCACTGTGCATGACCTCAGGAGTTTTGTATGACGGTCACCTGGGAGATAAAAAAAACTGCTATATGTTTAGCAATTAAAGTAGGTTTTACTTTCTTGCAAATGATTGTTGTGTGTGTGTGTGTAGAATGTATTTGCCAAAGATCCACAGGCCAAATCCCTGACATTGTAATATTGGGTGCCATAAGTTACAATTCTTGCTCAACTTGGTATTTGTAGAGGAAACATTGAATAGTGCCGTGTACATCCAGAGCATTGCTGAACCCATTCTGCTGCCATTGCTAAAGATGGCAATATGCTATTTCAACAGGATAATTCCTACCCACATTATGCTCTTCAATATGTTCAACAACTTCTCTAGCTAGCACAGTTGCCAGGCCAGTGCCCCTTTGGACATGTATGGAGCAACAACTGACTCATTCAGTTGAGGATCAGTCTCCCAGGTAGCACCTTTCCATTGTAATAGAATTGGGTCAGCAATATGCCCTAGCAAATGCTATGGTTTTTTTCTTTTTCTTTTCTTTTTTGAAAATTCACTGATATATATATATATATATATATGTGTGTGTGTGGATTTCCATGTTAAAAATAGGCTTAGTGTTAAACCCCATCTTTGTGAAAAGCTGTGTAATATCTTTTCAAACAGAGTGAGAGATAAAGATTTTGATATATACAGTAATTCATTTCCTAGAGCTAAAGTTATTGGAATGTTCATACTAAGCCTAAAAGATTCAAAATGATTTTACAGACTTTTATGCTACTTAAGAAACCAAAAATCATGTTTAGTCAGCTATGGAATCAGAATAACTACAACATTTAGTATTCTGTTCATAATGACAATTTGAATATCAACATTTTTAGATACAATCTAATGTATTCATGTTTTCTGTCTTTTGAAGTTGGTAATATTGAGCTCCAATTTTTTTCTTTTTGCAGAGGAGTTATTTTTATTTATAAATTCATTTAACAGTTGACCATGTACCCATTTTAGGAACAAAGAGAGAAAGCTGATTATATACCACACTATAAAAGTATTTTCTTTAGTTTTCTATCTTCTCATTGTAAAGCTTTAAAGCAACAAAAATAGAAAGTTGTGAAGAGCCATGACTGCTCATGTTCATGGCATAAAAAGAAAAAACAAGAATTGTAAAAGTTGTCATTTTTCTATACTGCAAATATTTACAAGACTTTTAAAATGGCAAGGGAAGAAAAAAAAGAACTCTACATTCTTAGCCAAGAGTCTCATTCTTGTAGAATTCCCAAAAGCTAAGTGGTATAAATAACAATGGCTGCATCAAGGTAGTTGTAAAATCACAATGGGAAAGGAATTACTTCTGTTAATCTGTGATATCAAGCTGTGAGTAAAAATGGCTTCCTACAGTTTGGTAAATCTTAGACATCCTGCCACCTTATTTATTTTGGGGTTTTGCTCCACTTGCAGGTGAAATATCATTTTACAATTGCCAACCCTCAGCAGATTTTTCAAGTGAATTCATTTTCAGATTCAAACAAGCTGAAACCATGAACAAGCTAAGAACCTTTTTTTTCTTTTCTTTTTTTTTACTGAGCTAAGTCAAAGTGAACTTTTGAAATACAAATAGGATTTTCTGGCAAAGATATGTATATAATCTATTGTAGCATTTAGTAAAATACTTTGTATAAATTAATCAGCTCTTAAAAATCCTCTGGTAGAAAGAGAATGTATTTTTACCTCCAACCCAAAATATCCAGCAATTAATTACAAAACAAAATAATAGAAGAAATACAGAGAGGAATAGTTTTAATTTTTTTTATTAGATAACAGGTTATTTTTTGATGGCATGAAATTTATATATCATTTCTCTTGTAACAACCATAAATCAAAGAATTTGGAGCAATTCTTTTTTTCTCCCAATGGAACATAAAGGAGATACATAGTAATTGAAATATTAACAATTCTGTTTAATTCTAAACTTGACAAATCCCTAACTCAGTGTGAAACACTTAAAGTGGTAAGTAAAAAATAAATAGCTCTTTTATTATTAATTTTAAGTACTATTTTGTTTATCTTATTTCTGTTTTTTATGAAACCTTTCAGTCAGTTAATAAGCATCCAGGAAGTTCACCTGTCCAGAGTAGCTGTCTAACTGATCAGGCTACAAAAACTATGAGACTCAAATTTAATCCTAAAAGAAATAAGATGAAAGAAATACTAGTCAAAAATTGTAACTGACAAGGCTTCATTTAAGAAATTCAAAATAAATGGAATCTTTCTTAAAAAATATCTCAAGAATACAAGCAAAATATTCACTCTAATGATAACATATAGAGTGATATAGCAAATTCAAAGCGGTCATAGTGGGAAGGGGGTCATTTTACTTGTTCCAACAATTTCTTGAATTTTACACTTTTTTTAATCACTTTTTGCAAATTTTTTAAAAGAAAAATCAGAACATTTCTTGTGTTTAAATTGTATATTATGCATGGAAGTACATTTTAGTAGTATCTTTTCAATTTATATGTAAACCAGACATCAAAGTGACTAACATAACCAAGCTAATGCAAATGATTTTCAACACTTGATTTGAATATTTTCAATCTGTTGCCTCCAGTATTTACTCACATTGATAATTATCAAGTAATGACTTGATTTCTATCAATCACAATTGGTCTAATTGTGGAAATCTCCACCACTAAATTTTGCTCATCACTTTTAATATGTTCAATCATTCACAGTATCTTCTTTATAAAATGCCCAAATAAAAATATTAAAAATGTTGCTTATTTTCTCCATTTTTCAATGTTAGAATCAATATAAATATAGGCAAATTTAGATATTAAAAAAATGTACACTGACATGACAGCTATAATAATTTCCCACAAAATGATCTTTTTATGTAGACTGACTCAAAACTAAATACATCTTGTACTATCTAATGCTAAAAGAACAAAGATTTTAAGAGCTAAGATTATAAATAGCAAAAAGAAAAAAACAATTTGGTCTCCAGATTTTTTCACTGAATGAATTTAATTAACATTAAATATGTGAAAGGAATAAAATTTCTTTTCAAATATTTTTAGCCTATTATCAAAAAAGTATCTTATTTATTACACAAATACACATTAGTATATAAACAGAAAAAATGATACATCCTTTTATACATGCACTAATACACAGAGCCTGCTTTATGGCTGAGATAGTTGATGTTTATTTTGAATTCTGATACTCAAAGAATGGTCTATCCACTGGGAGGAACATGTGCCACAGATCTCACTGTCATTTCCTCCAACTTGGCCTTATGCCATACTAAGCTTGACTTAGTAAATATCGACTTATTTGGTATGTTAGATACATATTCCCAATCAGTAGTCACTGTCAGAATTTCAAATACTAATTTTCAAGATGGGTTCTTAACTTGTAAGACTGGCAGAATACAATCTTCTCACCCTTCTCAATTCTTTTTAACTGACAATATTTTATACTAATATATATATATATATATATATATATATATATATATATATATATATATATATTATATGCAAAAGAATGGTGAAAAGTTCTCATTCTACCCAAGAGGGCTTAAGGAAAAAAAAGAAAAAAAGAGTAAAAGGCCATTTGGCCACATCAAGAACTTTTCAGCACCTCCTCATACATTATGTGTGGGTGTTTATATATATATATATATATATATATATATATATATATATATATATATATATATATATATATATACACACACACATACATACATACATACATACATACTTAATTAGTGTGTGTATGATCAAGTCATTAGAATGTTAATGTTTCAACCATAAGACCCAGGTCTGAATCTCACCATGGTCAATTTGTCAAGGCACTTGTTTCTTCATTATATTGTCCTGGTGAGATGATTCCAGCATGTAGCACTGTTAGGAAGTGGCTTAAAACCATACCCATGGGTTGACTCAAGCCTTGTGAGTGAAATTGAGAAGACAAAATTATTCAGAAGTTGTCAATGGTTAAGCAAGCATAAAGTCACAACTCATTGATGAGTGTTAGTGTTCTGGACTACTGATCATGCCAAATTATGTGCTCTCTCCTAGTAACTAATGTTCACTCAGAATAATTACAGTATGACCCCCCCCCCACCAGGTTGGCTCTGTGAGTGATGAAAAAAAACATAAATGTGCCTGAATAGAGATTAGTTAGCCACCATAGCAGATACTTTATACATGGAAACAAAATGCCAGCTATTATATATCTTATTACTAAAAACATTATTTAATGGGTTTGAGTAATAAGAAATAATGTTGGATTAAAAATAAAATCCATTAATTCCTTAGAAACATGCACACGTTTAATAAAAAATATATTGTATAAAGTTTACTCTGAATATAAGGTTTCATATTTTCCTATTTTATTATGTTTACCCATAATGTCAGAGACAGATGCTGGTGATATGGGAGTAGAGGCTGAACTTTCCTGCCAATAACCCATAAGTTTCTGGTATTGTTACTGACAGCTACTGAGAAGCAGTCTGGAATCTGACATAAAATATGTAGGAAGCATACGTGTGCCATTGACTTTCTCTATGCAGAAAAAATTGCACTCATTGACATTCATCAACACTGGCTGAATGCTTTCAGAGATCAAACAGAGGATATAAGCACAGGTAGTATCACTGCTGTGAAAAAGTGAGTTGCCTATATTTGTGCAGATGTTTTAAAGGCTTGCAGACTTGTTTATGACTGATGAAATGGCATAACCGGTATTAGTCATGATTGTGTATTGCAGCTAAAAATTGGATCAGTCCAATAGTGTCATTACCTTCTCTGTCTGCATTGAAATAAATAGGTGGTATTATTTTTGTGGGGTCCCTTATATATTATGCTCCTTTTAATTCATAAGCAATTTTTGTTAGTGAGCTTAGCTGTTCAAACAACAGACAAATATTATGTTGAATTTATTTTCTTGATAATTGTTTTTATCCATTGGAAACCAATAGTTGAAGAGAAAGGGAAAAAAAGTAGAAATAAAACAAGAAAATAAAGAAAGAACAGAAGTGAAAAAGAAATACATTATAAGAGCGAATAAAAGAGAAAGAGAAAAAATAAAGAAAATATATGTCTGTGTGTATGAAGGAAGAGAAAGACCAGAAATAAAATTCAGAGTAAGAATAAGAGTAAGAAGGAAAAATAGGACTTAGCCATATTCAAAAGGAAATTAAAATAGTATGCAAAATTATGCAAAAAAAACAAAAAAAAAACAAATACAATTATTGTATATGGAATATACTTCTGGGTACTAAACATTCACCATTTGTTAATTAATTTCTAAGTAAAAAAAGAAATTTTTATGCAGAAAGATAGTCATTAAAATGTCACTGGCTTATTGATAACAGTAAAAGAATGAATTTAAACATATGAGCCTCTTACTCCAGCTATATTGTCTTTTCAACAATTCTGATAGAAAACAAAGAATGACAGCAAGGCTGAGCAAGTATATTATGCACAAATAATCAATTCCTATCTTAGCATAATAGTTAACGAGTGCAGACCAATTTACTAGCATAGTGAAGTTGATCCTAACAAAGTAACCTCACTAAATAAGAGTTGTACTGTACAAAGATTAGCATATATCAAGAAAGTGCCTTGCTGGGAAACAACAATTAGAAAACATATACTATTAGTATTAGGATACTAGATGCTCCACTAAAAATGAACCTATGTACTTAAGTTGGTTAGAAATACTGATAGCCTACAGTCTCTAGGTAAAACTTTAGCCTAACAAATATCACAACTTTGCAGATAAGATATGAAAGATATGTTTTAGCCATCTGGGGGTGGAGGGAAGAGAGGGTTTTATATGTTATCAAATGTGGACATTAATCCAAACTTTATTTTTGTTAAACTGACATTAATAACAATAAATAAACTTTCAATATCTTCTATTTTACACTTTTTGAAGAAAAAAAAAACCCTAATTGAACAATCAATACAGACTGTTACTACTTTGCTAGCTAAAGTAATTATGGGAGAGTGATTTACCTAATCATCCACTATTTTCTTAAGCAACCTTCGCTGTATACTAGTGACAAATTATTTTGTCAAAATATATTGTGATGAGAAAAAGTGCAAGGAGAAATGGATTCATCCCTTTTCCAAGTTTGAAGTGGATATAAACAGACTCAGAATTCAAAATAAATCTGCTAATGAAGTTTCTTTATTTGTATAACCATTGTACCATTTCCTGAAGCAACCTTATACAAAATACTGATCTTGACCAAAATTCAAAGAATATATGCCACTTTCTTTCTTGAGACTATTATTGGTCCCTCATTAGTCTTCACTCTTCATCATGGGAGGCTCTGGATTTGTTTTAATCTAACCTTATTACCTAATTTATTTCAACCGATCATCCTAAATTATTCATACACTTTCTATAATAAATTATTTAATAATTCAGGTGAGGAATTTTTCAACCAATACTTTTAATGCAAGAATAAAAAGTCTGACAGTTCACTATGATTCAAATTAAAACACTAATGGAATATCAATTTAAATGATGAATTTTTATCAACAGAATTAAAGATTCAGAAAAATAATTTTTTTTAATTTCACCAATTCAAAATGATGATTGAATTTCTTTTGATTAATTGTAAATGTCATTATCTCAATCTGAGTTTCAACATTAATTTTATTCCCTCCCCTGTCCTGAAAAAAAAAAAGTAATTTGGAATTAGCAAAAATATTTGAAAGGGATAAACTGAAATATTTTTAAATCAGCAAAGAGAGATAAAAAGTGTAGTAGTAGTAATGATGATGATAATAATAAATGAATAAGTAGTAGTAAATATAATTACCATCTTTTTTATTCTTATTTTTCTTTAAATTTTACCAACTTTTTAAAAAAAAATTAGTTTTATTTACAGATTTTAATTATTTTGTGGGTTTATGTTATTTTTCAAAATTTATACATTTTCGTAATTTAAATATTTTCAACTATTCACGTTTTTATTTTCTTCATTATTTTTTAAATATTTAAACATTCATAAATTCATTTTATAATCCATTTTTGATATTTGAACACATTTACAATGTTTATAATTGTGCTTTTAAATTTTAATTTTTAACTATTTTAAATATTTATTTCTAAATAACTTATTTTTAATATCCAATTTTATGTAAATTCTTTTTATTTCTTTTTTCAATATTTTATATATCTATTTTAAGGTTATATTTTATTAATTCATATTTTAGCAAAATTTTTATATTGCATAGTACTTTCTTTACATTTTTTTTTTCACCAATCCAACTTATCTGAATTTATTATTAATGATTTTAAAATATTATCAAATATCTTTTTTTACTTTATATTTTTTATAATTTCCCCATCTCAAGTTTGATTATTTTCAATTAACTTGATTGTTCTTTTAAATTTACACACATTTTTGTAGTTTTCTTATTTAATAATCATTATTAAATAATGTTTTTATGTCTGTCAATAATGTATTATTATTTTTAAAGTAAAGTCATTTTCAATAATTCTCATGAAAGAATGTTTTTGCTTCAAATAAGTACTACTACTATTTTTATCTAAAAATTACTCCATTCCTTCACCCTCAATTCTTCTGCAGGGAATTATTTATTCAGCTGCAAAGAAAGAATAGAATTCTTTTCTTCACCAACCTTACACTCAACCAGTTCAAGGGGAAAAATGTTTTTGTTTAATCAAATTGATGTGAAAAATATTCTTCCATGTGTATACCACATTCAATACAATATGATTACATACAAAGCAAACAATCTCTTAGTCTTATTTTATTGATAATTCTAGAGACATTTTATTTACTATTTTTAATATCATTAGGAAAAAATTGTCGTTTCTGGTCGTTATTTCATTTACGAACAAAAAAACACCAAAAATGCAGGTTTCATTTATTTTTTTTAGATCTAAAAATTTCTTATTGTAACTAATGCATTTTTAGTGAAAAGTTTTTTTTAGGGGAAAGAAGAGAAAGGAAAAACAAACAGTTGATGGAGCAAAACAAAATTTTAACCGTATCGCTAATCAAAATAACTAGACAAATGTACGGAAAGCCAGAAGGACTATGATGATTTTAAATTTTACCTCTATTTATTTTTTTAATATTTTTTGTAATATACTTTCTTTCTGATTGATATATCTATTCTTTCCTGTGTAAAAACGAGTTGGGTTTCTTTACTCATCTGGTAAAAAGCTCAAGAACTCTTCCGCTTCGTGTACGAAGGCCTGAATGATATGAACCAGCCGAATTAAAGTGTAAAAAAATTCTTAAATGAGACATCAAAGAGTTGACAAAAAGAATTAAAATTGAATTCGACATAGGAATTACTAACTCATAGGACAACTTGACTGATTACGAAGTAGGTCAAATTTCAAAGCGTGTTGTAGAACAACAGTATTGGAACAGAACGAAAGCGATAAAGGCAGGGGTTGATAGCATCACGTATGTATATTAATAGTAATACTAACAGTACTATTATATGTCCACTGTCCTGAAATAATACGTCTTCCTTTCTTTCTGTGGTTCCTTAGTCCGCACCAAACAAACACTGGGAATATAATCTCAGACTTCAAGGCCACTCAACTCGCCACTGAGTCAAACACGTGTGAGTGAGTGTGTGTGTGTGTGTGTGTGTGTGTGTGAGAGAGAGAGAGACAGACAGAATTTACAGATGAGGAAAGAAAAAACATTATTGGGATTATGTCACTTGTGTGCTGCAGTAGGAGGGAATATGAGTTTAATCACTTTTTTTCATTTTTTTCTGTGTAAAACTGAAGAATGCTATTATTATTGGCGACAATGGCCACTCAACAAACACATTCACACCCGCCCACCCCGCCGCAATACGCATTTTACCGGAATTATGTTTAAATGTCAGCAACTGCGGACATCTTCACAACACGTGCACCAAACAACGTCAAAGAAATTTAAAGCCATATCTACCTGCTCTTTAAATGATGATTGATTATTTTGGAAATTAAATCTTTAATTAAGGGAAGTGAATGATCCAAATATAATATTTCTTTTATTTCATTTACTTTACTTATATTTCTAGCTTATCTAGATAAAAATAAAATCTAGTTTTCTGGATAAAAAAAAAGAAAAAGAAAAAAAAAGATGCACTGTAAGCTAAACTAAAACTATCATTATTCGTCTGCTAAATTCCCGCTTTTTTAAATTTTTAACGTTAATCATGAGTTATTTATATTGGAATTAAAATTTTGCCCGGTAAATTTATTTTGAATTCAAAGTTTTCTTCTTTTTTTTTTACGTGTCTTCATTTTTTCCCCAATAATTCTTTTTCTTTCGACGTAATTTCATAAATAGTTTCTTTAAAGTTTCAGTTAGTCATTCATTATTTAACATCCAATGCGTGTTTAAAATTTGCTTTTTTTCACTTTAAATTTGAAAAGAAGTTTAAAATATTTTGAATAAATTAAACAACTGAAATATCATTTATTTGTCCTTCATGACATTTTACAAAATATCCCTAAGTTTTTATTATTGATTGGTCTGAGTTGTTATTTTTCTTTCATCATATAACGGAACGCTTTTGTTTGCTTTCCTCTTTTCAATTTTATACACAATAATTATTATTGAATAATACATTCTTCTTATCCTTCTTATTGCTTTTCTGCTGTCAATTTAAAAACTGTTCAAATTTTGACCTCTGATTGATTAATTAAGCTACTTAAATTAAATCTCTGCTTCCTCTCTTCACACACAATCAATGAAAAAACATTTAAACAATCACCGGTCACTTTTTACGCCAATTGCTTCCTTTCCTCTTTTTTCACTTGTAGATAAAAAAAAAGTATCCAGTTATCAATTATCTTTCTCCCCACTCCCACTTTATTATTCTTCTGTTCTTTTCCTTTATCAGCTACTGTTTTCTTTCTCTCTTTCATATACACACTTTCTACAATCGACACTATCTTTCCCGCTTTAAATTGTCAACTTCTTTCTTTTCCACTCATATATTGATACAAAAGTAAAACTAAGACGTTTCTTTCATTCCATCGTTTTGCTAAGCTTAACACGATACAAGGCTTCATGGGGATGATTGTGTTACGCCAATCTTCCCTATGGGAGAGTTTTCTTGTCTTGAAGATCAGTATACAAAAAAACTATCTTTTTTAGTTTACTGTTTTCGAAAAATAACCACTGCTACCGGTGAGACATGCGTAACTTCAACCATGGAAGAGTTACTATTTATTTACTAAGATTTTTAGTCTGGTACAAGGCGACAAGTATGGAGCACTCAGGAGCTAGTGTGTGTACTAATGGCCCGCGAAACGAGCTTTAACAATTATTGCATGATAACGATGCGTACTCCCTTTTTTCATTTTTTGTTGTTGTAAATAACCAACAAATTCATTATCTTTCCAATATTGCACACACACCTACTATCAATATTCCTTTTATTTCCATTACGAAGTTTAATTCTTTACCTTTATCTTCATTGTTGTGCTCATTATTTGTAAATAAATCGGTTTTTATATTTTCTGTTTTTATACTTAGTTACAGTTATACCCTCACATCGCAAACAACTTTCTTTTATAGTCTTTACATTTTTTCGCTTCCCTACCACCAATTCTTTCGTTTCATCTCAAAATTCTCTCTCATTTCTTCTTTCCAAAAAAATTCTTCCCATTATCTCTAGGTACCTTTTTGGTTTGTTATCCTTTTAAAAAATAATCTCTCAATCAGATTCCTTCTCTCCCAACGTAAACTACAACCACTGAATTACCCTCTCGTAATTTTTTTTATTCTTTCTTTTCTTTTATCTTTCTATTTTCTTCCCCCTCACCCATATTTTATTACATCACTTTTCTGTCAGCCACGTATACCAACCTTATTACTAATAACAAGCATTCAACTATTTCCCCCACTGTTATTATTACCTACATGCAATCGTTGTTAAATTCCAAAGTAAATATCTTTCTCGTCAAATTAATCCCCTTCAAATTGACTTATTATTCAGTCACCAATAATGAATTGGGCTTACTTTTTAAAATGAAAATATTTCTAAATTATGAAGAATAGTGCGAGAAAAGAAAGTAATTTATTTATTTATAAAAAAATTGTAATGAAACAGTTTAGTATACTTATGAAAATGAAATGGATTCTTTCCAATTTTAATCTAGTACTGTTGATATCAACAGCTCAGCAAGAGGACAAAATTACATTTTTTTTTCACGAGAATAAAAAAAAATCAAAATTAAAAAAAAAATTAGAAATTTTATAAATTTGATCACAATTTCACATTTTATATTACCAATATAATCCCAATTCAATATTTTTCTTGTTTAACCATAGTCATTATAATCCCCGCAAACTGTTAGTGTTCTTAAAATAATTACATAATTCAACTGAAAATAAAAATTGGGTTATTTTATTATTGACTGAAGAAATAAATAAATCAATGTGTGTATTACTGTGAGTGTTTGCCATTGTTAAGAAAGAATGCTACAGATCAATAATAATTCAAAGGATAATATATTTTTTAATCTTAGTTAAAAACTTTGTTTTAAACAACACTACAACAGTATAAAAACGCCAAGAATACAACTTTTTTATCTATTCTTTGAGATTAGAAAATTGCCAACTGTGTATAGTGTACACAGTTTTCAAAAATAGGTTCAAATTCTAAGTAATAAAAATAAAAGTGACAGAAAAATACGATCATCATATCACACATTACTGTGGAAACGTAAATTATTCGTTAAATTTACTGATAAGTTCAAATAATAAGAATAAGAGAGAGGAACACCGAAAGAAGAATAGAAAATGATAAATAGTAAATAAAGGTTATTCAGCGTGCCACGGGCACATGTCATGGGAGAGTGGGAGGAGGGGGAAGCAACATCGGAAGCCACGCCCCCAGAAATCTGACATCAATAACATGAAACTTATTTCTTCCTTCCTTTTATACATTTTTCTTACATTCCTTTCTTACCACTTGCATGCCACTATTGCTTTTATTACATCTAGTGTTCAACTCTCTTGTCTCTATGTCACTTATAGTCAATCAATTTTCATCTCTCTTAAATGTCATATATGCATAATGAATGCGCACATACACACAGATGTGTATGTGTGTGTATATGTATGTGCGTGAAAATTATATACTGGTTTGGAACCTATGTTTTCATATCCGACATCGGTAACTTTTTACTCCCTCCCCACCAAAAAAATATTGTTTTTAATTTTAATGTTGTCGTTTGCAAATTGAACGTCTTACTGATTGTACTGTTTATTGCTTGTGTTAATGCGAATTTTAATAACAGGATTCATTTTATTTTTATGGGTGTTTCTTTAATTAGAAATTCTAAGTGAAATGCTTTTTCTCTTCTTTTTCTTTTTCCATGCTGCTTTTACTGAATGTTTCTTTTAACGTTTCGTGTTTATTATTTTTCTTCCCTGTCGAAAATGATTCAAATTTCAAAGGGATATTAATTTAACTTCACATTTACACAAATTTTTAACGGTTCTTAAATTAAATTGCAGGCTTTAATCATCAATATTTTTACGGTTTTTAAATATTTATAACGAAAAAAATGTTTCCTGTTAGTAGTGGTGATTATTTTGAATTAATTAAATGGATCTATTTTAAATTTAATTTGAAAAAAAAGGGGGGGTTACAATTGCTGTTGGCCTCTGCACTATGAAAAGAGATTCATATGTATGTGTATATATATCAGCAAACCAAAGCGTGTGTAA
The DNA here is from genome assembly GCA_964036315.1 of Acanthosepion esculentum. Classification (NCBI taxonomy): domain Eukaryota; kingdom Metazoa; phylum Mollusca; class Cephalopoda; order Sepiida; family Sepiidae; genus Acanthosepion; species Acanthosepion esculentum. The sequence goes on along the minus strand of OZ038481.1, from coordinate 20,025,520 downwards.
TTAAAAAATAATTTCAATTTTTAAAAGAAGCAATTCAATTATTTAAAAAAATATATCACGTTTTCGGTTTTATCCTTTTTTTAGTAAATAATCAGTTTTTAATCAAAAGACGTTCAAAAATTTAATTTAAAATTTACTCTTGGGGGGGGGGGTAATAAGAAGATTCAGATACCGAATATTCGGATAAAAATGAAGTTCCACAGATATTTTTATTTGGTTATTTCTCTTTCTAGGGTTATCTTTACTTACACCCAGCACCTTTAAAAACCTTGAAAAAGTTTTAAGATTCGACTCGCTGCTTCTATTTAGTAGAGAAAAATATTCATGTGAAGTAGGGAAAGAAAACACACATACACACAGAAAGAAAGTATAACATTACTGTAGTGTACGACCATCTGATTATACGATCAGTTACTATAATAAGAAAATTATTAGTTTATACATTGCAGCTAACTACTAAAAATATAATAATCGACCTTCTTAAAATAACAGACTGATGAAGTCAATTAAAAAACTGGTGTCAAATTCAAGTTTCTCTTCCTCTCTCTCTCTCTCTCATGCTAAAAATATTGAAAACTGAAAAAACGAAAAACCCTTTAATAATGCGTGCTGCTTTGAATAGAGATACAAGTCAATTTTAAATTTTAATGAAATATAAAAGGAAATTGTTTTTGCAGTCGAATTTTAAAATTACAATTTCTGTTATTCGCATTCAATAAACTTGTTTTTTTAACTTTATAAAGCTTTCTCCTCTTCGTCTATACCTGACTGAAGAAGAAAATTAAGTAGCAAAATAAAAATCACGAATATCTGTTAAATTAAAAAAAAGTAAAACTGTTTTCTTATCAGGTAGTGATTACCTAAAATATAATTAAGCTGATGTGTTTCGTTGCACTTTGTGCTAAGTGCGTGTGCCTGTATACACGGATGTGCGTTTCTTTAGAGAGATAAATATTGTCAGCGTACAATGCAAAAGAACTCTTGTATTTTTATGCAATTATTTTTCAGAAATGTGCGTAACGAGCATATTATCAAAGTATCATTTTCCCTATCACGTTGTCAAAGCAAGAAGATGGTCGGGATATCTCTCTCTCTCTCTCTCTCATCCTAAATTATCGGCTCGTCACTCGGACTGTGTTAGTGTTACTGTTATTTAATTTTTTCCATATATATTCTCACAACACAAGTGCGATGTTTGACGTAGGGTGGGAACAGTCAGCTTACTAGTGATAAAAAAGTTTTTGAAAAAAAGAAGGGAAAGTAATCTCTCACTTTATACTTCCACTTGTATACTCATCATCATTGTGTGTGTGTGTGTGTGTGTGTTTTTAATGTAACTTCAAATATACACTAAATGTGATTCTCGGGTCAAAAACGGATTTTTCTACATGGGCTGACCGATCCCATTCATTCTTTTTCTTTTTCTTTCCTCACAGCTTCTTTCCCTAGTCCCCATACTCCACCACTTCTGCCCATTCTCTGTTCATTGTCGGTGGGTTGGAACTTATTCATTCATTCTTGCAAGCAGCTTCTGCGAGAGAAACAGGATTAGGTTCTTTAGGTAGGAAGAGCAGGGGCTAAAGATGAAGATATTTCTGGGGGCGGAGGGGGATGAATGATGATTCAATTCTTTTCACTTGTCCCTCCTGTCAATTCTCTTCAGCTTTCATCTGCTTATAAATAACGTCAACTCGCTTCATAATTACTAAAAACTCATGCTTTCAGTCGTTTAGCCAGAATCCCTTATTAAAAACTTTTGACAGTACTTTTTTTTTTTTTAAATTGGAGTTATCAAAATAACGTTAAAGCAGAAAATATGCAACATCTTCGAACAACTTTTTTATGAATACCTAACGATTTTTATAACTTATAACATTTTTATAAAAAGAGACTTGTAAAAAGGTTGGTGATGCAACCACTTTTTATTGCTGTTCAGATGGCCTTTTTACTGCTGCATTCCAAGCAATTTTCAAAGCTGTTTAAATGTTTTTCTTAATAAAACAGTTAAAGGAAATATGAGAAAAACTATTTTTTCTTTCTCTTCTAGTATTTTTGGTTGATGATTCAATTTGAAGATAATAAAAAATTGTTTAATGTTGATTGGGATTTATAATTTATTTGACAACGTTCCTTATTTTTTTATGGATAGCAAACTTTTTTACGTAATTTAAAAATAAAAAAAATAAATTCACGATTTTTTTTAAATAGGAAAATTAACTTTTCCTTTTGTTTTCTGATTTTTTTCAGTTATTTCCTCAAAAATAGTTAAAGTAAAAATATTAGACATCTCGTCACAATAGTGAGAAATTATTGCGTAATCATTCCCTTTTTACCCCAATTTTGAAGTAATTCAAATTCAAGACATTGGAATATCATTGTCATATCAAAATAAATGATTGAATGATTGAATTTTAATATTTTTTTTACATATTTTTAATCAATAACGAACATCTTGCTTTTTTTGTTGTTGTTTTATTTGAATTATCCAAATCATTTGGACCAAATGTTTATGATATTTTAAGTTTCTTTCAAAGAAAAATATCCCTTACTTTTAAATTTTATTTATTTATTCAAACTCTTATTTACATTAAATTTCATTGCGAGGTGAGAAAAAAGCTTTTTGTTTAGTTTGCACTATTTTTTTGTTTTTAGATTTTTAGCCTTTTTTAAACATTTCATTTATGAAATATTGCCTCATTAAAAAAAAAAAATCGACAATGACCATGATGACCAGATTAAGTCTTAATTTCAACTACAAAAAATAAAAATCGGATTTATTTGTAAATAGTAAATAATAAATATCTTTAGTTTTTAATGAAAATTCAGTTTAATAAATTTATTAACCGTAAACAAAGTTTTAGGGTCACCAAAAATGTGATAAAGTTACATTTTATTAAAAAAACGTGTGAAAAAAACTTTTTCTTTATGATTTAAAATTTTTCTGAAGTCTGGATGATATCCCAACTTAAAGTTAGTTATGATCACATTTTAAAACAAATGTTGTCTTATTTAAATTTGGAGTACACTGTACAGTAATATTTCATTTATTTTATTTTTAACTATTTATTTACTATGCTTACCGGACAGTTTTAACTTGTGCGTAGAGATAAATTTAACAAAATATTTAGCAAATACCTGTCCGATTTCAGTAGCGATACAATTTCAAGTATATTGGATGTATTTTTTTTTTAGTAGACACCTACACAAAGTAAAACTCATTGAGTAAAGAAGGTATAAGCGAAGCGTTTATTTTCGATACCGAACCAATAGATATGATGATGAAGCCATCCTTTTTACACCTGCTAAAAAACATTTGATATATTCCGTGGTCTTTTCAAAAAGTCAGAAAAGGAAATTTAGGGATAGAAAAAACAACAATTTTTCAATGAGGAAAGCTGCGTGCGAGCGTGTGCGCGTGTGTCTCGAGTACACGTGTCCTCCGCACGAGTAATAATTACCAAACATAAGTTAGATCATCATATTTTTCAATCCTTCCCGTCATACGTATACGAGTTTATTTTATTCCGTATATGACATTTTTGTTTCACTCCAACAAATATTGATCTTTTAACTTTTTTTTAATCTAAAATTAAAATAAATAAAAAACAAAAATTAAAAGCAGAAACATTTTTTTCAGGAAGCGTGAGGGTTAATGAAGAAAAAAACAAAAAAACATGGTTTTGGCTAGTTGAGTAATTTTTATTATTTTATTTCTTTAAACAAAACTAAATCTTCGGTTAATTATAATTTTGAAAAAAGAAAAAAAAAAAAAAGCATCTTTAAAAACTAAAAAAAAAAAAAACGACCTTATTATCCAAAAAAAAAAAAAAAAGTTTAAAGCATTTTTTTCACACTATAATGCAGAGTAAAAAAAAAAAAGAAAAGAAAAAAAAAGCCCTTTTTTAAATCCTAACTATCATCAATAATTAGGACTTTACTAGAGATAAATACTGTACCTTCCCTTTTCATTCAATGAATTTTATTTCGATGTAGATTTTAGCTTCATTGATATTCCTGTTCAGCAGGAAAAATGATTCAACTCTGAGCTGTCTTTTTTTTTCTTTTTAAGTTTTCAGAGAGAGAGAGAGAGAGAGAGAGATGCGTAGACCAGAACAGAGTTCATTTATTTTTCTTTCATTTCTATCTCTCTTAGTCGTGTGTGTGAATGAGAGATTTCTACATCCAATATTCATATCGTTGATTTTAAAAGTTGACCGTTGTCATAGAAAAAGGCGCTTTGATGAGATCTATCTACTTACTTCCCACCTGCTCAGCAGATTTATTTTAAAAAATGAATGTCACCGACCTGTCACTAAATGCATTGAACATTTGACCTGTTGACCTATTATATACTCACCCGCAAAGCAAGATGCAAAATAAAAACAATTATTCAGGAACAGCAAAGTTTATGAAATTAAAATAAAAACATTCTATTTTTTAAGATTCTAGCGTTAGAGAAATATTTTTAGAAGTACATAGAAAAACAATAACTGACTGCAGTTTATTTATTTATTAAAAAAAAACAACTGAATATTTTACCACTAAGTACCCCATATTTTTCGCCTGGTTCCGTACAAAGATAAGCTTAGGAAATATATCAATGAAGTGATCAAATTAAAACCACCAGCGTATCGATCTTAGTTTCGAAAGTTGTTCTCCTACCTTGTCTCCACTCACTTCATTACTTGTTTGTTTAGTGAAATATGTAGGTTTCCTCGTCTTAATTTGCAATGCCTGCTGTGTAATTTACTTTGTTGACACATTTTTCATACTGAAAGATGTTTTTTTTTCTTCATTAAAAATAAAAAACTTAAAGATACATGTTGATATGGGGACAACTCAAAAAGTCTTCTTCATAAATTAAAAAACTTATGTGAATCCAATTAAAATACACGGAAATAAAGTCATTTCCAAAGATTTAAAAATCTGAAAGGAACTCAACTAATTAATTAATAAAAAAATTATTTTCAGTGAACATTATTTTGTTACTGAGATGGATGTTCGTGATATTCACAACACATGATTTTACACAAGTTTTAAGAAAAAAAAATCAGCTTGAGAAAACATCGAACTAAATAAAAAAAATCGATTGATCTCATAGCATTATTTTTTAAAAAATAAATTAAGGTACCAAATGTGAATAATTCAATGTATGAAACTCCATTTTTTTAAAAACTCAATAATTAAAAAAAAAAAAAAAACCCAACCAAAGGAGAACAAGAATTATCATATACACACCGAACAATATGAATCTTTATGAAAAAGAAAAAAGGTAATCAATATTTTGCAAGTAAAAATTTTCCATAAATTTTCCCCACAAATGAGTTAAAAATCGTAGTTGAATAAGTCAGAACATTTCTGTTCACGCCTGCAATTCGTTTGTGAATAATTTTTTTTTACTGGTTCTTCCAAAGAAACTATTTTCTTTTGGAACGTATCAGTGGCTAAGTAACACACAGAAATTACAACGGGTCTATTTTAAATTCGCTATTTATAATCTACCAAATAAAATATGACATGCAACGGTAGATCCTACTGAAAAATATCTTCTTACCAAAAATAAAATATTATCACCGATGTTTTTTTTATATTCTGGATAGTTGTTTTTAAAAAGTAGAACTACAAAAGTTCGTTGAAAAACGAGGATACATTATGAAAAGAAAAGTCCAAAACTTAAAAACAAAGTTTTATCATCCGAATAAAGAGGAAAAATCAAAAGGATTAATTAAATAGAACCTTGGAAATTTTGTTATTTTTTGTTTTATTTTATTTTATTTTATTTTATTGCGTTAATGCTGGACTTGGAATTTGTACGGGAAATTTGAGCGTTTTTGTTTTGTTTTTGCCCTCCCCCCTCAATGAAAAACATTGATTTGTAAACTTATCAAGAAATAAATGAAATTATTCTTGAAACGTTTCATTTTTTAGAAAATCTTTTTAAAAATATAGGTACTTTCAAAAAAAAGAAAACAGTGATACCTAAGTTTATCTTTATTTAAACATTTTATTTTAGTTTTACTTCGAAATTAATAGATTTCCAATAAGCTGTATTTCAAACCGAATTTTGATTTTTTTTTTTTTTTTTTTTTTTTAAATCGCTAAAATCTGCCATATGACAAATCTCTCAACACAAAAAAAATAATTCTCTTTTAAAAGTCTTTAAAAAATAAAATATACTTTCATGGAACATTATTTGAAGAAAATTAACTGATTTTTAAAAAATTAAATCTGAATTAAAATTAGCTGATTTTTTTTTTAATTAATCTGAATTGAAACAAATATTACTTACTTTTTTTACATTAAGATATATATCACAGAAAAGTATTTTTTATGAGGTGTTGACAAATTTATCAATAACCAGATGATTGAGATTTAAGGGTGAAATACTTGTAATAAAATTACATGACGATTACAACCTAAATGCCTTTTAATATATTTTTTTTAACTACCCAACAATCTTAAAAAATTTAAATATTTTTAAGCATTCTTTTATTGAATTTTAGGTACTTCAGCTTTCATACAATTGCATACAAATTTACAGATTTTTCTGATAAGAGAAAAAAAAATTTCAATCAATTTAAATTTAATTTGAAATAATTCAAAGTATTTTGCTTATTTTTGCTGGGAATATTAAATTTAATCTATTAGCTTGGAATAAAAAATAAAAGCTTCAAGAAAGGTTTTCATTTTTTTTAAGAATCAGAAACAAGGAACTGATTCCTGCTTATATTGTTCTTTAAATATTAAAAATAAATCAGCTTCAGCAGATATTTTTCATTATTTTGAAATCTAGAAAACTGGACAAAGTAACTTAAGTTTCCATATTGACTTAAAAATAAAATAATTATATATGTAAAAAAAAATTATATGTTATATAATCTGAAATTCTATTTGTCTTAAGAAAAAAACCCCCAAAAAAACGAATATAGTGAAATATAGTAACTGAACATCATGCAAATCATCGTTATTGTCAAGATTATTTTTTGCAAATATTTCATCATCTATCCAATCCACTCAGTGAAAATTTTTCATGATAAACATACATTAGACATGTGAAATGTCTTTGAGTAATAAACCAGTTTTCAACTGTAAATTTAGACAATTTAAAAAAAGATGTGATGGGAACATTTGCAAACACCTCATGTTTATAATACGATTGAAAAACTTTTTGCATATTTTTTGAGGGAGTAGATTTAGAAAATTTCAAGTACATGCCTGTAACAAATCATATTGAATCATGAAAATAGAAAGTAAGGACAAAGTTTACAACTAACAAAGAGGAGGATAATAACTGTACAATGGTTATTATCCTCCATATTCAAAGAGAACTTCCTTCAAATGTATTATAAAAGCATAAACTTTACAAGAAAAATGGCAGCTTTTAACCACACTACCCAAATGAATCTACAAAGAATTATGACTGATTTACCTAACAACCAACACTAGTAGTTATGATAAGGGTGTCTAACAAAATTATGACAGAACTTTAACAAGGGACTTGTTGAAATATACAAAGATCTCTCACAATTTCCTAAAACTATTTTGAAAGCACTGGGATTGGCTAAGTAAATGATTGCTAACAGCATGAATTCTTATAAACTAAAATGATATTCTAGAAGCATCATTAAAAAATGGGAGAAAAAGAACAACAAAGAATATCAGTTTTAAAATCTGCAGTAATTATTTTTATGCTAAGTAGACCCCTAAAGATTCACAAAACCCCAGAATATTACTCAAGTTCATGCATAGCCTCCTGGATTAAATGAAAATTGGAAAACTCTGAAAGTAAGAAATCTATGTTCATTTACTTCCCCATTCAACAGTGATATATTCCAAAGAGAAGGCAAACCAGCTTTAAACATAGAAAGAATTTTTCCCCTAGCAATCAGCTAAATTTTATAAAATCCATCATCTTTATAAAGTATAAATATCAAGTGCACAAAATCAAATAATAAATATTTATTTTAAGATGGACAAAAGTTGTAATCCAAGTTTGTAACTTTTTGTGACAATGTATATTATTAAATTAACTTTACCTTATTCTATGAAATATTTTTGCTTAGAACATTTTTTGATTTCTGATCTACTTCAAAGTGTTTTATTCTTCAAATTTACATTATTTGAACTTGTCATAATTCTGATGGTTTTAATGCTTTCTTTTAGTAACTTATTTTTATTATGAAGACAGTCATTTTTATATACTCTCAGAATTTTACTATAAATTAAGAAATAGATAAATTATAAAAAAAAAACATTTGATTAATTTTGAAAGGAATAACACTGATTTGTTATTTTTTACAAAACAAGCCAATATTTATTTGGTTCTGTCATTGCTTTTCTTTAATATATGCCTTACTCTTCGATTAATATCCAATATTCTGTTGATGAGATTTGTTTTTTTTTAATCAGCAATAATGATTTTTAAATAGCATTTTGGTAAGTGTTGTATTAAGGCTAAAAAAGATAATTGTTGCTATATATTTTGAGCGAGCAGTGTTTGCAGAGTACACATGTACAGGAATTATGCCAATAATTTATTCTAGATCAGCATTTAAGTACACCAGGCTGTAATCAGTATTCGTAGTTTTGAATGCTTTTCTTCTGACAAAATCCTCAGAGCATTTGGCATAAATGCTATACCACCCATGATTCTAGCCTCTTAAGTTTTAATTTTTATTCTATGTATTTTAGATGAGGAAAGTATTCAGTATAAGTAGAATATAGCTAATGTAATATGGTGATAAAGCCCAAAGCAGTTTTTGTCTAGTGCATATATTCTTTTGTCTATTACTTGCTATTGTTCGGGGTTCATTAATACTTTTGGGTATACTTAATAATTCAGTTGGCTGGGCAATTTGAAGTTTTTTTTTTTTTTAGACACATCACTGTTGAAATAATGACCATGTAGTGTAAAAAATATTTTAAACAGAATTCTGATAGACTAATCCCATATATAAAGTTTCACTTGCATTAGCTTCTTGGCATCACAGGAAGAAACTCAAGGATAATTAAGCTATGGATGATATGAAATTGTAGAAAGCAAGTCTGTAATCTAAGGTTCATAGTTTATGTTATACTAAGAATGAGTTGTTATTAATAGCTTAAACAGATTTTACGAGTAAAAAGATTCTTTTTTGATACAGTTTATATAATCAGAATTTTTTTCTGTAATAAACCTTGACAAGAGGAATATAAATTAGGGTTATCAACAACATTTTTTATAAAACATCATAGCAGTAATTACAAATCATATAAAGATATTAATAAATTGAACACAAGAAAATTTGTTTATACATTTGATGACCATTGCTGTGTGTGTGTGTGTGTGTGTATCACCTATAAAAACATGTCCTCATAAAAATATGCAGTAAAAATTAAATATATAAATATTTGTTTGCAGCTAGATGTTTGACTCCAAAAGTAGCATGTATATTACTTTTGATGGAACTAAATTGTATTGACAATCATGCATGGGGCTTTCACAAATTTTCTTAACCTTTTCAACATGATTTGTGTATACCATGTAAGCTGTGCACCAAAATAAATATTTGAGTCTTTTTGTTTGATGCTGATTTATTGATGAAAAATAGTTTATACATACCATACTCAGAGTTATGTACAAATTGGAAAAGATTGATTTTTTTTTTTTTTAACTAAAAGATGAATTTGGTAAGTAGCCAGGGAATTCACTCGACATCAGCCCAGTTGAGCATATAGGAAACAATCTGAAAGAGTATGTTGAAAATGTCCTCTTGGACTTGCTCAAACAACAGACATTCGATGCAGATGCATTTTCATCCACAGATCTTTTTCTTAACTATCTGCACTCCTAAAAATTGCCTTCTGAAAATTCAATATTGTTGAATACAGAAATTAAGTTAGTCTGCAGTAATTCATTTTGATGTCTTGAATGCCACAGTTATGGGCATGTAAGGAGAGTTGAGTGATTCTAATAAAAGCCAAATTGTTATGTCCAGAATAGAGTGGAAAATTTCAAAAACTGCACAGCTTATGGGGTGCCTATATTCACTTGTAGTGAGTACCTATCAGTAGTGGTCTGTAGAAGGAAAAAAATCATAAACTGTAGACATTGGACAGCAAAATTTATCTATAGGAGAAGTGAATGGATGCTTTCCCACCAAGTACAAGTCAATATAATGGTCACTATGGAACAATTTGTAAATAAATTTTATCAATGACAAAGAAGAAATGTATCACAACATGATCCATGTGGTTTATGGGGATGCATAGCTTTAGCTCAGTCAAAATACCTATACAAATCAATGTCCAGTGCTGTAATATATTTGATATGCATCAAAACTAACATTGGTATCAACAAAAGACATTTGACTGGTTCAGGGAGTGCTGGTTTCTCTTGAATAAGATACATATGTATTACGGTAAAACAATGAGATTGTAGGAGCAGTATGATGGTTTGGGTAATGTTTTACTGGGAAACATTGTGCCCTGTTATTTATGTGTAAAGTACTTTGGTAGACATCATCTATCTCAACACCATTAAAGACCATATCTTCACGACAACTGCCTACTATAATGGTTGTAACATTATTCAGGTGGATTATATGCTCTAATATATTATATACATTGTATAGGAATTATATCAGGAACATGAAAGTGTCTTTACTGTTTTGCCTAGCCACTGAACTCCCCAGAACACAATTCCAAAGAATTGATACTTAAATCTATGTCATACTCACATTCAAATAAAGTTTCTTTATCTGACTTAGCTCTGAGTCATTTGAAAATTGGAGGTAAAGAGTTTGTAATGGGAGAAAGAGACTGTAATGAGGGAATAGATGGATATTTTAAATCAAGGAAGTATTTGTAAATGTTTTGAAAAGCATCCATATTTAGAAGCATGGTCTATCTTCTCAGAAAAATCCCAATTCTTTCTGAAATTATTTTATAAACATGCCTCATTTTAAACCTTTCATAGCATCAACCATTAGAGGAAATAAAGTCCAAACAGAGCACTTTCTATAACACAAGAGACTTGTTTCAGACCAATTTTCTAGTTTTATATAAACCTCACTATTAGACAACTAATTTAGTAGATAACTGAATTAGTCTTAATAATAAAAACACAACAGAATATAAGATGCATAGATTTCTATATACTATAAAAATGGTTCAAACCCTGAACATAAGTAAATACTGTAGTAATCTATAATTAGATAAGACAAGTATTTAGATAATTTTCCAACAGCTGCTTCAAAATGATTAAGAATTTAAAATAAGGTTCATATTTAATAAACTATATAGTAAAAAAAATAGTATTCGCTTCTCAACATATAATCTACTCTATTAATATTAAAGATGTTGTTCTAGTTGCTATGTAAACATTGCTTATTTGATTCTATAGAATTTTGAATATTTTTTAATTTCACTTATGCATAAGTTAACAGATATCTATAAAATTCTGGTGACTGCTAATATCTTGGCAGTAGATGACACACAGATTAGAGAATATGAGATTTTGCAATCTTTCAGTGTTAATAATAATATAAAAGATTGTTTAGACTAATAATTGACTGTTAGAAATAACTTAAAATCTAATATTTGATATTATAAATTTTGAATAATATATTTTTTTCTAGATATTTTGTATTTCATGATCTAGAATTAAATAAAAGAAATCATTTTCAAAGAAAAAATATCTTGCTAAAAATAATCTACCATCAGGATTATAAGTTAATTTCTTACTGTTAAGTTAATGTTATTTGGAAAAAGCCCAAAAGGCAACTGCATTATTCTGTTTGTTAGATATATTTGAAGTGCATGACCTATTATAAATAAATAGTTCAAGAGTACACATTGTTTCTTTCAAACAAATCATGAAAGCAATGAATAGTCAAAATAAAGAAATTAGGTTGATAAAATAAATATAAAAAAGCTTCTTAAACAGATTTGTTTTAATCCTGTTCATTTTGGCTATTTACTTTCAATTGCTTTTGACCTGAAAAAAAAAAAAAATGAAATTACAAAGTCAAACATATATTCACCAAACCCTTATGGCTAAATTTTTATTTGACTTGGTAACAGGTTTGTCAATGTTAGGTTTCAATTGTAGGCAGGTTTTTCATTTCTTATTATTCATTAAAATAATGGAAATCCCAGCTGAACTAAACTAAAATGAAATTTTATTATTACAGTGCAAAACCAGATGATAAATATAGATATTATACACAGATCAATAACAATGTATTTAAAAGTATTCAGCAGATATGTTTGGAAAAAAAAAAAAATTTATGCATCAAAATCATTTATTTTTTTAAAAATTGCTTAAATAAACAAGAGATCTTTTAATAAAATAATAACTTTATCTTATAAAACATAGGAAAGGGCATCTTGTTTTAAAACAAAGTTTCGGTTCATACCCAAATTTAAAAGTAAAAATAAATTTTAATCCATCATTCCTATTAATTACAACAAGTTCCCTCCATTAAAAATGGTAATCATTGGAGTAAAAATATATATAGGAATATGACTTAAACTGTGTGACCAACCCCCAACATCAAAGAGAGATAATATATTCTTGTGTTATTTTGTTTGTTATAAGTAAAACAATATCTTTAAATAGATAATTATAAAAAGCTTAAATTTAAACAAATTGACTGTATAATACAGTGTACTTTTTTGTTTTCTAATCTTCTATAACTATTATTATTAGTTCAATCAATTTAGTAACAAACAAATAGAAAAATAGGCTTACCATACATCCTGCTTTGGCTCAAGACTGTCCCATATTAAGGGGTTTGTCTTAGTGACATCAGCTATCAGTATTGTATGTGTGTATGAGACCTGAAATTTAAGTGGTGTTGGATCATCATGAAAACATTTTATTATGTCAGAAAACTAAACCTATAATAAAAATTTAAACTGTCCTAGTTTGAGGCTTGTAAATTATGGTAAGTTTATATAAAAAAAACACTACTGGAAGACTAATGTGTTCTTCCAAGAATATAAAATCAATAAATACAGTAAAACTTCGGTTTACAAATTTAATTCATTTCTGAAGGCCATTCATGACCCAAGATGTTTGTAAACTGAAACTATTTTCTCTATAGGAATCAATGTAAAATGGATTAACCTATTCATGGATCCCAGATGACTGCTTATTTAACCTTTTACATCAGTACTTTGTGCACATTTTCATACACAAAACCAATGAAAATCATTAGATCAAACACCAAAAAGGATAAACAATACCAAACAGTTAAATATAAACAAAAATTTAATTCAATTTTACCATGCGAACACCATTTTCATATTTGGCTATGATTTCTTTCTTCACCTCTGTTGTAGCATACCTATGAACAATAATGAGTATGTCCCCATTCACATAAATACAGTAGTAAATACTGTATGTTGGTCTGCAGTTGGAGATTCATTGTGAAATTCACTTAACTCACTTCTAGCAGTTGACTACTTATTCTATGCACTGCTGGTGAATCTTATGTGCTGTTCTTGTCCTAAGTATTATTGTTCATTACCAAACTTCATATGATTATTCTATTCAGTAATATTCTCTAGGTTACAGCAACCTCTATCGTAATTTTGGTCATTTTTCTTTTCACTTTGATGCTATCATTATCCTTCATTGGCCCCATGGTACCTTATTTAATAATTTATATAAAAAAAAACACAATACACAATGAAATTCAAGAGAAGGCATGGCAAATTTGAGCAGGGATGTGTATAGAGCGAAAGTTACACCACAACTGATACTTGCCTGCCAATACTCCTGGCTTGTCACCCAAGATGTTTTTTATTAGGAAAATTTGTTTGTAAACCAAGATTCCACTGTATATGAAACTTTTACTCACTTTACCAACAAAGATCATATGGTGTTATATTTTTTATTCAAAGATTGCAAAAAGAGAATTTATAATGGTTGCATAAAGACTGAATGTATAATAATCTAGATTGGATAACTACTATTTTTTTCACAATTACCATAAAAAAATTAGAAAATCAAATGTTGATCACTAAGTATACAGCTTAAAGATAAGAAAAAACTTATTTCACACAAAAAATATTCATAAGGAGATGCTGAAAAGTTCTTGTCCTGACAAAAACTTAAAAAAAGCTTTGATGTTTCATCATTTATTTACATTATTTACATGCAGACTATTATCACACTGTCCTACGGAACAATAGCCTAATGTAGGGGTGTCAAACTCATTTTGGTTCATAGGCCATATATCAACCCAATTTCATCTCAAGTGGGCTGGACAGTAAAATCATGGTATAAGAACTGAAAATAGCAATTTCAAAATATTCTTTTTGTTTTAGTGTAAAAAAGTACATTCTGAAAATGTTCATGTTTAAAGAACAATTTTTGTTTTTTGCAAAATAGTGACAAGTGAAAGTGGGAACTGTTAAAGAAGACTGAGTTATCACACTGCCTTGTAAATTCATACAATTTATAATTAAAAAAGAAAAATATTTAAAAACACTTTTTTTTATTTTTTATCATTTATTTTCAATATGTTCCTGAAACTTGGCATCTTTTTCCCTTTACAAGAGCATCAATATCAAGTGTCAAATCCTGAGTAGCAGCTCATTTCAAGATGTCATTTAGGTGCTTATGTGTGAGCCTTAGGTACAGCTTTGTTTTATTGATGCTCATTACAGAGAAAACTTGTTCACAAAGGTTGCGGACATGCACAAAAATTTTGCAGCAAGGGCTGTCAATTTGGGGTATTTTGGCAAGAGATACTGATAAAATGTGTCCAAGCCCACCGAGGTAAATTTGTTCTTCAAATCTGAATCACACAGCAAGTCACTCATTTCAAGTTGGATGTTGATAATCAGAGGCATTGACTGTAAATGGCAAGGGAAAAACTGAAATCCATTTCAAGTTCATCAAAAATCTGAAACCATTGCTCAAACACTCACATTAATCCTGTGATATTATTTCTGTAACATTCATGTCACAACCACATCTTTTAGACAAGGAAAATGAGCAGGGTCACCACCTGACAGTTATGTCTCCCACAAAGCTAACATATGCTTTCAAAATGCTGTGACAACTTTTTTATGGCTTTGCAGCATTCTGTTCAGATTACTGAAGTGCTCTTTAATATCCATGATAAATGCTAAATTTTGTAGCCATTCTGGTAATTGAAATTCTAACACTGGTTTGCCTTTTTTTCTCTATGAACTGTTCAATTTCTTCTCATAGATTAAAGAAACACTTCAACACAGCAGCTCAGCTTAACCATCTTACCTTGGTCTGATATGGCAAGTCATATGTAATGTCAATATAAACTGACAGGATTGTCAAACTGATGGCGATTTAGACCTCTAGTTCAGATCAAATTAACAGTTCAGACAACAACTTCCATGACATGATCCATTTTTAACGATGTCCTCCATTTGCAGTTTGTACTTTCTCTGTGAACTGCGTCACAAAACCTGCTTTTTTCCCAATCATTGATGAAGTGCCATCTGTAGTCACGCTGACAGCATGGGCCCAGTCCACTCTAACTCTGTGTAGCACTCCAATGAAAGATGAAAATGTCATTTGTTGTTGTGCTGTCCATCATAGGAACCAACTCCAGGAACTCCTTGATGACAGCTAAAGTCTCGTCTACACCACAAATGAATATGGCCAGTTCTGTAATGTCTGTGCTCTCATCAATTGCAACAGAAAATGCAATAAATGACTTGACTTTGTGCTTCAGTTGCCTGTCCAAATCTGCAGAAACATCTGAAATCTTATCTGCCACTGAATTTCTCATCAGGCTAATGTTGGCAAAAGTCTGTTGCTTCTCAGGGCATACAATTTCTGCAGGCTTCAGTATGCATGTTTTCATGAGTTTACCCTCACAGTACAGCTTTGATGCTAATGCTATTTCTCTAGCAACAAGATAGCTAGATTTCACTGCTGCCTAATATCTCTGCTTTGGGTTAAAGCAGACAGTTGTTTCTTCAGATCAGCTAACAATTTATTTACTTCCTCTCTTCTCATTTGTTCTTGCAAGTTATTGTATATGTCGGCATGATGAGTCTCATTGTGGCACCAAATGTTATATTCTTTGAGCACCGAAACCTGCTGTGCATATAGGTTTCCCATTCACCTCCACAAATAAATAAGAAAAGGACCACTTTTCTTGAAATGATCTACACTCTGTATCCACTTTTCTCCTTTTTGACAAAGACATTTTGGGTAAGGTAAAACAGAGTGAAATATTGACCTAAGGAAAGAAAACATATTATTAGTCATTGAATTAATTTAAAAAAATATATTTATTCTAATACAATATTTAAACAAATCTTTAAATAATTTAAGAGAAGTTTTCTATCAGAAATTGAATCAGTGACACTATCCTCAGTCATACTCAAGCAATCAACATTCACAATAATAAGTAAGTAAATATATAATATAATTTTTACACTTTTCAAAGTCATCTCATGGGCTGGATGAAACCCTACATACAGCAAGCCATTTCAGGTTCACAGGCTGTATGTTTGACACCCCCTGGCCTAGTGGTTTAAAATGTTGGTTCATGAATGTGTACTAGGACACTGTGGAAACAGGGTGAACAATAACTGAGCAATACTAAATAAGAACTAGATGAGATATCCCTAGACATGGGCAGCAGAACAAGGATATTCTACACCTGTAGATTAAATTCTACACCTGTAGATTAAATAAAGGGTTCAGTTTGAAATCCCTTGAAGGTTATCCAGATCAACAAGCACCTGATGAAGGTTAAAAAGCACAATGACCAAAGCATTATGATAACAACAAAGATGAGGACAATAGTTTGCATATAATGATAACTCATCCCAGAAATTCAGACAGAAATTTGGTCATTTAGTCAGATTTAGGGAAGTGTGCTAAGCTGAGAGTTTTTCAAAACCCACTGATATAATCTATATCTATAATTCTCAAAATGTGCGTGTGTGATTGGATGTTATTTATGTGTTTCCATTTTTCATCTGATTTTGGTGAAATTTGGTTTGTTTGATAGATGATTATTCAGTGCCAGTTTTTATTCCAAATGGACTGGAAAAAATTACTATCTTATAGGTGAAAACAAAAAAAAACAAAAAACAAAAAACAAAAAACAAAAAAAAAACTGATTTTTTACAATTTGTGCAAAAATCAAAGGCAAAATTTAATGTCTGTAAAAAACAGCATACTTATTATTATGACGGTCCATGGAAGAGGTTCCTTCCTTGCAAGATTCAGAATGCAAAAATGGCCCTTTCCAGGGCCATCCCCATTCAAATTGTTACCCCCCCCCCATTCGGGGATGTGCCTCAGTTGCACCCAATTTTTGTTACTAATAATGATTTTTGGGTGGGCCAACTAAACTTAAACTGCTCCAGTTGAACAGCAAAAAATTCCCAGTAATGAAACACCCAGTCAAAGATGGGTTATACTGCTAGTTCAGCATAATTCTCTTGTCAGTGTATGGATAGACCTGATGGCTGGGTTAGAAGTTAGGTTAAATCAACAGGTATGATAAGAGGCAACAGGATGGAAGTGAAATAATTTTCTGGGCTTGAATTATAGTTAGTAAATTTATGTATCACTTCAAAGTTGATGGTATTGAAGTAACTGCAGAAAATTATTTAGAGTTCTTTGACAAGGATTTTTTTCAGTGGTACAGCTTTAACCTAAAGAATATATTCATGAAAGACAATGATTCTTCACATTCTATGATATTGACTACTACTATAGCAAAAAAACGGTTCAACAGATACCAAATTAACAGACTGGCTTCCAGCTTCTTCAGATACTCATCAACAGCTTTGATATTAATAGAGTAGATTATATGTTGAGAAGAGAGTACAAATAGATAACTTGTGATCCATCATTAAAAAAGATGTATATGAAAACAGAAAACAATATAAAAAAAAAAAAGAAGACCTTGTGGAAGCAATAGAAAGTATTACATGTTAAAGACAAAGTGGCTAAAAAAATCAATGACTGAAAGGCGAATGAGCCAATATTAACATATAAAATAACTTATTCAGATATATGTGTTAATCAAAACATACTTCTATAACCAATATCTTTTGGAGTAATGTACAAATAAAAATTTATGTTGCCCTTAGTTTCTGTGCATAATAAAATCTGATATCACCAAAACAAATTAATAATATTTTTGAGAGAGAGAGAGAGATATATAAGCTGAAATTGATTATTACCAATTTTAGTATATATAATCTTGCATAATAAAATATGAGATAATGCATATGAAACAAAAAGAAAAACTACAAGTGTTAGCATAGCTGCATGATACATAAAACATTTTCAGTTGTTAAGACTGCTTTTATAAAAGTTGGGGGTAAAGTAGAGAAAGATGAGTAAAAAAGATGAATGCACTAATTCAGATACCTAGCATTCTGAGAACTGCAAAATTGTAACAAGTTTTGTGTATTCATAAAACATACACACAGCCACAGGCACTTTTTTTATCTATTAATACTTTATGACAGCCTGCTCACTAGGGCTAAAACATCAAGCATCTTGCAAGTGTGATATTTGCAATTCTTATCTAAACACAGTATCCTTGTTCAAGATGCCCGAAAGTGTATCAGAACCATTCATGGTACTTAATGACAGCAACAGCAACCATTGTTTTGTAATGCATAATGTCAGAAGCCTGACCTTTCATAAGTCTATAACTGAAGATCAATAATTGGATTGAGTCAAATCTGCACCTTTCCACCTTTCTCTCTTCAGCTATCAACAGATGCTCTCAAATTGATTGAGTTGCAGATTTAAAAATGGATCAACAAAAAGCAAGTAAAGTTAATAACATTGTAAGGGACAATACACATTGTGTTATAAAGAACTGGCTATGATCCTATCCAAGTAATTGAGTAATGTCGGTCTGGTTTCTTCATGAAGAGAAGTTTATCAATAAATATTTAACAATTTACTGAGCCATAGATTCAAAAGTGGATCATAAAGGGAAGATTATAAGACATTAAGTAGGACCTGTATAATGAACTACAATAAAATACACAGTAATTGCCTGTTAATGTCTTTTTAATGGAATATTTTATCAATAGATACAAAAATATTTAAGAAGTTACAAATTTAAAATGAACAATAAATACATTTAATGTATAACTGAACAGAATTTTATATTCTCAGTGTTGATTATTAGAGAATATTTAACAATTGGCTATAGATTTACACCAAATAATATTTTATATTTAGATACTTTAACATCGTTTCTAACTTTTTAACTGCAGTGGCTCCAAAATTAAACCAAAATGCATTTGCGCAGGTGTGTAATTGCTTAAAGATACTAAAAGGAGTATAACTGGTGTAGGGGTTAATAAATTAGTCTTTTGTAATTTTCATAAAATCCAACTTCAATATTAACAGATTACCATAAGTCCCCAAAAGAAAAAGAGTATATGAATTTCTATAGTGAACCACCCTCATTTCCTTTGTGAACTGACTCCCAAGAGGATGCTTCCTCAATCACTATGATCTTAACCTGTTTAAGTTTTCTTCATATATCCACATAAACTGTCCTTCTTACTCTGTAACTCTCTACCTTGTTTAGCTCTTGCACTTTGTACAGGGCGAACATCATTGTAAAAAAAAAAGTTACATCCTTATGAAATGAATCGCATTTATGTAATAAAGTTCATCTAAAATTTACATGTGATATCAATTTTTACTGCAAATGAAGATATCTTGTCAAAGAATAAAATACATGAGAGTAAACACATTTTACCTGGTATCTGTACAAAATTACATTTGTAATTTTTCCAAAGCACATTTTAAAATGAAAATACAAAATTGCTTCCCGTGTCGCATAATACATGATGCAATGATTTTTGTTTCCATTTCTTGAATGATCAATGGAGACTGAATCAATATATGTAGCAACAGTGATTTTTTATAGGCCCAGAGTGCTAACATGACACCCAAGATGGACTGCCTCAAGGGTTCTAACTGTCCAGCTATTTACACATAACTAGATTCATGACTCTCTCAAGGGCATTGGCACATAGTGAATGCAAACTAGAGTTTGAACTTGGTTTGTCAATTTTCTGCTGTGCTATTAACCCATAGGCCACATAAAATAACCTTTTAGAATATTATCATTTTAGAAAGTCATCAATTTTTCTTCTTATGCAGTTGTAAGTAAAATTAACCTGTAAAAATATTAATAACTTTAAATCTAAACATCAAATTCACCTAGAAATAAATCATATACTGAATTATAATGGCCACTCAATGTAAATGGAGTTTATATATTTCTATGCATTCATAAAATACATAATTATGTTGGAAAGTAGATAAACATGCAAGGATTCCTGATGTAACTTGCTATCAAATTTTTCCCTTAAATTTAAAGCTTCATTATAAATAAGCATTTTACAAAATTGTTTTCCCAAAACAAATCAGTTGATGAGACAATGGTTACATTTTGCGTAAATGTTGCTTTCAGGCAGGATCATTAAATTTGCAATAAAATGTAGATATATTTATATTAGGAATGAGAAAGTTTCCATTGAAAACTATGTATTCAGTTTTGAGTTTTCAGAAAAGAACACAAGGAACTTTTGCACATAGTTAATATATTAATGTAATTTTCACCTGTAGGAGTTTCAAGTAATTGACAAAATATTTGATAATGAAAATGATAGTAAAATATATTTCAAATGACATACATTAATAATAATTATACACTCAAGATGAAAGCTTTCTTGTAGGGTGGGATCTTAAGTTGTAGGAGGTCAAAATACGGCTGTTAGCCCCAATAAGAAATCAGATTTGAATTACGTATTTATTGAATATGTGGATAGTATAAGAGTTATCCATTTAGAAAGTGGAATCAACAAGTAGAGTTCAAATTCCGTTTTAGTTTGTTGCATTCATTTTTTTCTTAATACTACTGGGAAAAAGCAGGGACTCATTTCTTTTCTCATCATCTATGGGTTAAATAGCAGGGCAAACTAGGCACATTAGCCTTGGATAGTAGTCAGTCTAGAAGGACAATGCAGAATTCAAAAAACCATAAAGAAGTCAACTGGAAAACATTTCATTATCTACATCAAGAAGTCAGGGCAATTGGCTATGTCATAAAGGGACATGGCATTTAAAAAAATAATAAAAATTATTGGATTATATGCAATTTAAATATATGGGGGAATTTAACTAAAGATTTCAATTTCCCATATTTTATAATAAATATATCTGTCCCACTTTTTACTGAGACTACAAATGTAAATGCAACACCACAAGGTTCTTTCATCAACAAGAATGCATTTGGCCAACATGAAAATCATCAGCAGCAGCAACCAACTCTCAACTACTACAATGTGATAATTCATGAAATATTTCTCCAACAAATCTATCTCATTCAACTACATATGTGTGCGCTGATTTTTTCCATACATCTATCTTGTGTTATATCACCAACTAGCTCTCAGCCTCCCATGACTGATATACAATATCTTCAAATAAACAAATGATCAAAGCTTGTAAATCACAAGAAACAAAAACATTTGACTTATCTCAACCATGTCTTATCTTCATTTGTTGTTTTCTCAGTTCCACTTTTTTTCTTGTTAATGCTAAGATCATGATTACAATAGACAAAAAATACATTTGATGAATTATATGATATAAGGTCATTCCAGAACATGTCAGGCCATTTTGAATCTCAAGAACTGACTGCACAACCTTGATATACTTTGTCAATCAAGCCTAATGGACCTTACTAAGATTCAGAAGGAGACATTCTTTGGTGGGGTTTCTCAATTAGCAGTGAAGTTCAAAATCTAGACAACACTAATAGAACTTCTAACAACAACAATACAAAATTCATAATCCTATCCTCTTTCTACTAAAATTGTAAATAAATTAGCTATCCTTAATACTAGGATCTTTGCCACCATGGAAAATTGGAGATATAATTAGGAAGAAAAATAAATCCAGCACCAATTGTACTCATGAAATAAATAGTTTACAGTGTAAAAGAATTTATAGCAGAGAAACATCACAAGATCTAAAAACTCATATCTATGAACATAAGAGAGATTTATGTTTAGGCAATCATTCAAACTATTGTAATATACAGGGACAAAACTGGCCATAACTTTGAATTTACTAATACCACCCTAATTAAAAAAGAACATAATTCTTTATGTAGAAAGTACTTAAAGGGCCTACTAATAATAATATTACCAACTATAAATACACTTCAAAAACATTACATCACCAACACTAATAGAATTAATTCTTAAAGAATCTAATCTATGTTTATCTAAAATAAATGGGATTTAAATTAAAAAGCTTGCAAATCAACAAAAATAATGTCTACTGGACACACTTACGAATATATATTATCATCTGAATCCCACATAGACAAACTAGAATTACTATACACTTACATAAAGCAATATTAACAATTTTTCAGGTAGGCTTGGAATCCATTAATTTCTTGAAACTTTGGATGGACATGTTGTCTCTCCTTCATTTCAGAATGTCACAAATTATACTAACATTGGTTTTAAAAGTCAAATGTATGTGAAACACAATTAACCAATGAAAATCAAATACAGAAGTAAAAATACTAGAATTTCTTTCTTTCTTTTTTTCATCCATATCTCATTACTGATGAAGATTTAATAAAAGTAAAACTTGTTAGATTGATAAACATTTTCTATTTGTTATTTACCTTATCATTCTGTTGGATTCCAATCCATATTTGATCCCAACTCATATTATATATATATATATATATATATATATATATATATATATAAATAAATTTCTCTGTGTTAATCTGTAGTTAAGACAATCTTTATAAATATAAATGACAATAGGAAAACACTATTAATTGCTGACGCGTTTCCTTGTTTAATTAAATTCATTTCGTTTTTTGCTTTGAGAAAGTCCACATTGGACGAAACGCATCAGAAATTAATAGTGTTTTCCTATTGTCATTTATATATATATATGTGTGTGTGTGTGTGTGTGTGATTTACAGATGGTAGAATTGTTAATGCTTTAGAATGAGAAATTGAATAACCAAGTTTGAATCCCGATCAAGTTTGTTACATTTACTTGTGTGATTTTAGGAAAGATATAACTTCATTCCTTCTTCCACTATGGGTTAAATACTAGGGCAGAATGTGCTCTTTAGCCTTGGGTTGGCAACCAGTCTAGGAGATGAAAGCTATTTGGAAACCTCATAGCACTGTACAACAGTTATCTGTATTTATTTCTTCTAAAAAGTGTGGTTGGTTCTGCACAAAGAAGGAGTGATAGTAGAAATCCGGTATTCATTTCTATGAAATCATGTATGCATTAATTTCAACTGTTCTTATTAATGACTGCATTGTTTTCTTCCAAGTAAACTGACACCTGACTGTTCAAAGACTGTTGAACATGTTGATAAAAAAAGTCATCAACAGCAGATATGACATCATCACTGTAATACTGGTTCCCAGTGAAGTGTTTTTGCATGTTGGGAAACAGATGATAAATTGGGACAACTCAGCAGAATAGGGAAGGTGATCAACCAGTTCAAAGACACAATCATCAAGGACTTGTGTGCTAGAGCATTGTCCTGATGAAAGACCCCTTTTGTCAGTTTTCCTGGACGTTTGATCTTGATAGCCTTTCATCAAGTTGGCATAGTACTCTCCATTGAAGGTGTGACCCCTTTGAAGATAGTTTTTTGGGGATGCAAAAGACACTGTGTTTATTGACTGAGGCAATCACCTTCTCTGTAGATGAAACAACACTGGCTTTCTTTGGAGCAGGTGAGGAGGAGTGTTTCTACTGCATGAATTGTCTGGCTCAAAATGATGAACCCAATACTCATCCTGGGTTAGGAAACATTCAAGAAAACCAGTTGGATCTGCTTATTTCCCTGTGATGTGATCAGCCTGGTTGGATTTTGATAAGGTGCCAGAAAAAGTGGTATCCACTGAGCAGAAACCTTCATCCTGCCAAGTTCATGGTGCAGAATATTATAAACATTCTCAGGAGATATTTTAATAGCATTGGCTATTTGATTTATAGTCAATCACCAATCATTCATCACCACATGGTGATGAATGATTGGTGATTGACAGTTGCAGGATATTCAGACCTTGTGTCATCTTCAAAACTCCTTCTCTCTTCTAAATTCATCTGCTCACTTTTGAACTATTTATAAAACTATGTAGCAACCATGTGAATATGAATATCCTTGGGACTCAACCCTTTTTCTGCAGGTAATTGATAATACCACAATGCCAAATTTTGTCCATTTTCAAGAGAAGTCACTACTAGTTACTTTAGAAGTGTTCTTTGAACAGTCAGATGTCAGTTTACCTGGAAATAAACAATGCAGTTATTAATAAGAAAAGTTGAAATTAACGCAAGGAAGATTTCACATCTCGAGCATCACTTCTTCATAGTCTATGAACTTTTCAGCCTATCCTTGTGTAATCAGATAATATGTGCAGTAGGTAGTCTAGATGTTCAGTTCTCAGAATTGAATTGTTAGGTACTCATGTGTTAAAAACATCACACACACACTCTTATCAGGTGAAAACTTCATCTGTCTTAATGTATGTTGGTAATTTTAATCACTTTTCTGAATTTTTGTTTGTTTTTTTCATTCAACTTACTATGCACATTTATCTTACCTCCTACTATTTTTTTCTCTCTTTTTAAACTTTCTGTTAATAGTGTGTGTGTGTATATATATATATATATATGCACACATGCTAACATCTGCATAACTTGCACATTAATTTTTTGTTAATTCTTGAGGCCCATACATTTAATGGAAGTTTTTCTAGCAGGGTTTACTGAGTGATGGAATCTGTCCACTTTCCAAAAAAGTGGATATTGGGACTTGTACTAAGTTAAAACTTCAAAACATTATAGCTATTTCACTCTCCCTGTCCATAACCCTCCCTCCAATCCATAATGCTTCTCCTTTGTAAGCCTGATTTTTTTTCTCTCTTGCTCATTGCATGTCCCCGCCCTTGTAACTATCTACTATACTAATTCAAATGGGGATAGGGAATGCACATGCATCCCCAAGCAACCCTCACATCCCCACTTCACCCAATGGGTCTTTTAGTCCTCAAGTACATGAGCGAGCTTGTCTCAGTGCCTTTAAGTCTCAGACCTAAATGATGTTTCTGATCCAAAGAGGAGTTCTGTTGCCTTGACTTCTGGACAACAAAGACCAACCCCTCCCCAACCTCATTGAGCACAATCTCAGTAATATTACCATTATAGCATGAGAAGTCTCTAGACTCATCAAAAGCCTTGACCCTAAGAAAGCCACTGGCCCAGACAAAATTCCAGTGGTTGTCCTTATGAATATCAACCCAAAATTATCCCCAATCCTAGCAAAGTTATTCAATTGATGCTTGAAGGAGAAATCCTTCCTTAGCCTATGAAAGGTGTCAAGTGTATGCCAGGTTTTCAAGAACGCAAGTGTGCGATATTCCCAGTACAGACCCATCAGTCTCCTAAGTATCATCATAAAGCCTTTTGAGGCCATAATCAATAAGAAGGTCATTGAGTACCTAGAAAAGAATAACCTCTTCAGCAACAAGCAGTATGGGTTTTGGTTGGCCTGATCTATTGCTGATGTTCTAACTACCATCACTCACAGTATCAGTAAGGCTCTTGATGAAAAACATACTTCGAGGACCAAAGCATTAGATATCACAAAGACCTTCAATAAGGTGTAGTACAATAGTTTATTACACAAACTCTCCAGTTATAGAATCACTGCAAGTGTCTATTCGATAATAAAATCCTTCCTAATAGGTAGGTCCCTGAAGGTAGTTATTAATGGCCAGTCCTCTGGTGCCCTAGCAGTCAATGCAGGCGTCATCCAGGGCTCACTTCTTGGACCAATCCCCTTTTTGATCTACATAAATGATCTGCTAAGAATATACTCAGATCATTTGTAAACATCTATGCTGATGACACAACTATATATGGGCACACCTATAAAACTCTCAATAGAGTTTGCCAACTAATCTATTTTCTGATTTTGCACAAACTACCCAATTAAGTAAAAACTGGCTGGTGATATTCAATGCTTTGAAGACCAAGCTAGTTTCATTCCATCATCACCGATCTGATCCTGAACTACCACCAATCAGGATGAACGATGATCCTCTCAGGGAAGCACCTTGCCTTGAAAGACTGTTGGGCCTTAAATGAAACTCATACATACAATCCATTGCTAAGGGATGCAGGTGAAATGGTTGGTTCCCTGTACTGTTCCAGTAAGTACCTGACTCCTCCTGCTATCGTCTACCTTTACAACAGCCAGATCAGACCAAAAATGGAATACTGTTGTCATATTTGGTTGGGAACTGCCCATATCACACTCTTCAGCCTTGATAGAGTTCAAAAGTGTCTTCAAGTCCTTGTGGGTGACAAATTATTTTCCAACCTTCAACATCTCTTCCACAGACGGGATGTGGCAAGCCTCTTGCTGCTCTATCGCTACTTCCATGGAAAGTGCTCAGATGCACTACATTCCCTGGTTACTCCAAGTCAAACCCTCACAGCAAGAATACACCATACCACTTACATAGTAGCAAACCACCCACATTCCCTCCATAGTCCATTGGTTCCACTCAAGAAGCTTCTTCCCATGAAGCATTGCTCTGTGGAATCCCAACAGGATGTTTCCCTGATCACTACAATCTTAACCTGTTCAAGGCTAGAATTAACTGTTATCTTCCCCACCTATCTTCAGAAATGGCCTCCTAATATAACCCTCTACCTCGAGTGACTCCCAAACCTAGTAAAGGGTGAACCATACTGTTAAAAAATGTTCAAATTATGTCTTAGCAAAAATATAAATGTTGGTCAAAATTTTGTTGGAATAATATAACAAATTACTAAAAAATTACCTGCAAAACACAATAACAATTTTCTTGGCATATGTGAAAGCATATTGCAGAAAATATAATTTTGTTTTTAAGTGATTTCTTGCAAGTTCTCTAAGGTTTGTTTGGTGTTAATTTGTAGTTTAAATGTGCATGTATCATCATCATCCCCTTGACTTTTGTAATCATAGGGAGGGGGATCTAAATGCAGAAGCCACACTGAATCTCTGTTATGTATCAGATATTGTAAATTATTTTTTTCATTATTAAACTGTGTTATTGACATTATCATTTGCATTATTCTCATATTTCAGAAGCAATTTTTTATATCAATACATGTGTCCTTGATAGAAAACTATATATAAAACATGTTTAAATAAATGCTAACTTTAAATTTATCTAGTGTAATCTAAAACCAGATTCTGAACTACTTTCAGCAACATGGTTATGTGACTCTAAAATCTGTTTAAAATTCTTATATTGGATTTCCATAACATTAAAATGTAAAAAGATATAACATATTTACATCTCCTTTTTGAAGATAGATAGACCTAGTCATAGCACTTTTATCTCTTTTCCATTATTTTTATCTATATTATTGCAATCAGATATAAGTAAAAGGAGGAATGATTATAAAAATAAAGAAATAAGCAGTTTGAAAAATATTCTTTTATAAACATAAATTGGCACAAAGTAGAAAAGTGAAACAAAATTTTCTGATTAGCAGGAATTTTGATATTGATCTGTTAAATTTAGAGAACAATTATTGATTGTTTATGCAAATTTTGATTTATGAGATAATTGAAAATTTTATGATTTCAATACATAATTTCATCATGTCAGTATCACATGATAAAAATGATATAAGCATTATAGACAGATTTTTGTCAGATATGCTAGGCCCACTCTATACTGTTTCATATAACAAAATATTAACCTCTTTCGAAATACATTAACAATTATTAATTTTCTCATTTTTTGGAGAATAAATAAATTAGTAAATCAAAGAAGAATTCATTTTAAGTCATTATACATCTCTTATATGCTGGTCCATAAGTTTTGTAGCCTGATGATGAAAAAAAAAATCCATAAATCAAATGAATATTATACAGTGAAAATTTCATATCAAATTTCAGTTAATAACTGTCAAGCTAGAGACTTCCTTATTAATCTTCCCATATGTATATATATATAATCTTCTACCTAACTGTGCTCACATACATTTTCAGCAAGTGCTGGTGACTGTCAATAGATTCAGTTGTTTTTTGTTTGTTGACTGATTGATTTGTTTTTCACTGCTTACCCCTTGAGTTATTTAAAGCCGAAACTTATTTCAGATTGTAGGAGGTTGCTTACAGTACCTGGTTTTCCCAAGTAGTTCCCCATCTAAGTACATTTTGCATGAAGGAATTAACATCTACCAGTTTCCTATGTGCTTTTATGTACAATACCATTTGCCAAATTGCTATTGCTAACAAACCAAAAATAATGATGAATTACTGATGGGAAGGTTCACCCTCTACTGCCATACCACTAATATTTGTCTCTGATATTGTGGGCAAACATAAAAAACAGGAAGTATGATTTTCAGAATGATCCTCACAAATATAGACACACATTTCTTTTCTTGGGGGGGGGGGGGGTTGAATTTGTCATTTTGAAATCTGGATGAAAGATTTCATTTACATTTTTCATTAACAAAAAGTTTTGTATTTTTAAAAATAAAACAAAGGATTATTTTATTTCTTCAGCTAACAAAAAATATGCATTCTTGCCATTAAATAAAACATTTTACACTCTCACAACATTCAATAAAGTAACTTGAAGCAACCAAAAAATCTTTTATGCTTTGTCAAACCTTAAAGGCTAACCTTTTTTATTCATTTGTTCTCATAACTATTCTTATTTGAATTAATCAATGAACACAGTATTTTTTTCATTTTTTTTTTTTCAATCTCTTATAAATATCTGTAACCAAAGTTGGGATTCTGATACAATTCCCTCTTGTTTCAGAACATATTTGGTTAGCTGCAAGGCAAGTACCAATCACTCATCTAATCAGGCCTACCAAGTAGATGCCCTTCCCACTCTATTTCAAAGCCTTGCAGCTAAGTTTTTTTTTTTTTAAGTTCTGCCCACAAACTATTTTCTTGATGAATCAATCATATTAGGATCATTGCTGGATTTAATGAGATTTCTCCCAGATAAGGATTAAATCCTCACAGAATAAATAAAACTTCAACATAAGAAAAAAAAAATGATTATACTGAAAAAGCATTGCTTCAAGCTCAACATCTTGAGTTTTTAAAACTGATCTTGATATGTGCAACAATGTTACATGTATACTTTTTTTCAAAGGCGTTTTTGTTTGATATTTTTTATAGATAAAATTTTGTTTTCAAATAAATTTTTAAGACAATTTGTAAATTTTCTGAAAACATTCTGATTATAGGTTTATTGAGTTAAGAGAAATTGGGTTCTTATTCACTGTAAATGAAAAAAAAAATTTATCCCAGGCTTCTTTAGATTTCAAAAAGTCAGAGAAAAATGATATCAGCCAAGGTTTACAATAAAATCCTGTCACATCATTATGCCTAAAGATAAGTGTGCATGTTCCAAACTTATGAAAGATGACTGACCTATGCATTACACCAGTTATAAAAAATACAGCATTTTTCAAATAAAAATATAGCTAGCAAGATATTAACTGTGACATAAATATTATAGTTTTATTTTTATGGGCACATAGTAAACACTTTTGACTTTCATTCATATAAATAATCCTGTTTATGTAAATTTCAATCCAATAAACTGTGGCAATATTTAAATCTACAAAGTTTGTCCAAAATTAGTTAAAGCAAGTAAAAGAAACATACCATGATTCAGTACAAAGAAACTTCTATAGTAATTGCTATATTACTCAGAGTAATGCAAGCCCAAGGCAGTGTTTCTGCTAGTAAAAGAATAAAATAAATTTCTGGAACATGGCCATGCTTTGGTAGACCTGCTATCACTGTCAGCCAGGGCTTATTGATTTCACTCTGCATGCTGCATAAGTGTAACACACTGTAACTTGTGTCTATAACTCATGTAGCATGTTCAGACAAATCAATACATACTGATGATCATGGCATGTCTATCAAAGTATGACAGGGTATCATAAATTAAGATGCACTGGTCACTTTCTCTTTTTCATAAGCTGTAACTTAAGTGATTATTTGGTTACATAATGAAGTACAAGTACAGGTTCAAGGACAGAGTATTAAACAAGAATGCAATCTCTAAAGTTCAAATACTGATGCTAATTAGGTGAGGCATATTTAACTTAAATCACTGACTGAAAAAACAAAACAAATAATAAATAAATAAAATAAAACCTGACAAAATAAAACACTCCTTTAGTGGCTAGTATTGTGTTTATAATCCAAAAGGTGTAACTTATAATCTTTACAATATCACTAATACAGTACTCATGAGAATGACAGATTTATTTACATGTGATATATATATATATATATATATATATATATATATATGTGTGTGTGTGTGTGTGTGTGTGTGTGTGTGTGAGAGAGAGATATTTTTACAACTCTTCATATTTTGTTTTTTTAACACTATGTTAATGAAACTGAGATATCATTAGTAATATTACCAGCAACAGTTATCCACATCCAGCAAACATACAAACTGAGTAGAGCTCATTTTGTGTGTATATGTACAGTATCCCCTATTTATTTTAGCATAACAAAAAAATATATAACAAATTTTTTTTGGATTGCACTTCATCCTTGAATGATGCATGGAGTGTTTATAATATATTCTTCTATATGCTATGAATGTTCATGACTCTCCACAACTTCCTATCTCTTATAGTCCTTAGCAACATTTGTCCCTTTGCCAAGCATCTTACTGCTTCCCTCATTCATTCACACAAGCTCTTCAGGTAAGTGGGCTGGTGCCTTCTGTCCCTTTTTCATTTTATATGTGCTCTGAGTGTGTAACTCTTTAAGCCCTACTGCCTCATTATGTGTTCAATAAATTTCATCTATCTCTTTCTGATTCTGAGTATAAATATCCTTTTTGTTTCCACTTTCTTTAATACTTTCTTATTGCAAATGCATTCCATCCATCTCAGTATCCTTCTGTAGAACCACATTTCTGTTCCTCGGTTTTCTTTTCATCTGTGAAGAGATTGTCCAGTATTCACTGCCATATAAAAAGATTGATATTACATAACAGTTCAGCATTTTTTTCCTTTGTTTCTAATAAAATTTTCCTGTTTCCTAGTACATTGCAGGTTTGGATTTTGGTGTTGCATTTTCTATCCTCTGTTAAAATACTTCTCAAATATTTGTATGATGTGTCCAATTCATTGTTCACATCTTAGGTTTTTTCTTTTACTGGCAACCATAAATTCTATCTTCTTATAGTTGGTGACTAGTCCTTTCTTCTCTCATTCCTTAACTACCTTGTCTACGAGGTCCTGTAGTTTTCCTTCTGTGTCTGCCATCAACAGAGTGTCATTTGTGTACCTAATATTGTTAAGATTGCACCCACCAATAACAATAATTCTTGATTGGGCTTCCATCTCCCTTAAGATAACCTCATTGTAGAGGATAAATAAAAACAGTGAGAAGATATCCTTGTCTTATGCCCTTGTCTATTTTTGTGGACCTACTCAATTCATTTTCTAAAAGTATGCAGGTGATTTGCTTCCAGTATAAGTTCTAGATTATTCTAACATCCTTCCCTGATTAAAAATTCTTAATTAATCATTATCACTTTTCAAAAATATACATTATGAAAGTAATTTATTTCTCTTCATTGAAAATTCCTACATTTTACTGTACAACCATTAAAACTTCACATGATATTTTTAGACAAACTTAGACATTTTTTATTTAGTTAGTAAAAAGATTTCTTTGATCATATTTACATTATCATTTCACAACAAATGGTTTCTCATTATTTAAATTTCTGGGAAAACGGATATTAGTCCAAATAAATCATTGAATTGTAGTAAATTCAATTATTTATTTCGACAAATATCCTTATCTTTGTTATTTTTAATCTGTTAGTCTATGTGTGAATGAAGAGACATTGTGGAAAAATTAACCAAACTGAAAATAACCACTGAAATAATTCATTGAATAGTTTGTCCTTAAGAACTGACCTGGTGTTTACATAGTTACTTTGAAATATTGTACTAAAAATGTTGCTCAAATTATCATCTTCCTATTAATCACAAGAGTGAGAAGTAACTATTTCCTAGCATATAAAATTTCTCCATTTTTCCATCCCACAAAAAGATACCTCAAGTCATATATGCAAAGTTGAGTTATCTGGCAGGCTTATGTTTATCCAGATACCAAAGGGTAGGTACAAGTACTGACAGTCTTAAATCAAAATACTGTAATATTAAAGGCAAACTGGGGGTGCATGTTCTTACATACCATCAAATACAGTAAGTAACTGAGTTCAATTTTCTCATTTAATGCCTAAATGTTCAAAGTCTATAATTATGAGTAATAAAAAATTATGCAGGTTCATAAAGCGTAATTTTTGTGTTAATAAAATATGACTAGCTAATGTTTAGTATATTAGGCCAGTTATTTATTTTAACTTAATATCCTCAAAGAGAGAACTTATTTAAATGAAAACCAGTTTTGAACACTGATAAAAAAAAATAAATAAAAAAAAATCAGTGTGGTAATATCATTCAAGAACTTTGTCAGTTTTTCTGACTATTGAACATATCAAATGACACTTTACCTAGAAACATAGACAGCTTGTTAACCATCACTATCGTCATCACCTAAGGAAGCTTATTTTATAAGGCATATCTTAATCTTCTCCCCATTCCACTTTCATTATCTCATGTTAAATATTTCCGCCTACCCATATCCCTTTATTTTGTTGGCTGATTTGAACTGTGATCTCTTTCTTCTATTCTCTCTGCCTTTCTTTCACCTTAACCATTTTTTTCAAGAGGTCACTGAGAATTTCTCAGCCCAAACCACTTCCCAAAACCTGACCAAATTACTAAACATCAGAATTTAATTTGGAATCCCTTCCTGTTTTAACCAAGAACTTTTCAGCACCTCCATGTATCTTTTTTTTTAAACAGACTTCTTTTTCACTTCATTTTTTTTTTTAACTTAGTAGCAGGTTAATTCCAGTTTTCCCAGAATTTATTAATTTGAAAAAAAAAAAAAAAGAAAAAAAAAAAAAGAAAAAAGAGAAAAGAAAAAACAACTTTTTACTCTCATAATGAGTTAATGATTCCAATCATTTTTCATTATGACCTTTATTGGCAGACATCTTTTCCTCTGCTTATTTTCATATACGTCATCTTTTTATTTTCTTATTCTATATATGACTTCTTTCTATTTACAATCTTTTTTTATATTTCCCCCCTTCTATATTCTTTTCTTCATTATCCTTACTTTTTTTCTTTTTCTCTAATACTTTTTCAATCTAATTTTTTTTTACTTTCACCTTTTAGTTTTATCAATTCTTTCTTTTTAAATTTTCCTTCTTCTTTGTTTCTCATTTGAGTCTATTGTCTTTATATTTTTTATATATCACTTTATCTCTTCCTTCTAGACACATTTCTCTCTCCCTTTTACTTCTCTTTATTATCGCTTGCCCCTTAATTCTTCCATCTTTCCCATATTCTCTCTTTTTATTTCTCGTTATCCATTTTTCTTTCTCCCATTTAGTCTCTCCCCATTAATTCTCGTTTTCCATTTTTTCTTTCTACCCTTTACTTAATGTTTTCCAGTTTTCCTTCTCTCCACTTTGTTTTCAATATTCCTTTCTTTCGTTTACTCTCACTTTTCCCTTTACTTCTCATTTTTTATTCTCTCCCCTTTACTCTGTGTTTTCCATTTTTCTTTCTCCACTTTACTTATTCATCTTTTCTTGTTTACTCTCCCCTATGACCATCTGTCCCTGTTGTTTCTCTCCACTTGTATACTTTCTTCTCACTACTTCTCTTGCTTTTCTTTCATTTTTTTTCCTACTTCTTAACTTTCATAATTGATTTTCCTTCTTCTCTTATCATTTTCTTTGATTTTATTGTCAATACTGGTCACAATAAATAATCATTGTATTAATAACCTGCTATTTTATATTTCCATGTTGTTGGATTTAACCTTAGACAGCTATTTCTTTTAATTTCTTTCATTCAATTCATTATTTTAGCATTTAAAACAACACTCCCTTTCATTTTCTCTATTCTGCACAGTCAGGCTAACTTGCCCAAGACACACCCATACCATTGCTATAGCTGCAATACATGTAATGTCCCAACAAAACTAAAGGGACATGGACCTTGTGATTGTAATACATTTTTCAGTTTATAATTCAAGGTGAGTCACCATTGCTTTATTTCTAACATTAACATAAAAAATGATTTGCTAAGAACTTATAGTTCATATTCCAAAGATAAAATTACTCTCTATTCAATACAAATATCATATTGCTGTCAGTCAACCATTACCACGACTTCATCTATAATTTCCTTCAAATAAGCCTTAATTTCATTCCAGCTATAGCTAATCTTCTGAAAGGATTTTAGTGTTCAGCTTGCATAAATTGGGCACTTGCAATAGTAAATAAATGGGTGAAACATAAGATTACAAACTGACAGATGAGGCTCTATAACCAGTAATAGATTGGTGACATGCCCAAGAAAAAGGAAAAAAATCAAAAGATATCATATACCTAAAAAAGAAAAAAAAACTTTTTAATATCCCTACTTCCAGAGGCAAGCAATCACTTCACCCCTACCATTCTCGATGACATATAGAAGGTATGGCTATTTATTTAGAAAACTTAGCTTAATGTGACACAAAGCCATCAGTGTAAGGCACTACATAGTAATAGACTGTAAAACTAGCTATATGGTTATATGTACCTAAGTTTCATTTGACTGTATTTGCTTCAATCTTTGTTGTGTCTTAATTTTTGTCATATTCAATAAGAATGTTTTTACAAGTGCTGACAATAACTGGTTTTAAACTTACTGACAGTCTTTTTTAACTTCAATACAAACCTAAAACTGGTAAAAGTAAGTGTTTAAAAATAAAAACAAAATTTAACATTTTTATACAGTTTTAAGAAATGCTTAAATTATCTATGATAACAGTGTCAGGAAAGAAATGTTTGTTTCTTATCCAGTTGATTTATTTTGTCACCACATCGTAGTTTTTATTCAAATTTATATATACTAAGGTTAAAGTGTGGATCAAATTCTGAAAAAGGAAAAATTATTTAACAATATTTTTAATGAAAAATTACAGGGAAAGAAAAAAAATCTTATTTAAAAATTCATCAAAAAGAGTCTATATAAAATATTTACAGTAGCAGTAATTCTCTCATTCCAGTTCTATTTTCATTTGTTATAGCACATTTGCAGCATAAGATTAGACAATATCAATGATCACCTTGATGCCAAAAGGTTTTTTTTCTCTCCCAATGCATCATTCAAATGAGGCACTTGCTCACTGAAGCATTACACACATGAATTATTTGTTTAAATTCCAGCAAATCAGAATAAAAAAAATCTTTTTAAAATACCACCAGAATTTTTTTTCTCTCCATGTTGAACATTGTCCTGGATCAGTTTTATGCATTTGGAAATCTAATATTTTTTATCATCAGTCTAAATACGATTTTATTATGTTGAGAAAATACAAAAAAAAGTAAGTATTTAAATTTATATAATTTTTTTGGTGAATCCATTCTGAATTATTCATAAAGCTTGTAAATGACAGACAAATAATGAGCAATTCATCTCTCATATTTTTGCATTTTCATGTGCTACAATAATTCAAAAAATGGAGTAACTTGCATGTTTCTTGCTCACATTCCTTTAAACATGACATATCAATTTGATATATGAAAATAATCTAGCAGCATTTCAATGACACACTTGGTTTTCTTTGAAATGTGAATTTTAAAAAAAATGTGAACTAGTAACAAAAAGGCAAAAAAGGTATTTTTTCCTTTCTTTATATTATCAAGACAAACTATTAATGAACAATTTTGAAAAACTGTATTAATAGATTAATACTTTGATGTATCACCTTTTGCATTTACTATTTCTTTCATTCATTATGGTAATGAACCGAATAAGCTATGACAATCCTCTAGTGTCACCAATGTCCATACTTGAGTAATGAATCTTTCAATTCTTCAAGGTTTCATTAATATCCTTTTTATGATTTCCCATAAATTTTCTATTGGTTTGGCATTTGGGTTATATGCAGGACAATCAAAAACAGTAAAACTTTTCTCCTTAAAACATTCTTTTGTAGATTTCACTGTGTGCAATTGAACATGATCATGCTTGAAGATAAAATAATCCCCCCTCCCACAAAAAAAAAACTTATCCTCAATGTACAAGGTAAGGAAATCATCTAGGATATATTGACAGACAGCCGCATTAGCTAACATTTAAAAAAACCCAAAAAACCCAGATCTTTCAGACACCAGTGATTCCAAACCATCACAGATTGAGGGAATTTTACACTTTCATTTCATAGGAATCCTTAACACTTATGCAACTTCTCCAGACACAGGGCCCATAATCATCAAATGTTGATTCGTCACTGAAAATGATCAGGTTTCCTTGATTAACAAGCCGATTTTGATGATCCAACAGATTAAATGCTTCCATTTCTGCTTAAAAGAAGCTGGTGGCTTCAATATCCAACTACATAGCCAATGTAGTTGCCAGAGTTTTTTGGATTGGAGAAACTGCTACATGAGCATCATTCAAGGATTTGAAAAAATTTCATCACAACAAGCAAATCAATTGGAAATAAGGATCCTATTCAGCAGATATTCATCTCTAGTTGTTGCCTCGACTTTGGAATTGCAGTTGGACAATTTTGAACAAGTTCGGCTTGTTATGGAGACAAGAGACTAAGAGCAAATCACCTTGATGGCTCTCCTCTTCTGAGTCTTGTCAGCTCTTCACAATGTGTAAATGATGGTTTTTTTGTGCCTCTGATATATCTTTAATTCTTATCATTTATCATATTGTGTGACAATATGCTGAAAACTGATGATATGCTAATTCAAACCATCACAGATTCAAGGAATTTTACACTTTTTCATGTATTTGGCATTGTAGGACTTTTTCCAGGTATGGTAGCCATAATTAGTGAAGGAAATACAGAATTTTGAGCCATCACTAAAAATGGCCTGGTTTCGTCGATCAACAGGCCAACGTTGATTATCTCTAGCCCAGATTAAATATTTCTGTTTCTGCTTAAAAGTTAGTAATGACTTCAAAATTAGTAACATACTATCATATCCAAGATAATGGCATCTCTGGAGTGTTGTGGATCAAGAAACAGCTATACTAGCATGATTTCAGGCACTGAAAATTTCATCACAATTGGAAATAAGGATACTATTCAGCTGATACTTATCTCTAGATGCTGTCTTGACTTTGGAACTACTATTGAACTGTTTTGAAAAAGTTTGTCTAGTTATATTCAAGATAGAAAACTGAGAGCATCCATCTTGACAGTTATCTCCTTTTGAGTCTTGTCAGCTTCACACAATGCATGAATTATGGGATTTATCTGTCTCTGACACGTCCTTAACACTTGCTATTTATGATATTGGGTTACAATATGCTAAACACCAAAGATTCCACTCTTTTTATAACAATATGTTGACACTAAAAATACTAATGAAAAATCCTTATATGTAAATGATTAAATAAATTTCAATTGTCAGGGAGGAGATACCAAACTATTTACAGATATTAAATTGATATACTGTTAAAAGTAAACTGTTCAATTTTAAACAAATCCAAGCAAGAAATATGATAGTTATTCACAAAAAATGTAATTTTTCTGAATTGTTGTGTTTATAATGTATCTTCTTTCAAAGGTTTTATCAATTCATCAATTTTCAAATGTTGAGAACATTCAGTTTTTTTTCTTTTGTTTTTCAGCTTAAGATCTTTTTTTAAACATGGTAGATCATTCTATTATATGTTTATACCTCCTTGCTGTAACATTGTGATAAGCTTCAGCAATCCATTACCAAGTTTCCAGTTGAAACATGATTAAACAAAGTTGAATGTACATTCTATATTCAGTCATGACTTTCATAAAATAAAACTATCATTTTTCTGCAAGAAATTCTTAAAGGATATACTCTTACAAGCTATGAAGAGCTGAATAAGTTTCAAAAACATTTCTAGTATTTCTCTGCTATTATGCAAAAGACGGTACTGGACATGTTGGTATCAATGCAATAATATTACTTATGTTAGCAAGCATACTGAGAGTTCTGGAGTTAGCAGGAGGCTTGCTGGTCAGTTGGTCTCCAGTGAAAACTACCAGATAATCAGTAGTATATACTGTTTTTTTTTAATTTTTTTTTTTTTTACACTAATATTCACCCTATACAAGACACAAGGACTACTCAAGATAGAAGGTTACTGAATACGGTTGTTCTGTAACAGTAAGAAACAAAGCTTATGTGGATATGTAGGAAAGAACAGTTAATTAGACTTGAAGAGGTTAAAATTGTAGTGGTCAGGAAAACTGATTCTCCTGGGATTCTGTTCCACAAAGCAACAGTTTTGAGGAAGAAGATGAGTGAAACTTACTAAAGGAATATAAAGGGAATGATGGTAGTCTTAGCCATTAGGGTCAGAGTTGTATGAATTAATGAATATAGCTTGTCTGAACATTTTTCATTGGAGTAGCGATAAAGTAGCAACAGGATTTCTGTGGGAAAGAGGTTGTAAAGTGGAAAACAATTCATTACCCACAAGGCTGCATAAATGCTTTTGGACACTATCAAAAACTGTAAAATGAAAATTGGGAAGCTCTAGGACAGATATGACAGCAGTACTCCATTTTCAGCCTGATCTGGTTCTTGTAAAGCTAGGACATAGCAGAAAGAGTCAGGCACTTACTGGAGCAGTACAGGAAACCAACCATTTTTCCAGTATCTTTAGCAATGGATCATATAAATGAGTTCCACTTGAAGTCTGGGGTGATCTTAAGTGCAATAGGCATTCAAAGCAAGAGACCTCTTTGAGAGAAGACCAATTCACTGCAACAGATAGAAATTCAGAGGCTGCTTGGTGATGATAGAATACTACAAGTTTGATTTCTGAGGTACTGAATGCGACCAGCCATTTTTTCTTACATTGAGTTGTTAAAATTTAGAGTAGAGATGAGCTGCCAGGCTCTGGTCATCTAGATTTTGGGAGATGCACCCATAGACTATTGTATCAAACTCTTTAGTCAGAAAATATAATATACTATAATTCACACTTTTTCCATTCTAAATGCAAAATTCAAATCACCCTTCTTTTAAACTGATATGTAAAAACATTTGAGTATTTTTAAGTTATTTTCTTGTTTCAGAGTAAAATAAGGAAACTTTTTTTTATAATTTTTATTTACCCTATAAAATAAAACTTTCAGTTGATTGATATATATTGAAAGATTTTTATTAGAGGAACTTTTCCAGTTGAATAGTATTGTTAAACTAAAGTTAGAAAGTTTTTTGTTTCTGAAATTGGCACAAAGTCTGAGTCAGTTGTTGATAATCTGTTTCAAAAAAGGTACTGCTATTTTTTTTTTGACTTTACTTCACAAGGATAAATCATTTTCCATTAAATTTTACATGTAAACTTACAGATATATTTTATTAGGTACTGGAATTATTTCTTAATTTTATAAATTAAAAATTTCTTTAAATTTAATCGAGAGAGAATTACTTAAATTATACTGATTATGCTTTTCTGTCTTATCACACAGAGATACAACTAAACTTAGTCCAAATGAGAATGCCTACAAAAATTAACTGAAAAAATTAGTATTAATCTTCATATAAAACAAATTACATTTTTTTAAAGAGAAGAATTTGCTACTAACTGAATTGTGTAAAATTTCCCAACAAAAAAGGTAAAACTAATTCTGAGAAACATAAGTAATGATTAATATTCTGAAGATGATCTAAATAAACATCATAATATTATCAATAAAATTAATTCAGAATGCTTTTTTTTTTACTCAACCCATTAGAAAAATAGGAAATGCTCAGAGATAAAAAAACAAAAAAACTACAGAGCACAGATGTTGCAGGTATGCACAAAAGATCAAAGAAATAGCAAAACAGAAAAGGTAACAGAATGGTGGAATAGCAGAATTCTTCAATGCATAAAAGCATAGAAGAACCCATAATATTAACATCTGAGGTTAGGTCAGCATGGGACAAACGAGGAACAAAGTAGTAGGCAGGACCAGGTGAGTAGTAAGACCTCATAGAGCTACTGACAATCTTGGATGATTTGATGATAAACTATATGACAGTGACAAAATACAGGTTTTAAGTACTGTATATACTTGCAGATAGGTTGCACTTTTTTTTACCAAAAATTCCACAAAATATTAGGGGTGCGACCTATCTGCTCGACATAAATGTAAAACAACACTACCATATCATCATGATTTCTGAGAAATCAAAAATGATACCCATAAACACTAAAGCTGTGGTTTTTCTCCATATAGAAATTTATCTATCATATATACTGACTTACTGCTGTTAGATTCACATATCCATTACAATAAATGAATAAAATTATAAAATATTCATTGATCCATCAGTCACCGTTTGGTTGGGGCCCTTGCACTAGACTGATATAGAAACCCTGAACATGCATACATAAGTTAAGGAACCACATGTAGTTGTTTATTGATAAAGAAAAAAGTCCCACAATTCATTCTGCAAAATATATATATTTTGTCAAAAACAAGTTGGAAAATATAACTTAAATGAAATATATTCTTTATGAGATAATTTTCTTTAATGGTTGTTTCATATAACATTAAAAGGCGTTCTTAAGTGTTATTTACAAATAAAGCACATAAATCTAGTACCCAAAACGTTTGCAATATTTTGCATTGGGCAGCAATATAGTTGGTAGCCAAATTTATAGTATATAATTTTAATTGTTGCAAACCCTAATCATGAGTAAAAGAAAGAGTTATGAAACAGGTTTAAATTAAAAGTACTAAATTATGTGGAAGAACATGGAAATCGATCAGCAGAAATGAGAATGATGTTTGACAGTGATGATAGTGAAGAAGAATTCTTGAGATTCAGTTCTGAATGAATTTTAAAACTGTAACTTGATATATAAATAAACACTTTTTTCTAAATGTACTTGGCCATAACATTTTCTTCTGTAGTTATTTCTTTTCTTTTTTTCTGTCAAATTGACTCGATATAAAAATAATATGCGGTAAATATAAAGATACCAGTACAATGATTATTTCCTTTTGTTTACATGATGATTGATGAAATGTATTTTAACTGCAAAAGTGTATTAATAATTGTAAGTTTTAAAATAAAGGTAGGTATCTGATAATTCTTGTTTAAAAAGGGCTGTGTAACTCCCTAGATAATAGTGCGACCTATCTGCGAGTCAACAGTAAATCACCAATTATTAAGCCATAAAGTAGGGGTATAACCTATCCGGTGGGGTGACCTATTAGCGAGTATATACGGTAGATCCATTTTCATCACACTGCCAAATAAATAAGATATGAATGAATACAAACGCCATCAAACAATCAATTTGATGAGCCATTTAAAAAAAACAAAAAACAAACTAATAATTAGGATTCTAATGAATAAAGTTTTGAGTAGAATCAGTAGGAAATAGGGAAAAACAGTATAAGATGCCAGAACAATAAATGCAATAAATGGTATCAAAACAAATAATAGAATTGCATAAGTAGCTACCCCTAGATTTCATAGATTACACAAGGAAATTCAACAAAGTACAATTTCTTGAAATGTTAGGAAACCTTGTTCTATATTGGAAAGGATATGCAAATAATCTGTAACTTGTATTGGGAATAGAGATCTTGTATAAAAGGTAAAAAACAAGTGAGTGGCAAGTATTTAAAACATTCACTTTCTGTCCATGAGAGCTGGGTTTGAATCTCACCAGGGTTCATTTGTCAGGAAGGTAACTTCTTGATGTTATCGATGTGGAGGAGGCAATAACAGTGTGCAGCACCTTTGGAATGTGCCTGAAAACTATACCACAGGTTGACCCAAGCCTTGTGAGTGAAATTGCAAAAATGGAAGCCTTTGTGCTAGGACAACCATTGATCACTCCCAAATTCACAAGTGAAAGGAGGGTTTGAGTGTGCTGGCCTTGTTGAGACTGTTGGTCATGCTAGATAACATGTACTCTCCCAGAAACTATAACTAAGGTCTGCTCAGCATAGCTGCAGTATAAAGCCCAGGCGGGTTCAGTGGGTGTTGAACAAACACAAAATGTGCTCAAGCAGACATCTGCAACAGGGATTAGCTATCCACCCTAGAAGAAATGTATCCTCAGATACGAGTGGCTGCGCCATTTAGAGTTAGAAACCAAAATAGGGAGAGGAGTGCAACAAGGATGTCTTTCCTTACCAGATATACTTAACTCAGTAAGATGATTCTAAGAGGACAAGAAAACCCAAGAGAATTTATTATGAATGAACCTAATCCTAACAACATATGTAAAGCATTAGGTGGATGACAGATTTTTAAAAAATATGAAAAAACTGTCAAACAATGAAATCAACAAAGAAAGGACTAACTAGTAACTGTAAGAAGCCAGGATGCTTGGTTGTCAGCGAATGAGACAACCCAAAGTGTAAGTTACATATTGGGTATATTCAAAATCTAACAAGTGCAGAAAATCTGGGTAGCATACTATCAGACAAAAATATGACGCAAAAATCCAAAAGTACATAAGAATAGTGAAAGATACTTTCAAAAACTGGGCAACACAGTAAAAGATCAAAAAATGTCATTAAAAATAAAATCAACAAAAATGTGCTAAATTGCCGTCTAATATCTAATCTCTCATATAGCAGTGAAAGGTTGACAATTTCATCACAAATGAAGAAAGGACTTGAAAACAGAAATATTATTCTACCAATGAATGTTGAGAAGACAATAGACAGATCCTTTGAGAAAATTTTAAGTATAAGAATTACAAAGAAATTGCTGCTAACAATCAAAGTATTAGCTGAAATTTTAGAGACAAGGAAAGGCTTTGAGCAAGTAGTGAGAAAACAACTTGACAAATCTGCATAAATTGTAGGAACAAGTATCACAAAGTCAAAGTGGGTGGAGTCATTAAACATTGA
This sequence comes from Acanthosepion esculentum, assembly GCA_964036315.1. Classification (NCBI taxonomy): domain Eukaryota; kingdom Metazoa; phylum Mollusca; class Cephalopoda; order Sepiida; family Sepiidae; genus Acanthosepion; species Acanthosepion esculentum. The sequence continues at coordinate 19,982,438 of OZ038481.1, read as the reverse complement.
ATATTGTTTAAAGTAATAATAAATAAAAGGCTATAATCACCCACATCTTGCTGTGAGATGGCACACAGAGAAAGAGAAATTGGAATTAATGGCAAACCCTCTATCTTATATGATCCTTTCATCATTATTTACACCCACAGGGGAATCTGTACTTGTAGAAATTCTTTGTTTTAGCTTGTATGAATGTTCTTAAACAGATTGGTGAATTTAATTTGAGACCAGTATGATTTCATTTTACAATGAGAAGAGCAATCAAATCCATGTTTCCTTTCCCATGTTAATTTTCCAGTGTATTTGGTCCTTCAGAAAATAAAACCTCAGCCCTCTCAGGGAAGTGGCTTTCAACTTCTTGACCAGAACCAGCTGGAGTTGACTATAGAAATTTGATCCTGATTAATATCTTATTTAAAAGGAATTTTTTTTTCTTCAGGCTGACCTAGAGTGTGGGTAAGTGAGATTTACACATCCTTCCACAGGAATGGGATGTAACATAAGGCGTTTTTTGTATTTCTCTTTTTTTTTTTTTAAAGTGTGGAGCTCTAATCACATTTGTAAGTGGATGGGTGTAAAAATGACCTAAGTCTATCAAAATATTAATAAAATTGTACCTCAGGTAAAGTTCAATTTAAATTTGTAGCTTTTGAAATAGTATATACCAATGATATTCTTTCATTCTTATTACAAGAATTTTTTATTTAATTACAATAAATTATTTTAATCTCATTTCTGATCTTTATTACATATTTTTGGGGGGTTGTCTATCTTTCATGAAAGATGATAATTTATATAAATAGCTTAAAGTTTTGACAATAGAACACAAGCTCTCAAGGTATGCATTAAGAGTCAAGTTCAGCCATAGTAATTTCTTTAATTTTTCAATTCCTGCAGTTGAGGAATAGACTGTTTAAAAATGTTATAAAAACTAACAAAATGGGTCCTGAAAACTAGTAAAAACATATGTGTAATAATAAACAACCTTAGTCTCAGAATCTGAAAACAAGACTATTCAGGACCTTATTAGTTTATCACAAGATTTGTATCTTCTTGAAGTAGCTTTAATATATACTAAGCACGAAAATTATTATTTGTTGTTAAGGACCAAATATTTGTCTGAATTCAGAGAATATTTTCAGAAACAGATGAGATGGTCAATGTTAAAAATTATTTTATCTCTCAATAGATATTTTTTATCAGGTTAATAAATTTGTGTTTATTCCATCAAAACATGACTGTGACTAACATAATACTTCATTACTTTCAAATAAGTATATTATTTTACACTGAATATTTTTCTTGAATAAAATCTTTATATTTCATATCAGTATTTTTAGGTTTTTGGTTGTAATTTCTTTTATTGTCTGATACCTTCAAAACAGTTGTTTCCAGATTATAGATAACAATTTCTTTTTTTCAGATTCCAAGAAGAAAACTATGATAAAATCTGTCTGGGATCATTTATACCAAGCACTTTCAATAAACTCAAAGAGAAATGTAGTCTTGAATAACTGGAAGTAAATGTATTATCTGATCAAGAGTGGGTTTAGTTCACTTTTCTATAACCTATAGGCAATGGCTGTTTTCCATTCTCTTTATTCTGTTCTGAATACAGTTTAAACAGTTAACACAAAAGACAAACTGAATCAAGAACTATACAAGAACATTTTAATTATTATTATTATATAATTAACAAATATAAAATTGACAAGCAAATGGTAAGGACCTAATACAGTGAAGATGTATTTTGATTAGATAGTTTTTACTATTTTCTTCAGGTATTTAGTTGATTTTTAATACACATTTTAAATGATCTATTCTTAAATTGTGAGAATACAGAATAAACAAGAAGTTACAGACAAAATTCAAAATCACATTCCATACTTATTCCAAATTGCTTCAGTTTAATTGAAGAATATAAGAATAGACTGTGGTTAAAAAAAATAAACAATGAATATTTGAAGAAAACATACAAAATATGGTTAATAATGAAAAATGTTCATCTTAGAAATGATAAACAATTTAAGAGAGCAACTACAAGGTAACCAACATTTCAGCTGAGAATAATTTGGAAGAAAGAGTGTGGTAGTAAGATTACAAAATGTAAATTACCTAGTAGAGTAATTGTTAAAAGTGTTGTTCATGACACACTAGCTTTCAAAATATTAGATGAGAACTGAAATCATATCAATACATTTTTTTTATTCCAAATCCCTACTTAGTTAAATTAACAAAGAATAGATCAGAAAGAAAATGTTATAAAAAAAAAAAAATTAGTAAATTAGTATTTACTACTATATACACTCCTGATCAAAAATTTAAGACCACTTGAAAATCTTTTTAAAAAGACTGTTTTTCATGGAAAAATTGTAAACATTTCTTACTTAAGGTTACTAATTTTATAATCTAAAAGGTTATGTAGACAAAAAGTTATAATCTGAACATTTTATTGAGAAATTGAAATGTTTAAAATTTTTCCATGAAAAAGTCTTTAAAAATTTTTTTATCAGGAGTGTATATATATCAGGCGTGACCAAACCATGGCTTATAAGTCACATGCAGGTCTTTGATCTTTAATATGCGGCTCATGGAAATATGTTGACTGATCTTTTTTCATCACCGTTAATATAAAATGTAAATAAGAAAATTTTCCAGCTTTATAATTATTTACTGGGCTTGAATTGAGACACCACTGAATTAAAATGTAAGTTTAATATCAATGTGCATGTAACAAAAATGTATGTGTAAATTTTGTTCATGTCTTGCAGCTCAAACATCTGAACTTTATCGTATGTGGCTCTTACATTAAGCAAGGTTGTCCACCTGATATATATAATAATGACAAAGCCTAACTTAAAGAGTAATCATTTTTTAATAAATAAAATAAAATAAATAATAAATTGAAATAATTGAAAGAGATCAGTTTTCATTATTCCTTTGTTCTACCACTAAATGTAACTCAAAGCTCCTATTATTTTAAATAATAAAAATATCCAATTTCGGAACAATCAAAATAATAGAACAAAATAATATGGAATCACATATTGGGAATGGTATGAAAGCTTCTGGACTCATATTTTCTACTTTATGTTGAAACTCAAGATTATTATCCTTACTCTATATTTTTACATTTGGACAAGTATACTCATCTTGGATTTTATAATCACATTTTGACCACTGTACCCTCCAACCTTCTTCATCCTTTATTCAATCCACAGGGTAAACTGTTCTCATTGCACTTTCTATGCTATGAGGAGATAACCAATATCAGTTAATACACTCCACTCTATTCTCTTTTGTATCACTTGTAAACATTCAAAAATCTACTATATCTGTCTACCACACATAGAGTAGGTAAAATGGATCTGCAGTCCATATAACCTTATGATGGTATTCAAAAGTAGTTCAACCCTTTAGAGATATCTTTCTGAAAACAACTTCCCTACAAAGAGAACATGAGAAAAAACTGTGTGTATTCCATTCTATGTAGTTATAGCAAGGAACATAAAAACAAAACCAGTTGTACCTTAAAGGTAAGGCTATAGACTGAGAAGAGAGATTGAGGCATGGTTGGTCATGTACAGAGAGAAAAGAGTGAACAAAACAGACAAAAAACAGTTGAGGAAAAAAAAACCCTAAAATAATCATCTCAGATGTTAGGTTCTCACAATCTCCTCAGTAGACTTAACAGAGATGAACACAATCTAGGAGTCTTTAATTAAAAAAGAAAAGATACTCAAAATTTCCACCACCTGAATACAGACATGATGCTCCAAAATTACACCACTGGATTGTCCAAAAGACATCTTTTAGTAACTTAGGTGCTGATTAAAATATATCTGCTGCACTGAAGTTGTGAGCTTAATCTTTGTGTAGTGTGGAAAAGTTATATCCTTTGGCTCAATGAAAGAAATGAACCAGTGATACAAAAGGCAAAATAAATTGAAGAATATTAATTTATGAGATGACCCCCTAAGCATGAAAAGTCAAAAGAGAATAATCTATCCTTATAAATTGCATAAAGAGTTCCTATCAAAATTCTGTGGTTACACAGTACAGAAAACACCCGGAGAAAAACCAGAGAGTACAATGAATGGAATGTTGAGAGTATAACAACCAAGAAGTATGTTCAGTAATTCGCGACAAAACAGCATAGCATGATGAAAAATAGCCCCAAACTTAATAAAAACAAAGTTTTATTGTGAAAAAGTTTGCTATTAATAAGAGGAAAGACCAAAATATTGTAACAGAGAGAGTTTGGGAACCATACACAAACACACACACATACACATATATTTCTTTTTTTTTTATTGAAATTGGAGTAGATTTGAACAGCGAAATTAGATCAGAACAATTTTGTTTACTGATGGGAATCTGATCTAGCCCATTTGGAATTGGGTCATTAGGAAGACAATGGAAGATGATCGAGATAATTTTTTATCGGTTAAAATTTGAAATAGAGCTTCCTAAGGATATGAGGAACTTTGAAATTCACATGATTTTGAGTTGAAGGCAGCACTCATGATAATTGCGTGCGGGACAAGTGTCGATTTATGATCAACCAGGTTTATCTATATAAACATGCACAGCTCATCTGCCGTCGAGTGCACTCGAGCTGGGTAGAGAGATATCAGAGACTGGAAGTGACGTCAGAGATTGGAACCAAATGCACGCTAACATATTTTGTTGATATAAGTACGAAGAAGCGAATTACTCCTCCAACAATCTAAGACTGCTACTGCTACTATTATTATTACCACTGGAAATGGAAACGTCGAACAAGCTACAATAATCAAAAGGGTGGTTGGCTTGTCTGTGTTGAGTGAAGTCGAGCTGGGTAGAGAGAGGTCAGAGACTGGAAGTGACATCAGAGATTTGGAACAAAACCCCCGCTAACATATACTGTTAATATAAGTACCGATGCTTCTGCTACCATGAAGATTACTACTACTGTTACTACCACCGAGGAGGAACGCAACTATAAACTTTAAGCCGTGCACAGAAATCTTTATCTCTCCATTGCAAGAGTTGTATATTGTTCTAAGATGATTTCACAAGTTAATCACAACCCACTCTCTCTCTGTCTAGAATCCAGTGTATGAGTTTTTATGTCAATTATTTTCTTTTCTGTAACCTGTTTCTTTTCTATACTATTCTTTTCTGCTATATAAAAGACATTAACAATTCAACCACTGAATAGTTGTTTGCCCGGCATTCTGCAGATATATATTTTTCTTTTGGTGCATTCTAAATTTCTTAGCACAGACTCTCCAGCCGTGTCTACATCTTCAATCAACCATGAATGGATGAACATCACTTCTGCTTTCTGGATCAAACCAAACACAATGTGGGCAGGAAGCAGGATTAAACCAGTGGACCGGTCGAAAGATCTATGGATGCTCAGGGGACCTATGGTCACTCCCTTAAGTTTGGTTAAGACCAAGTAGACACCTCAACCCAGAGAGTAAGACGTCGGAGGTTGAGGGGCTGGGGCGAAAGTGTTAGACTGGTAGCCGTGACCAGGATAGACCTGTGGGAATTACCACGGCCGTCTGAAAGAGGAGAGAAGGTTGCATTTAAAACCAGAAAGGACTCTAGTCTTTGGACTATATTGGTCTAAAAGGGACATAAGGAGGAAATGAGAAGGAAGCAAGAAGGAGGAAAAAGAAACAAAACATGGAGCGGCAGACCTCAGGTAAATCACTTTTTGGTTTCCTTTGTTCGCTCATTGCACTTAGATCTGCTAGTAATATTGTTGATCTTGTTTGGACATTGTCAACGTTGTACGCAATTGAAGCACCACCACCATGTTAAGTATTTTTCCTTTCATTCTGTTGTTGAAAGTGGTAGTTGACAAGACACTAGGATGAGCGTAGCAGGATCAGACACCACAGATGACCTTCGGGATGTGGGAATCCCCGAAATATCGATGAGTTTCAGGAGGCTGATATGTAGCATGAAGCTACCTACTTATAAAGGAACGTCTGCGGACATGCATGAATGGATTCTGTCCATTCAGAAGAAGCAGGTGATCTATGGCCTCTCGGACCAAGAAATGGTGCTCCTAGCTTACAATGCCGCAGTGAGGCAGGTGTCCAAATTCATAGGGGGGTGGTACAGAGAAAACCCGGCCCTGACGTGGACCGAGCTTAAATCTGCTCTGGTGCGGCAATACGCAAGTGAGCGTATGGCCATCGAGGTGGTCAGGAAATTATTCCAGCTGCAGCAACAAGAAGGAGAGACTAATGAGGAATTGGGGGAAAGAATTGTGGGTCTAGCAGCATTAGCTTTTCCAGAGTTGGCGACTCGGGACAGTGGTCCTATTCAGGCCTTGTTGGCCGATGTGTATGTGGACACGCTGAGTGGCAGGGACCTGAGGAGCGATGTTCTGAAGCAGGGACTGGTCAGCGTAGCTGCAGCCATAAAGGTGGCTTGGACAAGCGAACGACTCTGGGATAGAATAAGAGGGGGTGTAGGTAGGAACCCCCGGGGGGCCAAAGTAGTGATGAAAAAGAAGGACTGGGAGCAGATCCAGATACAGGACCTGAAAGAAGAGGTGGAAGAGGACTGGGAGGCTGAGGCAGTTCCCAATAGGAGAGCTTGTAACCTGCGTTATGGGTTTCACAAGCCCATACCGGGCCAATATGGGTTGGCGTGCTGAACTTGCAAGTATGGTGGGCATCGGGCCCGCGACTGTCCAACAAACTATGGAGGCGCCCCAAGGTCTTTGGGGCCGAACTGCATGACTTGTGGCGAGTTCAGACACAAGGCTCAGTGGTGTACAGCAGAGGGAGACCATAAACTGGGGATAAAGTGAGTTAATAGACTGGTGCCGCGTACCGAGAAGGAAAAGGGTCTGGGAAACGTCAATGGGTCACCCATGAAAAAGTAAGAGGCAGGGTGGCCCCAGTGCAAGTAAGAACTCTGAGATGCTGGACATGTGGTGTGGTCAGGCACTTTTCAGCCAGTTGTAAGGAGCAAAGGTGTTGGTGCTGTGGAGGAGCGGGTCACTTGAGATGAACCTGTCCTCGCAGGAGAAAGATGGACCACACCGAACGCAACAACCCTAACTCGAATAGAGGGGAGAAATGGGTTGCTAGTCTGAGAAAAGAGAGTCATCTGAGCTCTACCCAACCTAGGAGGGCCTCTAGACAGAAATTGGAGCCCCTAGAAAAAGGTGAACTCCTGTCACTGACTCCCACATCTCGGTTGTCGAGGAAGCAGGAGGAAGGGAGAGAACATATGGGAAGGAGAAAAGCACAGGTATACCGTTTGCTGAAGGAAGGGCCTGACTTCACTTGTAATGTGTTGCTGGGAGACAAGAAGGTGAAGGCCCTTGTCGATACTGGAGCTTCAGTGTCACTGGTTAGCTCCAAGGTTTTTAGACAATTGGGACTGAAAACGAAGCTTAGTCCCATTGATCTACTAATAAGTCAGGCTGATAGTAGCAGGATGAGGATAGAGGGTATGATGTGGCTACCTTCCCAGTTGGCAAGAACCAGAGGTAAACTTAAGGTTTATGTGGCACCTGACTTGTGTGGCGACCTAATTTTGGGGAGTGACTGGCTTAGGCAGAATAAGGCACAGATCTGTTTTGACCCTGCCACCCTAACATTGGACGGGGTAGCGATACTGTTGGGAGAGGATAAATATGAACAATTGCCAGTGGTGGTCCAGACAGATATAAAGCTTCCCTCTAGGACTACTATATCTGGGAAGGGCAAGATTATAACAAAAGGAGCACTGAACAGTGACCTGTACCAAGTGGTCCCTACTGATAGGTATGATAATAGTGAAGGGGAAATAACCGTGTGCGATTTGTTGGTGAAGAGGTCGGGGACTGTTCCCTTAGTGTTAACCAATACTGCCAATAAAACTATTAAAATAAAGCAGGGAGAGGAGCTAGCACAGGTGTGCCCAGTGAGAGAAGTCAAACAGGTGAGAGTATGGAATGAGAATAGACCTGGGAATAAGACAGGTAGCGATGAAATAAGGGACGAAGATATAACAGCCTCTGAGCATTATAGGAGGAACTTGAACTTGCTGAGCGGTAATCGGGAGGTAATAGCCATTATTCATAAGGAACTGGACCAGACTACAAACCCCTCAAATATTTGTTAGAGGCAGAGTGGACGAATAAGAAGATACAACAGTGGGCATTGAAGTTAAGTGGGTATAACTGCAGAATAGAATATTTGGCAGGGAAGGATAATACCTGTGCTGACCTGTTATCGAGGATTCCAAAGCAATTAGAGACCAAATCTGTCAGGTTGGAGCCGGGTGTGGATGATAAAGCATTCCAAATTAATGTGATCAATTCACAGGTGTTGAAGTAGAGACTTGGTTGGGAAGATCAAGAAACGAGTGAAATGGAGATTGTTTCCAACCCGCACTGGAGAGATATTATTAGGCAAAGCCAAGAGGATAGCGAGATAGCAACTATCAGGTCCAGGGTAGAGGCAGGGCGTACCTACAAATATATGGTGCATGATGGAGTGTTGTATTACCTTTCAGGAAGAGATGAGGAAATAAGTTTAAAAATGGTGATACCTGAGAAGTTGAGAGCTGAAATTCTAGACCAATGCCATAGGGGGTTAGGACACCTGGGAATTGATAAGACGTATGGATTAATAATGAGAAACTACTACTGGCCTAAGTTGTTTAATGATGTTGTGAACCATGTAAAAAAATGTGTAACATGCCAAGTACAGAGTTGAAGGAGTAGGGTTGCCCCAGTATTAGAAACTGATGTTCCAAATTATCCATTTCAGAAAGTAAGTATGGATATTTCCAGGCCCTATGGAGAAACACCTCGAGGTAATCTTTACATAGTGAGTGTTGTGGACTGGCTGATGAATTGGCCTGAAGTATTTGCCATACTGGATAAGAAGTCACGAACAGTGTCAGATATAAGACTGAACAAAATATTCCCTAGGTATGGGGCCATCGAAAAGTTTGTTACCGATAATGGATCGGAGAATGTGAATCAGATTATGAGAGAGATGTTGGGAGAATTAAACATACCACACATAACCACCTCTCCATATCATCCCCAAAGTAACACTAAGGTAGAGAGATTTCATAAGACCCTCGCTGATATGTTAGCTAAACTAACAGAGGATAATAGGGAAAATTGGGATTTATTCATAACCCAAGTGTTAGCAGCTGTGAGATTCTCGATGAACGAGATGACGAAATTTTCCCCTTATTACTTGATATATGGCAGGGATGTAGTCTTACCTATAGACAATCTGTTATGACCTTGGAGGAAGTATTTAGGAGAGGATCATCACCAAACAGTTTTAGAACAACAACATAAAATTTTTACGCAGGTGAGGAGGAGGATTCAAAGAGCCCAGAAAAGGTGAAACAATAGGGTAAATAAAAATAGAGAAGAAGTTTCCTTCCAGATAGGTGATCCAGTGTATTATAAAATACACAGGAGAGAAGGTAAATTGGACCAGAGATGGAGCCCATACTATAGGATTGTAGAGCAGATGGGTCCAGTTTCCTTTGTGATCTGGGACCAATTGACCGGACAGGTAAAGAGAGTATATGCAAATGATATAAAGCTAGCTGAAATAGGAGAATGGAAAGGAACCGAAACAAAAACTCAACAGAAAAGGCTGAGGAAAACTACGTTGGTAGAACCTGAAGGGTTAGAGACTGAGAGTGAAAGTGAAGGGAGTGAGGAGATTGAAATTAGCCCAACTACCCTTCAAAGGCTGAGGGAAGTAAATCGGAGCCCAGCGGGACATTCTGAGGAAGCAGGGATTGAGCCTAACCTTAGGGAAGAAGAACAACTGAGTGAATGGGAGGAAGAGGATGAAATTCCGTTAGCTCAATTGCAGAGTAAATTGTGGGCTGAAAAAGAAGCTAGTGTTAATGAGGAATTACCACTACAATGGCGATTGAGGGGAGCAGTGCAACCCGAGCCCAAGGATTAAGAGAAACCAGTACAGTGGCTGTGGTGAATGAGTGACGGTCTGGGACTAACTGTGCATTTATCATCAGTGTTGGTGAACTGTGTGGACGGGCCCCATGCATGCACGGCACTGGTGGTGGTGTGGCTCGGTGCTTGAGGTATCGCTCTAAGATGTAACCACCCACTAAAAACAATGAGAATGATTGAGTAAGACGAATTATTGCAGACATGGACGAGAGGAGGCTCGTGGTACTGATGATGCTAGTTGTGGTAGCTAATACCTGGGAACACAGTGAGAATACTGTATTTAAGAAGACTAGCAAAGTGATTATAACTAGATCAAAGTGGTTGATAACTTTGGTGATAGACCTGCAGCTGTATGATAAGTTACTGGGTCAGTTGAAGACCGAAGTGGACAAACTAGATACAGCCAGGACCCAAGTTGCCGGAGACTATTTACAGACTCCGGAATATCACCGTATATTATACCCCTTAGCTCAGGAATCCCTAATACTTGAAAGACAATGGAAGGATATAAGTTACTATTTGAAAGGAATAAAGTTGTTACAGACCAGGCAAAAGAGGGCAGTATTACCTATAGTGGGAAAGGCATTAAGCATGTTGTTTGGTACAGTATCCGAAGGCGAAGTGAGAGTAATTAAGAGGAAATTAGAGATGGTAGAACAGAGACAACAAGCAATGGCTCAGTCGGTTAGAAGGAGCGTATCCATACTCAATGTTACTAGGCTGGAATTGGCTAAGAATAGAGGGAGTATCAATTGATTGATTTCTCACCAACAGGTTTTTAGAAAAGAAGGGATAAATGTAACCATGTCTGTAACAACCGAATTACAGAAATTAGAGGGGTTTTTGCAAAGGTGTTTTCAATTATTAGCTATAATGAGTAAGGTATGTGAAACAAGTCACTCTTTAACGGTGTTGTTAGAGCATGTGAGAGCACAATTAGACATGCTGTCACTGGGACACCTGTCTCCAAGTATAATAACTCCAGAACAATTAAGAGAAGTTTGAAGAGAATGAGGCTTTGTTAGAGCTGGTAGGAACGAATGCCAGTGGATGGATGGGATTGTGGGAACCCATTGTAAGGGAGATTCCTAAGATGTCGCTAGAAAAGATGCCGGCGTTGTTAAGGCCAATCGATAAGATCGATCTTGGATGGTTGAAGTCAGAGTTAGATAAGATAGGTATGCCGAATTTGGGCTGGAAAGAGAATTTGGTTGATATAATAACCTGGCCGGCCATTGTGGGAATTATACTAATGATAGTCGTGGCTTTGCTAGTTTGGTGGTGGTTGAAGAGGCGTGCAATGTTGTCGACCGGGCAGAATAAACTGGGACAGGAGTGCATGAATGAAGGAGGGATTCCAGTTAGTGCACTTTACCAAAGGTAGATCCAACTTGAGTGCATTGGGACCCCTAACTGATATTGAGGAAGAGTCCACAATTGTCGTGGAAGGACCTGAAATAACAAAAAATACAACAAAGCCTGTTGTGAAAAGTGAGACAAAATCGGAGGGACAGATTTACGAAATAAATCGAATTTTTTTTTTTTTTTTTGTAATGAGACTGGAATAATTGGTAAGGAGTGCTGCGAACTCCAATAAAAAAAAAGAAAAGGAAAGAACACTGGAACTAGTGAACTATGTGAAAAGGTTCTACTGCATGAGATCACCACAACAGTGAACTTTAACCGGAAGTTGCATGTACATATGTATCGTAAGGACAATGAAAATGTAAGTGGGGATAATGAGCCCTAAGAAGAACTGAGGACTCTACCTTTTCATGCTGGAAGAGACGTATGTTTAAGTAGACCCTAGTCAGAAGCATGTTGGACTGGATTTTCTCATATTTTGTTGACAGGAAAGCTTGTGTGTCATTTACTAGTAAATGACAGATGGGTATGGGAGGAAATGTAACAGAGAGAGTTTGGGAACCACACACGAACAGACACACATATATTTCTTTTTTTTTCATTGAAATTGAAGTAGATTTGAACAGCGAAATTAGATCAGAACAATTTTGTTTACTGATGGGAATCTGATCTAGCCCATTTGGAATTGGATCATTAGGAAGACAATGGAAGATGATCGAAAAAAAATTTTATCAGTTAAAATTTGAAATAGAGCTTACTAAGGCTATGGGGAATTTTGAAATTCACATGATTTTGAGTTGAAGGCAGCACTTGTGATAATCGCGTGCGGGACAAGTGTCGATTTATGATCAGCCAGGTTTATCTATATAAACGTGCACAGAAATCTGTTGACAGTGGTTGGCTCATCTGGCGTCGAGTGCACTTGAGCTGGGTAGAGAGATATCAGAGACTGGAAGTGACGTCAGAGATTGGAACCAAATGCCCGCTAACACATTTTGTTGATATAAGTACGAAGAAGCGAATTACTCCTCCAACAATCTAAGACTGCTACTGCTACTATTATTACTACCATTGGAAATGGAAATATCGAACAAGCTACAATAATCAAAAGGGTGGTTGGCTCATCTGCCATCGAGTGCAGTCGAGCTGAGTAGAGAGAGGTCAGAGACTGGAAGTGATGTCAGAGATTTGGAACAAAACCCCCGCTAACATATACTGTTAATATAAGTACCGATGCTTCTGCTACCACAATGATTGCTACTACTCTTACTACTGTCGAGGAGGAATGCAACTATAAATTTTAAGCCGTGCACAAAAATCTTTATCTCTCCATTGCAAGAGTCGTATATTGTTCTAAGATGATTTCACAAGTTAATCACAACCCACTCTCTGTCTAGAATCCAGTGTATGAGTTTTTATGTCAATTATTTTCTTTTCTGTAACCTGTTTCTTTTCTATACTATTCTTTTCTGCTATATAAAAGACATTAACAATTCAACCACTGAATAGTTGTTTGCCCGGCATTCTGCAGATATATATTTTTCTTTTGGTGCATTCTAAATTTCTTAGCACAGACTCTCCAGCCGTGTCAACATCTTCAATCAACCGTGAATGGATGAACATCACTTCTGCTTTCTGGATCAAACCAAACACAATGTGGGCAGGAAGCAGGATTAAACCAGTGGACCGGTCGAAAGATCTATGGATGCTCAGGGGACCTATGGTCACTCCCTTAAGTTTGGTTAAGACCAAGTAGACACCTCAACCCAGAGAGTAAGACGTCGGAGGTTGAGGGGCTGGGGCGAAAGTGATAGAATATTTTTTTTAATTTTTTATTCCTTTCTAGCACATTTGAAATTTTGGTTGAAAATCCTATTTTTACATCAGCAGCCACATAATATATAGCATTAATTTGATTTGATTGGTTTTGTTTTACGGCATGTCAACCTCAATGGGTCATTTAATTTTTCTTCCCGACAATATTTTGTTTTGTTAGAAATCCATTTCTGTCAATATTTCTTTCCTCAAAAATATATAGCTGGTAATAGTATTTTTCCAAAAACGTATAGCTGGGATATCTTTTCAGAAACATAATGTTTTTTTTTTTCAAATATGTATTGCGGGTAATATTTTCTTTTTTCCAAAAAATGTATAGCTGGTAATATATATTTTTCTTTTTTCCAAAAATATATTGTTGGTAATATTTGTTTTTCAAAAATGCATTGATGGCAACATTTGGTTTTCAAAAATGTATTGATGGTAATAATATTTTTACAAAGAATTTCTGGTATTAAAACCTATTTTTACACTTTCATAGTGTTTTGACCCCAGTTACAATTCCATTGAGTAAGGTTTTGTTAAAAAATGTATAGCTGGTAATATTTTTCTTTTTTTTTTAAACGTATAGCTGGCAATATTATTTTTCAAAAATGTACAGCTGGTAATATTATTTTTCTAAAAACGTACAGCTGGTAATATTATTTTTCTAAAAATGTATAGCTGATAATACTATTTTTTCAAAAACATATAGCTGGTAATATCATTTTCCAAAAATGCACTGGCAACATTATTCCTTCAAAAATGTATAGCTGGTAATACTATTTCTCCAAAAGCGTATAGCTGACAACCTTATTTTTTCAAAAACGGCCTTTCTGTTGGACGTAGTTTATCACCATACCCAGTATGTGGATGTAGTTTATCGCCGTACCCAGGACTCGGATGCAGTTTACCGTCATACCCATGGACGTGGGCTAAACTGGGAATTCCCTATTTGCCCATAGCTGGGACCCTAACAGGTGCTAACACCCTGGGTTAGGGTTGACCTGGGAACACCAGCTATTAAGAGGTGGTTCCACACTCCTCAAAACCTCCTGATCAGAGGCCTTGCTGTTGGATGCAGTTTAATGTCATTTTTTAATTAAATGCAGAAAACTTTGAAGAATATAAATCATCAATATTTTTATTTTTTTGTAAATTGTGGAGCGTTTCTACACAAACTTTAGCTTGACTTGTAAATTACAAATCCAATAAAACCAAGGCATTATTTAATTAAAAAAGCTTTTAATAGCTTTTATGAATAATATATATTAAGGATATTTTTGTCTGAAACCAAAATATTCTTTTTTGATGAAAAATGAATTTTTACAGGAATTGTTTTCTTTTTTTTTTCATTTATAAATACAAAATGTGATAAAGTTGTTAAATATTTTAAAATTAAGTTTGAATATGCATCTCTGGAAATGCTCTTATTTCCAGGTTTATTTTTACAGATCATAAATTTGAAAGCTTATTACAATCTGCGAAGCATTTCTATTTTTACAATAATTTTTTAATATGCCAAAAAAAATGTATTAAGAACATTTCCAGCAAAACTACGGAGGCACAATTCAGAAATAATGTCCCGTGTTTTAAGAGTTGATTTTCCTGATAGTGAGGATTCCGCCTCATAAATTGCATTAATTTCGTATCATATTCTGACTGACCATCATCATCGCATTTTCAAAAGTTTTAATTTTCTTTTCTTTTTTTCCTCATATATTTCACTAAATATTTTCTTTTCATTTTTTAAAAATAATCAATTTTTTCTTCTTCATTTTTTAGATTCAATTTTAGGGATGGAAACAGTGCAGACTTTTGAAAGCATTTAATTTTTAAGAATTACTTTATAGTTAAATAAGCTGGTCCACTTAAAATTAAAAAATACAGTTATTTTTGCTCTTCCATCCAACATGACATTAGTTGTCAATACATTGACATAAACATCAATTCACACCTCCAAAACCAATCACCACTATTAGACATGCTTCTCTTATTTCCAACTAAATTGTTTCTGCTAAAAAATTAAGTAATGTTTGTTTTCAATTACATTAAGTATACTTTAAATTTTCTAATTTTCCTAAAATATCTTTTGGAAAAAGTATAATTAAATTTTACAAGATTTTCAAATGAAGAATTTTACTTTTGTTTAAAAAATGTTAAAAATGGCTGACATGATTGATTTTATGTAAATTTTGATGACTCACAAAAAAAAAAGAAAAAAGATTTTTAAAAGCTTTTTAACTAAAATTTTGGATGTGCTAGAAAGGATTACAAAATTAAAAAAATATTAAAAAAATACTTTGGTCTTTCCTCTTAATAATAACAAATATTTAGATGATAAAAAAATTGTTCAATCAAGTTTAATGCTTTTTTCATCAGGGTATGCTCTTTTTTGCCTAATTGGTATGTTCAATAATTTTTTTTTTAAGCATTTCACGCCAAGCAAGGTGGGATGCCACTAGTATGCAAGGGGTTACAGAGAGTATGAGCAGAAGTAGAGGTGTGATAGAAGAAAGGATGAAGAGAAGGACAGGGAATAAATCAAGGCATCTGGAGATGTTGATTGACATTACATTTGAATAGTTGGAGATTATAGCTATCAGGGAAACAAGTAATAGGAAGGGAATTCCACAGACCGGAGGTGCAAGACATGAAGCTACTGAAGTAGAACTAGACAGCTACATTTAATTGTTTTGAAAGTGAATGGGTGGGACTGAGATGCCAGCCTAGTTGCACGTTTAAATTCATGCAGTCTGGGAACTAGCAAAAGTAGCTCGTTGGATTAGTCACCGTGAAAGTATTTGTAGAAAAGACAGAGGGAGGCAATGGCATGTCTGGGAGAGAGTGACTGCAGATGAGATGCCAGATCAGGGGCAATCACATTGCATATCCATCTCTGGATTTTGTCGAGGACCTTAAGACGAACAGCAGGGACACCAGACCATATATAGCAGCAGTATTCCATGCAAGGGCAAGTGGTTGATTTATAGATTTGAAGGATAGACTCAGGCGAGAAAAACTTTCTGGCGCAACACAGAGAACCAACTTTCCTTGCGGTGGATGAAGCTATTGATTCAATGTGTTTGTCCCATCTCAGGTAAGCGGACAGTGTGAGACCAAGCAGTCACAAAATTGTGCTCTCGTGGAATTGAGCATCAGACATTCTAATGGGAGGCAGGGAGGATTCTCTGTGATGTGTAATAGAGAGCAGTTTGTTCTTTTTTTTTAGGCATTAAAGTTAACCAGCCAATTCCTACCCCAGTCCACAACCAATTGGAGGTCCTTTTCGAGAATAACAGCCAGGTTAGTTTTATCAGTGATACCAGATTTGCTTTTGAGGCAGGAGCAAATAGTAGTGTCATCTGCATAGATACCTACTTAGGAACTGATGACATCAGGAAGATTGTTAATGAAGATAAAGAACAGAGTAGGGCCAAGGATAGAGCCATGGGGAACACCTGCATTTGTTGGGAAGGAACTGGAAGACAATCCATTAAGGACAACTTTCATTACACGGTTTGACAGGAATGATCGTATTAAGTCAAATAATCGATCTGAAATTCTGTACCCCTGAAGCTTACAGAGGAGGCTGGCATGCCAAACCTTATCAAACACTTTAGAGATATCTAGAGCCACGGCATGAGCTTCTTCGTTATTGTGAAGTGCTTGGCAAACAATTTCAGTTATGGCCATGAGCCATCAGCTGTAAAACAGGCAAAGCGGAAACCATATTGCTTGTCAGAGAGCAGATCATGGCATATAAGGTGCTTAATCACTTCAATGTTGATTAAAGCTTTAAAGACTTTGCCGAAGAGTGGTAGGAGACCGATAGGACGGTAGTTAGATGGGTCAGAAGGGTCTCCAGAGTTCTTAAGGACAGGTACAATAGATGAGGACTTCCAACAAGCTGGAAAACAAGATTCATTGAGGCAGTAGTTATATAATTTGGAGAGGGCAGGGGCTAGTTCAGGAGCACATTTCTTCAGGACAATGGCTGGTATCCCATCTCCACCACTAGCCTTATGAGAGTCTAATTTAGAGATGATGCCCAATACCAACGACAGGGTCACTCAATAGAGCCTCAGTTCTAGAGGGGAAAATCAGGTGTGGGTACATCGAATATTTTACAAGAATTGTTTTCCTTTTTTTTTTTCAATCTTAAATACAAAATGTGATAAAGTTGTAGAATGTTTAAAAATTAAGTTTGAATATGCATCTCCGGAAATGCTCTTATTTCCAGATCTATTTTTACAGATCATAAATTTGAAAGCTTATTACAATCTGTGAAGCGTTTCTATTTTTACAATAATTTTTTAATATGCCAAAAAATGTATTAAAAACGTTTCCGGCAAAACTACAGAGGCACAATTCAGAAATAATGTCCCATGTTTTAAGAGTTGTTTCTTCTGATAACAAGGATCTGGCTTCATAAATTGTGTTGATTTTGTGTCAAATTCTCAGACTGACTGACCATCACCGTTGCATTTTCAAAATTAAAATTTTTTTTTACATATTTCACTAAATATTTTCTTTTAATTCTTTTTAAAAAAATATAATCAATTTTTTCTTTTTCAGTGAAAAACATACTACAATTATTAATTTTTTCTTTTTTAGACTCAATTTTAGGGACAGTGCAGGCTTTGGACATATCTTCATTAAAAAAGTACCTAAATAAATCAATAAAATATTAGATTTTTGAAAGCATTTAATTTTTAAGAATTACTTTATAGTTAAATAAGCTGGTTCACTTAAAATTCGAAAATGTTGTCATTTCTGCTCTTCCATCCAATAAATTGCCCTGACATTAGTTGTCAATACATTGACGTAAACATCAATTCACACCTCCAAAACCAATCACCACAGTTAGATATGCTTCTCTTATTTCCAACTAAATGTTTCTGCTAAAGAATTAAGTAATGTTTGTTTCCAATTACATTAAGTATACTCTAAATTTTATAATTTTCCTAAAATAACTTTTGAAAAAAGTATAATTGAATTTTACAAGATTTTTAAATGAAGAATTTCACTTTTGTATAAAAAATGTTAAAAATGGCTGACATGATTGATTTTATGTAAATTTTGATGACAAAAAAAAATAATCAAGATTTTTAACTAAAATTTTGGATGTGCTAGAAAGGATTAAAAAATTAAAAAAATATTAAAAAAATACTTTTGTCTTTCCTCTTAATAATAACAAACATTTAGATGATAAAAAAAATTATTTAATCTAGTTTGGGCTTTTTTTCATGAAGTATTCAACATAACTATGCTAACAGCACAAAATATCCTCTAAAGCTGAGATTAAAATGTATTATTAAAAATGATTGATATGTACAACAAGAATATATCTTCTATCAGAGGATAAAACACAATCATTCAATGCTTGCAAAAGTTTGGGGCCAACTACATAAAATGATTATACATCTTTATTTCGTTAAGATTATTTAGCAGTATGCTTTTCACAATAGTAGTCTAGAACTCACAGATTGGAAAATAAGTTGTTGCATTTTTGTGCATGTCATGTAACAGTTTAAATCAAATTGAAGCTGAAGAAAGGCCATACAAAACTGTTGGGTGAATGAAAGATATGAGATGATAAAGTTATGATAATACGCAGATTTATAAGTAGGAACTGTTCTATATTATTAACATGAGTATATTGTATCTTGGCAAGTCATTGGTAGATGAACATTAGCTTGCTTGGTTGCTTTCTTATATTAAAATCATGGCTAAAATTTCTGCTAAAATAAAGATGAAGGTTGTGATTTTGAAGGGGAAGATGAGAGAGAGCAAGGTGGCTGAGAATTTCTAGAAACAGTGTTGGAACAACCATCCAAAAGATGTCTGGAAGTGTTTTAAGTGCAAAGAAAAGTGGAGAACTACAAAAATTAAACAAGATAAATTGCAAGAATCTTGGTAGGCAATTCAAAATTAACAGCCGGACAAGTGATGCACACTGGGCCCAGAAGCGGAAATTGGAAAAAAAATCATGTTATTTTTTACTTAAACCTTTGTTTATAAAACGAATCTACATTAAATTTCAGAAAAAACAAAAAAAAATTAAGTCTCTAGCATATCTAGAACTGATTTTATGTTATTTTAAAGTTACAGAAATCTGAATAAAATCTTAGCTATTTCTTGGCCATATCCTGACCGCATATTTTTAAATGCTACATCATCCTGATAAGTGAATGGGCTAAAATCTGTTATGGTTAACTGAGGAAATAAAGCTAGTATAATTTTTCTAACTTTGAATACCATATAATTGAATTCTGATTGGAAAAATCATTGATTCATGATGAATTCATTAAGATCTTGACAGTAAAATCAGAATTGCAACAAAATTTTTCGAGTATGTCCAATTTTCTCCAAAATTGCACTATGTTTTTTTGTCAAAAACATCAAATATATCAAAAATGGCTAAGATTCACATACTAAAGTATATACTCTTTGAAAAATTCAGGCTAAACCCATTTAGAATCTTTTCAGTTTGCCATGTGACTCTTAGCCCTTTCTTCTTTAATGCAGGAACAAAGTTTATTTCAGAGACTGTAAATTTTGTGTGTATACTTGAATTAAAATTTAGTCTCCAAATGGATGAAAGTGGTTGCAATATATTACTATTTTGCGGTTACATACAGGATATTAGCTATGAATTGCCTCAGAATACCATCAAAATAGATGAAAACATAAATTTTCATTATCTTTGGCCCAATTTTACTCAAAATGCAGCAATTTTCTTGCACTAATTCATCAGATACACTAAAAATAGCTAAGATCCATACACCATAAGTTATCAATATCAAAGGTGTATTGGTTAAGCCCCTTCAGAATTTTCAAAACCTTCCTCCTTCAAGTCAATCATTCATGTTAATTTCCTTTGGAAATTTCCCTGCAAAGTCATTGTAATATTAATGTCCTTTGGGAATTTTCCTGCACACACACTCTTACATCAACAGTACAATATGGTTTCTGAAGGTTCTGTCCTGTTGTCACATTGACTACCAACAATAGATAGAAAAACTGGAGTACTTGGGGACCCCATTCGTAAATCCAATGATTAAGTTCTTGAGACCAATCACCTGGAAACAGGACTTTATCCTGACAGAGTCAATACAGCTGATGAGAAAGATTGGACTTCAACTAATGGACCACAAGGAAGGCAATTTGTCTCTGAAGAGGTGATTAAAGCTATAGAAAAGTTAGCTGATCAGAAATACAAGGATAACCTTCTTCTCCATCGTAAATTATCTATAATCCTCTCAGTTGTATCTTCATTGTGTAAAGTAGAGTTAAAATTCAAAGATCTCTGTGACTCAACTGCTTTCAATTTGTGTCAACTGCTTTCAATTTGTGTCAACTTTCTATGAGTAAGAATTAATCATATTTTGCATGGAACTCTACACCACTCTATAGAACTGATTGGTTTGAATGATGGTTACAGTCTTGGGAACCTGTCCAAAGAATGTTTGGAGGCAAACAACAAGGACATTAGAAATTACTTGCAATTTTTATCCAGGAAAATCTCTTCTGTTGATCAGCTCACTGATGTCATGTCAAGACTCCTTAAACATTCTGACCCTGTCTTAAACGATCTTATAAATCAGCGTCAGCTAAAGCAGTACTGTACAAAAACTGGTGCTGCTGATCATACCATATGCTCACATTCTTGGTTGTTCAATTTGCTGAAGAAGTGGTATGCCAGCCTTGTTGAAGATATATTTCTTGATTACTAACAGCATGTACTCCAAATTGTTATTTTGAAACTCATGAAACTTTAGCATAACTTCATACTATAAAGATTTTTATAGGTGTTTTTAGAGCCATTTTACAGAAAGCAGTTTCTCGGATCTTTGTTTTGGAAAAGTTTAGATTTTATTTAACATGACTGTCCTTTTTTGTCTGTCTGAACCCACATTTGTCTTTTTTGATGTTATACAGCCCTAATCTTCAACTTTTTATACAATTGAAACTTTTATGATACCATTAAATTGGCCTTAAGCATATGCTTCCAATGAGCCTTCAACCAACCTCTAATTTTTATCCAAAATGAAATTAGAGTGATTTTTGTACCTTGTGACGGCAATGCTCAAATAAGAAAATCCCATCCCAACCCCCCAATTTTTGAGAAATCTCACCTTTTATGAACTTCAGTTTGGCCATACACTTTCAAAAAGACCGTAATCACATCAGAAACAGATTGAGCCAAGTTATACATCATCATACCTCTTTTTCCAAAGTTAGCCTATCTGGGCCCATTGTGTATTAATTGAATGCAGTCTTAACAGTGAGATTTCAGTTGATATAGTAGGCACAGTATTATAAAAATACAACTTCAACAGTCATATAGCAGCAAAAAAAGAAAAACACATTAACCACAAAACATTGGAATAAAAGATTGAAGTGGTCAAAAGCACATTTAATATGGGATGCTAGAATGTGGCAAAAAATAATTGTTATTATGAATACAAAATAGAATGGCATTCTAATGCAAGAGAATATGTAAGAAGACTTGTAGAAGAAACAATACAAGATACACCACAAAGATGGTAAAATTTGATGGTGGACATGTAATGGTGTTGATTTGCAATAAAAGGGATAGTAAAAAAAAAAATTGATAAAAGCTGATGGAAACCTAAATGGTGAAAACTAGATTAGGTTACTATGGTCTAATCTTCTGCCAGAATATGAAGATGGAGAAATCTTTTCAGTATGATGCTGCTCTTTGCCACACATCAATTGCAACCAAAAGGTTTCTTGTAGATGAAGATGTTTAGCTTTTGAAAGACTGGCAAACACAAAATTCTGATCTCAATATAATTGAAACATTGTGGTGGGAACTGAAGAGGCTGGTGCTTCAACAAAAACAATGCAATCTCCAAAAACTTTGGGATTACTGCCAACATGAATAGGAATAAATTACCAATGAGAAAATCTGGACATTGTTCCAGTCAATGCAACATTACTTTCTACAATAAACATTCTGTTAAACATTTCAGTCATGTGGATGCAATGGTTACATTAACCATAAAAATACAGCAAAAATAATGGCTTATAAATTATGCATTTATTGAATGAAAATGTAATTCCTAAAAATAGACTAATATATGTATTGGAAATGTATACATGTGTATATGCCTGTTGGTATGATATATAAATGCATGTATGTGTTGTTGAACATACAGATTTGAGAGTACTAAAAGATTATACAGCTACCTAATAACATATAGCTCCTCATTTTGCCAGAAAAATGGCACCTTCACAACCTAACATGGTGTCTATGAGGTGCTATAGTAGTTGTATAAAGATGTCTATTCAGGTATGTTTTTGGGTGTGGTTGCAAGGTATTTTGTGTAATATATTCCATATGTACTCAACAGGATTTAAATCTGATGAGCACAGGTTTTCATAGTGTACCTGAAAGTTATTTGAGTTTTTTGAACCCGTTTTAAATCATTTTTGTTACTGGAACAAATTATTATGACTAAGAAATCATTGTAAGTACAAATTGGTGCAGATGGTCTGTAATAATTTTTTTTAGATCACACCAGTGAAGATTGATTCCAGTTTCACTTGTGGTCTTTGTGATCTCCAACAGAACACACCATAATAGAGCCACCATAAGTTTATGAAAAACTCTGCAGACACCCAGAATCCTTAAACTCATGTGGTCTCCTCCACATACAAACTCAACCACTCAACTGAAAACCTGATTCATTTGATAACATGACATGGTTTTAGTCTTCCAATTCTCCAATGGTTATTGCTCTCTTGTTAAGGTGAGGCACAATAACTGATGTCATAGTGTCAATAATGGTACCCTTGTTGGTCAACATTAACAAAACAAAAACAAAAAAAGGTACTCTATACTGTACAGTGCACTGATGGGTTGAGAAGCACCAACATTAAATCAAGATATGATTTGATGCATGTAACAGGAAATCTGGTCAACCTGATAAGAGACTCAGAGTTGTTTGTATATGGTGTTGTAAGCACCAGGAGTTATGTCCTCTTCCATGTGATTAGCTGTTGAGAGAAGATATTCTATTTAGAGTAGGTGGCACTGACTATGTGCCTATCAATGATACCGGGTAGATATTAATCAATAGTCAGCATAGGTCTGAGACTGGGAGAGCTATATAACACCAGTTTTTTTCTCAGTTGAAAAAAATGTGCGCTCAACATGCGGGCATGCAAAAACCAGACAAGACAAACTCAATGCAATGTTCCCTTTGGATGGGTAGTAAATATAGAGTTTATCAGTCTGATTTTTGCATCATCCACAGTTTTCATGTACTGCTGATGTTTATGTAAAATTCGCATATTCCTGGTATGCCCTTGCTACTGCTGCCTGAGGAAAACCTAGGGTAGTTGCCACCTTGTTGATAGAATGCCCTATCTTGTGGGAAGGGCAAAACTATCCTGTGCATTACAGTTTTTAATTTTGTTTTGCACTTTATATATGTGTGTATGAGTATGCATGCATTAGATGATTTCCAGCATTTTGTTAACAAAACCTTTTATTCATATTTTTTTGGCAATTTTCTTTAGATAATGTCCGTCCAAATGGAAAAATATATAATGTAGTGGCATGATGGGTCCTTGCTGTGAAGGTTTGAATTGGCAGGACCAGGTAATGTAGTTTGTCCAAGCACTTTCCATGGAAGTAGTGATAGAGCATCAAGAGGCTTGCCACACCCTGTCTGTGAAAGAGAGGTTGGAAAAGTGGAGAATAATTTGTCCCCAACTAGTTGACAAATTATTCTCCAAGAGCTTAGAGATGCTTTTGGACCATCAAGGCTGGTGAGTGAGATCAGAGCAGTTCCCACCCAATATATATGCTTTTAGCATTTACTGGGCTTACAGGCATATAAAGAAACACTGATTCTCATATGATCACTAAAGTTAAGCAACATTGAGCCTAGTCAGTACTTAGATGAGTGACCACTTTGGAATATTAGGTGTTGTAAACTTAGATGTGCAGGTGGCGTAATGGACAATGATTTGGAATTGGAGATCGAAGAGCTGAGTTCCAATTCCAGTTTTGTTGTATTCACTTAGATGCAAATACCCTTGGGAAAGGTATGAATTCACTGCTTCTTCCTCCCAACTAGGTGTTAATTAGTAGGATGTGTATCAGCAAAAAATCATTATTCCCAAAATATTCTTACAATCTAAAAATTCCTGAAATGGGTTAATAAGCTATGGAAAACAAATCAATCAAAACTTTAGAATTTACTGAGTCACTATATATGTAACTGTATGCCCAGTTTACAAGAATGCAGGTGAACATTCATCCCTGATGCAGTATCACCTTCCTCAGTGTCATCAACTATTTGAGGCTATTATCAACAAGAAAATTGCCAATCACCTCAACAATAACAACCTCCTGAGCAATAAACAGTATGGATTTCACACCTTTAGGCCCACTGCTGATGCCTTAACTATCAATGCATATAGAATCAGTGAACTTAATAAATCCATCATATGAGTAATTGCCTTAAATATCTCTAAAGGTGTGGCATAGGGCCTGCTACAAAAGCTCCACAACTATTGCATTTCTGGAAGAATCTTTTTAATTATCAAGTCCTTCCTATTGGGTTGGTCCATGAAGGTCATTGTTAATGGTCAGTTATCTGACGTCAATGAGATCTATGCAGGTGTCCCACAAAGTTCTCTCATCAGTCCTCTCCCGTTTCTGTTATATACAGGAATCCCTTGATTAGCATGACTAATATGTACATTAAATGATATGCAGTAAATGAAAATGCATTAATCAAATATAAATAAAATTGACAAACAAAATCGTTACCTATTTTCTATTTTTAAATTTTAGAAAATTTTTAATTGGTAACTATAAAAATTCAGTTTTCAATTACTATGGTTAAACTGAAGAATATTTTACCACACTAAGCAAGTATTATGCATGCCCTAATCAAATTTTGGTATTAAAAATTTCAGCACACTAACTGAGAATGCATTAATCAAATGTGCATTACAGGGATTCTTGTATTAATAAGCTGTTTAAGAATATTCTCAAATCACTATATAAGCTGCAAAATGCTCAGTTCCCTGCACCACCCCAGAAAGTATCTGGCTTCTTCTACTATGCTCTGTATCTACAAGAGCCAGCCTTCAGTCTCGGCCAAGTTCAAAAGCGTGTGTGTGACCCTATAGGTGGTGAATAGTTTTCCACACTCGAACCACTTTCCCACAGATGAAATGTAGCCTATCACTACTCTATTGCATTTTCATGGCAGATGAAACCTTCACAACTTGGATCTGCTATGTACATTGAATCTATTCATCTTCATTTCCTTCATAATCCATTGGTATGGAGTAAGTTCCACTCAGACAGCTTCTTTCCCAGAACTGTTGCAGTGTGGAATGGATTCTGGAGAGGATGCTTCCCTGACCACTACAATCTTAAAGTTTTTGTGGGTCAACCGTTATCTATCCTACATATTCTCATAGTAGGCAGCCCTTATCTTCTCCCTATACATCCTTACAACATTGCCATTTAGTAATCCTTTGAGTACCACTTATGTCTTGTATAGGGTGAACAACAATAAAAAAAGAAGAAGAGAAAAATACTTTTAAAGTGAATGAAAGTTAATAAATGATATTAATATATTTCTATGCTAAACTAATTTTCAATGAATTTCTATATATGCTTTTAATATTATTATGTGTATAGTGACACAACAAATTTGAGAGAGTTTTGATGTATTTAAGAAATCTTGCCTGTGATAGCACAGTTTACATAAAAAAGTAGTTGAGCGGAATGCCACTATTCTGACTGGTGACAACATAAAACTCTTTTGGTATCTTTATTCTTGATTGAATACATTTTTTTTTGTGGTTGGATGGAATCACAAGGAGGGATATCTGGGTGCATTAATGCTCCATTCTGAGGTGCCTGTATGTCTATTATCCAGGTGAGTGATTGGTAAATTCCCATTATAAATAGACCATTGTGGAGTACGTCATATCATACTGTACGTACAGTTGTGATATGCAGGGGAGGAACAAACAAATGACGAAGTGTATACGGGGAAGAGAACAAAGAAAATACTGAGAGACTGGTGTAGAGTAGAGAAACACCCACTCAGAAATTGTGTCCTGAAACAGAGTTGTTAATTTCTTTTGACTACAAATTATTTCACTGAAATATTTCATTGAATTTATTGGTTTCACAAGATGGTGAAAAAAGTGAAACTGAGTAGCAACATGCTTCGGCCTTTTTGTGATGAAGGGGACATAATTGCGTGGCTCAACAAAGTGAAATTGGTGGTGAGGCTGCAAAACATTACAGATATTGCTAGCCTGATACCACTGTACCTGGAAGGGGATGTGTTGGCACTCTACCTAGAGTTGAGGGAGGAGGAGCAGCAGGATGCTGAAATTATTGAGCTTCGACTTAAAGAAGCTTTCACCGAGGGACCTTTGGGTGCCTATGGCACATTAAGCAGAGTGTACTGAGCCGGAGAATCGGTCAATATTTATGCCAACATCAGGAGATTGGCAGGTTTGGGAGGATTCCAAGGGAGAGGCCTCAACAGGATGATAAATTGGACTTTGTGAACAGTTTCCTGAATCGCATCTCTGAAGCCCTCCAGCAGCTCCCTGGAATAAGTTTTATGGAAGTGGGAGAAGCATTATTGCATGCTAGGGTGCTAACCAGGAAAAAGGAACAAGAGTTGGAGACTGTTGCTGTCTAAAGTGAGAGAAAGGTGCAAAGTACAAGCAGCAAGGAGCCAAAAGTTAGGTGTCAAACCCAGAAATTCACTGGAAAGTGTTATATATGCCAGGGACCCCAGATGGCAAAGGATTGTAAGAAGCTGAGACCAGGCATCACCTATTATCGATGTGGCCAGGTTGGCCTCATAAATAGATGCTGTCACCAGGGAAATGAACAAAGAAGGAGCTACTGTGTTGGTAGCTACCCTTCTTATCCAGTGGCGGTGCCAATAAGCAGACTACCACTAGTGGTGGTAACAGTGAAGGGCGAAGTGCAGAAGCTTTCATTGACACAGGCTGCACATTTACATTGGTCACAAAAAACA
Organism: Acanthosepion esculentum; assembly: GCA_964036315.1. Lineage (NCBI taxonomy): Eukaryota > Metazoa > Mollusca > Cephalopoda > Sepiida > Sepiidae > Acanthosepion > Acanthosepion esculentum. The sequence goes on along the minus strand of OZ038481.1, from coordinate 19,955,243 downwards.
TAGTTGACAGGTGGAGTTGTATGAAAAGTGTCCAAACAATTGATGGCAGAACAGTGTGGTGTGATAGATTGAAGAAGAAACTCTCTACCTGTGGACAGGGAAGGTTGAAGGAGTACTGCCACTAATGGCAGTAGTTCAGCCCATGAAATAGAAAGCTCAACCTGTATTGGATTTTCAAGAATTGAATGAATATATGATGTGTCACACAGGTGGAAATGGCATAGATGTGTGTGGAGAGACCCTGTGGAAATGGAGACAGATGGGACAAGCCTTGATGAATGGTGATCTGAAATCTGCTTAACTGCAGATCCATGTTGCTGGAAACTTGTGGAGATATCAGCTGGTCAAGTATAAAAGCTGAACCTATTGCCTAAACAAGTTAGGCTTTCACCTAAACTCTGCCCTCAAAATCATGATGGCAGTACTTAAGAAAGTACTAGGTGAGAAGGATACCATGAGAAGAGCCACCGATTCTTACATAGATTATATAATGGTGGATGAAACAGTGGAAACTGCTGACCAAGTGATATGTCATCTCACTAGGTTCAGGCTGACTACAAAACAACCAGAATCTTTAAAAGGGGAAGTAGCATTGGGGCTCCGATAGGAAAAGAATATGCAGAGCAAGATGGTGTTCCAAAGAGGAAAGGACGTTCCCGATGTACTGGATATACTAAGCTGGAGAAAATTCTTCTTGATTTGTGGGAAGCTAGTTGGCTATTTTCCCATTGCTGGATGGCTGTGGCTACATCAAAAGACTGGCTGGAGGAGAAAGTTGGGAAAATAAAGTCAACAATGAAGCAGTGAATATATTAAAGGAGATTGCCACAGAGGTGAAAAGAGAGGATCCAGTGAGAGGAAGCTGCTATATACCCAACAGCAGAGGTGTTCTGTGGTGCAATGTGAACAGTCTAGCGTTAGAAGTCATTTTGGAAGTAAGTGGTGTCACTGTGGAAAATGTAGCCTGGTTGCTAAAGAAAAATGACTTTGCCCATATTAATGTGGAAGAATTGGATGCAGTCAGGAAGGGCATAAACCTGGACATAAAATGGGGACTGCAAAGAATTGAAGACTGACTCGGCCATGGTGGCTTTATGGATCAAAGAGAGGTGGGTGAAGACCAAGGGAGCCGATGAGGGGCTTGTGAAGTGACAGGAATTCTTTGAGCACTTATTGAAGAGAATGAGTTGAAACCGAACATGACATTTGTGTCATTGGAGAAGAATAGAGTGGATATAATTACCAGAGAGAAGAAAACCTGGCTTGAGGTTCCGAACAAACTCATGAAAGAAACAGAACCAGAAACAGCTGGCTGCTGTAGGTAGTCAGACATGACTAAAGAAGCTCCATGATATGCATCATTTTAGACACAACAGAAGCCTATTCTTTGCTAGGAAGGTGGATCTTTGCATAACCAAGAAGGCAGTCAAAGTGGGGATGGAGAGATGCAGCAAATGTTAGTCCATAAATCCGGCACCAATTAGACATATAATGGGTGTGGAGGAAGATTGGACCCAGCTGGCCATTGACATGATGCATTATCAACAGGGACTATACCTGTTGATGATTGATTGCGAACCCAGACGAGTGACCATATGGAGAGAAATCAGAACAGAAATTGGAATCAAGATAGCAAAGGTCCTTGAGGTGTTTTTGAAGAGGGGTCCAGTAACTGAGGTGCTGATAGACAGCAGCACCACCTTCCACTCAGCAGCCTTGAAGGAGATGTTAGAGAAGTAGAGTGTGAGGCGTTTCTTTAGAGAAACTTACAGGCCAAGTGTGAATGGCGTTATCGAAAGACATCACCAGACAATTAAGGCTGTGGACAAAAAAGCCAAATTTAACTACAAGAAGCTGTCTTTTGGTATAATAATAATCCAAGATCAGGGTCAGAAGTCACAGGGGTGGAACTGGCTAATATAAGAATTGAACAGGAAGTGTGGGTCAAACTGCCCAATGCTTGTTGCACCACTCACTCTGACCAACATTCAATCGCAGAATGTGTCGGTTGACACTATTCCACAACATATTCTGGATGTGTGACGGGTTATGAAGCCAACAACCACAAGCAGAGTGAAGACCATCAAGCCAGTAACTGTGACCAGAGTGAGGACCATCAAGCTGAGACCTTGCAAAGATCGTGACAGAAAAGGAATACTCCTGGTTGGACAAGCGACTATGTCGTGGCATAAGTGATCATAGAGATCAGGGTGGGGGGATGCATATGGTGGGATGGAATCATGAAGAGGGACATCCAAGTGCATTAGTGCTCCATTCTGAGGTGCCCATATGTCTATCATCCAGGTGGGTGATTGGTGATTTCCCATTATAAATAGACCATCATGGAGATGAGAGATCACTCTCTCGTTGTGACAGGCATGGAAGCAACAAATGAATAACGTAGCAGATACTGGGAAGAGAACAAAGAAAATACCGGGAGACTGGTGTATAGGGGAGAAATGCCCACTCAGAAATTGTGCCCTGAAACAGAGTTGTTAATTTCTTTAGACCCCCCTTTTTTAAAATTTTTTTTTTATAGGTTTCAATCCTATGCATTGAATTACTATAATTATCACCAATTTTTTTTTTAAAAATACCTTTCACATGAGTGACTACACTATAAGTAGTGACTCCCTATAAGTATCTGTAAGTCAGTGGACTACAGAGACTAGCTGGGATCTGTTGAGTATGTCACAGACTTATGCAAGAACTACCAACCTTCCAATAGTAGCACTCACTACGGGATTGACTTATGATGACCTTGTGCATAACTGTTACCTTTATTCTTACTGTACTGTTTTTTACAATAAACCTTTACTTATTTTATCCACCGTGTTTGTCAAGTATATATTCCTATTAGCATGGAATATAACACCATCATAATATCCCCATGGATAAAATGTGATATTTCTTTTCAGCTTACTAGTTTTGTGTCATAAAAGTAAATTCATAAATACCAAATCTTTCAAGTTGTGTTGTTATTCTAGGACAAGCAATTTCTAAGTCAAATACATTTTCTAGCATCTTGTGAAAGGTCATCATGACAGTTTTATGACTGCCTGTGCTAAAGCCTGATTTCAGCTCAGTCGATTAAAAATTCTTCCTGATGGATGTTGGTCTTCTCTTTATTATATATATATATATATATACACACACACACAATATTGCCTAAGCCTTTTAAAATACAGGGTTTTTTTTTTCTCAGATTAGTTATCAACCAACCCTGTCTCCACCTGAAGTGCCACTATGTTTGCATCAATTGTCTTTTTTCTTTCTTAAACCTTACTTACTCACACTTATGATGTGCTATCATCTTTGTGTTGTTAGGATCTATATTCTTTATTTCCCCTGCCCCAATAAAAATTCTAGTATGAAGGCAAGGACAACATGAATCTAAAAAGTTTATCTGATCTTAATTCTTCACATGTTTATTTTTTTTATACAGACACACACGCATAAATGAAGCCAACATAAGTAAAAGTACATTCTTTATTCTAAATTCCACCTATACTTCATTCCTGTCTCACACACAAAAAATATGCATGTAGATAGTGCAGTTAACTAAAGATTCATTAAATTTTTTACCAATTAAATGTTATGTTCAAACTATATATTAATAGAGAAGCATTGGATTAAGTGCTTTAACAAGGAAAATTATGTTAGAAATACTTATGTGAAATAAATGTTTTTCATCATTAGACTTATTAACTTTAATTAAACTTTAATTATTAGACTTTAATTATACTATTAATTGTCAAGTTTTCATTTGTAATAAACATTTATTAAAATTTCTATGACCTCATTAAAAACATTCACTTTGAATTTGTATCTGCACTTTTAACTCAAATGTAAAGTACATCTGTAACAGTATGTTAAATAAGACTAAGTCCTCTATCCTTCCCCTCTTCACTTAATTTGAGGTGTTATAATCTTCTGCTGATAAAGCAGAATATCTTGCTTGTAAATTCTCATCCAGTTCTACTCTTAAATCATTTGGAGTATCTTTGCCTGACTTTCCATTTAAATGCAATGTTAATCACTGTCTTCTGTCTTAATTCCTGTTCTTTGATTGTTCTCTCTCCTCAATCTTTATCACACTGTATGTGACTTCATTTGCTGTACAAAAGGTTTATCCAGCCACTGAAGGTGACTGATCCCTGAAGAATAGTGTGTTTAAATTTTATAGTTGTGTTGTCATATACTGCTATGGCAACAGAAAACAACTGAGTGAAATTAAACTGCAATTGAGAGCCCTAGAAATAGAATAAAGTAATATTAATAATGCAGAGTGCTAAAGGTTAATAATGTTTTTCTTTTTCTCATTCTTTCACACTCATCTTAGTGGCTTTATTTTCTTGTTTGAGGTAAAATGATTAAATATCTGTTAATTAGAAAAGCAAGAAATCATTTTATTTCTTTTAAATGCGAAAGACAAGATTATGTTACTATGTAAAGAATGACACTCTTTGCAACAAAGCCAATACAAAACATTGCTTTTAATCTTTTAGATTTTATCTTTCAAAACTTAAGAGATACTATAAAAAGTAAATGACAATTTAAAAGAAGTCAATCTCAAAAAATGGCAAAATCCTTAACCAAATCAATATTAAGTCTCATGAAACTTAGTTTTGTTTTAAATCTTTTTCACTTGATTGTGAAAGAAAGGTTAAATGAGTGACAAGATGCCCTCTCCCCAAATCATTTGACCACTTCCAACATTGGGCCACAGTGTCCCCTACCTCCTCATCCCTGTGCCAAAGTACTGGATGCTCCAAAAGCAAAAAGACAGAACTGGGTGTGAAGGCAAGAAGAAAGAAGCTTCAACACCTGACAAACATTTGATTAGAAACTGTACCTTCCTTTAATCCTATCATGTTACTAAATTGGAGAGAAGTGTTTTTTGATCCAGGCCACCCTCTTTGGTCATGACATTGCTGAATGTAAAAATATTTTTATAAAACAAAAAGTTGAAACCTTTTACTAAATCATATTTTCCATGTACAAATAAGATTAAACTGAAACTGGAAACTTAAACCAACTATGTTTATACCAGCATAAACTGGTAAAAATAAACCATTCTTTGGAGCATCACCTATTTTTAATTAGGCCTTACCTATTCTATTTTTTAATATACAAAAATCTAACTATTTCACCAGATCTATTTTTGATACATAATTTTACTCTATACCTAACAGTCTCTTTCCAATTGAAATCTTATTACAGTACTCCAAAATTCATAAAATTCTTTAAATCTTAAGAGATAAAAATATTGATTGCTGGTAGTTGCAATGCAAATAAAATGAAATAAACAAAATGATTGTAATTAGATTTTTATACTTTTAAAATTTAAGATGGTGAATTACAAAATTGTTTTACATGTAAGCTGTTGCTAATTTCTAATCTTTAACATTGTATTGAATAGAAATACGAATCTCCACTTTCTTGCAAGTGATTTGCATGGAAAAAATCTATTTCAGTGGATTTATCATTAAGAGTATTTTGTGTATATTTGAAATATTTAGCAGGAAGTTTACAACTGATAAAAAGAAGTAAAATTTTGATGCTGTTTTAATGAATCATAACATGAATAATTTTTTTTTTAGTTTTAATTTTTACTGGATCAAAATTTTTTTTGTCAATTTTCTGTAACACATTAATATTTGATAACAGTGACCACAATATAAAAATCATCACTTGGTAGTGCACATTTTATAAGCAGAGTTAGAGAACTTTACGATTTAATTTTAGGCTGCAAATAACTTAAAAAATAAGATAAAAAGGTATATTAACTTGCCAATTTTCTTCATGATTGATCATAGTCTGCCATTTTACTCTTTCATCTTTGGCATTGATATATGCAAGAATCTATTTTACCAATAAGCTGCCAGATGGTTTCTGAAGCTCTGCAAGCAATGAGAGATTTTCAGTATTTCCTAGTCTGGAAGCCAAAAACCATTTCTTCATCACTTTTAAAGCATGATTCCATTTTCTAACATTTTATCTTTGGAGTAGTGACATGATCAAAAATGTCACCTAACATTCAATCAATTTCTTTTCCATATTTCAAAGGTCTTCTTTTTCCTTTAGGAGAGAATGTGAGAATGAAGAGCAGAGACAACTGTCTTGTCAAATTTACAATGTATCACCATTTACACTTCATCCAATCTACTTTAGCTAAACCTAGGGAGTAAACAGGTAACTCATCTTGTAATCATTTCTTTGAACTTACATTTTTTATTAACCACTCTAGGATGATGATAGATGCCTGTAAACTCTAAAATACCCAATTTTGGAGACATATTCTAAATTTTCTATTTTTGCTTTGACAACAATTATTAAAATAATACTGATATAGTAATTAGACTCAACTTATTTCAACTGTAACCAAATTTGCTTGCTTTATCAGCAGCTCACAGAAACATGTTAGCTAAATTTATTTGTTTTGTAATATAAAAATAAGCATATGGTTGTGATAAATTTTATTTTACTTGACTATAAACAAAACAGCTATTGCCTTAGCTTGAATAATCTTTTTTATATCTCTTGATAAAGAAATATACTTAATCTAGTACAGACAATGGAATTTTAGTTCTATACTCTAACCATAGTACTATATCTGGATTTTTTTTTAAAGAAATTTATACTCTTTAATTATTTTTTTAACTTAAAAAAAAAACATACCTGAATTTCACCTATAGCTTAAAATTATGTATACCTGTAATTAAATATGGTCTAATACTGTCTTTACTTTTTACCTGTGTTTAAAAAAATGTTTCATTTTATAATTAGTTTTAATAATGAAGCTGGAATAATGAAATGGAATTAGAATTTTTTTCAATTTGATTTGTTTAAACTTAACATTTGAAAGAAAAAAATGTTCACTTTTTCATGAAGTTTACAATTAGTTGACTAAATACTTCAAAAGAAATAAATGTTTGATACTTAAAAATTTGATTAGCATCCAATTACCAAAGTTACTTTTTGTTCATATAAAAACCAAACAAGATCAAATCTAACTTTTGTTTCGGTTATTATACTGCTCAGTTATATATCTGATTCTCTTTCAATTTTGAGTTTTGTTAAATCAGACAACCAGATATTTACTGAATTATATACAATTCCCCCCCCCCCCCAATACATTTACACAGAGAAAGTGAGATTTTGTGACAACCATACATAAAACATATAGTTCATTTCAAAGAAAGATGATGGAATTTGTTCCTTGTGGTGAAGTTGAAAACATGTTACATTCATGTTTACTTACAGACAAATGCTACTTTAAGTTATATCTATATGTGTATTTAAATTTTTTTTTTAATCCAGTAAATCAACCAAGCAGACATCACAAAACCAATGTTTTTTCAGTGCAATATATAAAATACTGTTTTTATGTGAATTTTCCAATTGGCTGTGTTAATTTTAAATAATACTTAAATACTATTTATTAAACATACAAGAATGAGTAAATATTGAAAACATAATAGTAATTATATTATAATGAAGCATTTCCTTATTAAAATGCTTCTCGAAGATGTTTATCATATTGCAATAGATATGCAATCTTTTTGCACAATTAATGTCCTCTTTGTTTCATCAATATATGGATAATCTGTTATATCAGTATTTGGCTCAGACTATACATCAGTTAAGTAAATACAAAAAAAAGCCACTACTGAATCAAGTTGGATACCAAATCATTTAAAGAAAAATACATTTGCATAACGTTTGCTGAAATATACTTAACTGATAAAGGGTACACAATTCAACAGTCAGCGTTCTAACATTAAAATGTTGGCAGTTTAGCCTTTAACAGGTATGGCAGATGGACTGCACACAACTACTTATATCAATAGGGTAAAAGCTAAAACAAAATAAGGAAGGTAGATACAGAGGAAACAAGATTTCAGTATAAAGGGATATAGATTACTATCAAATTGAGTTGCATTGAATATTTCTTTTAACTTTGACTTTCAATATTAAAACATTTAAGAAATCATTACAAATATAAGAGTTACTTTAACCTTTACCTTTTTAAAAGCGAAATATCGGAATACCAAGCTAAACAACAGTTCTATTTATATAACTTGTCTCTCCTTGAATTTGGAACACTACAAATTATACTAACATTGGTTCAACAAGTTGAAAATCAAACAACCCAAAAGTAAAAATATCAGGATTTCTTTCTTCTTTTTCTCCATATCAAATTCTCTGATGAAGCTTTAATAAAAGTGAAACATGTTAGATTGATATACATTTCCTATTTGTTCTTTATCTTATAACTTCTCAATTACAGAAGCTGTAAGCATGCAAGAAGGATAATTTACTTAAGTCTTTTACCCAACTTCCATAAAATAATATCTCCATAATACATAATCTGTGCAGATATTCATTATGTATATTTAACAATCCTTAAAATTCTGCAATGATAATTACTTCTAATGTATTTGTTATATTTGAATTAACAATAAATAAAGATCATACCTTAAGCAAACTGCTTTTCTATATTCAAGAATATTAAAATTAAAAGAAATAACATGACTATATCTTTATTTGGTTCTTCATGAATTAAAAATACACTTAGCATTTTGGGGCAATGTTAATTTAGCTGGTTTCAAGTGCAGCTGTGAGAGGAATTAAATCATATTTGGATATTTTGCTACCTTTATTTTATTGCCTTTTTCTTTGATGTTAGTAACTGATTATATATTTCTACCATTGAATAATGTTATGTAAATTCTGACTTACACTGTTTAATCTCCACCCAGCTTCCATTTTTGATATTCAATATTCTTAACCAAGTAATTATACATTCCTTCAGGAAGATTCAAATCTATATTCAGCAGCGTCCATCTATCTTCTTTCAATCAACTATGAAGGCTTGTTAGCAATATTGTTGAAATCTCCTGCTCAATCATTGCTTAGGGCTTATTTAAAATCCTTAAAATTAAATGCATATGTAATATGTCTTGTGAGGTCAAAAAAAAAAACCCAAAACATCCTATCTTTTTGCCAGACTAAATAATTTGAAAGGTAATTAAATAAATTCCTCCCAGTGAAATCTGAATTTCTCAACCACAATAACAGAAACATATCTAATTCAACATTTTAGCCAGATGGCCAAACAAAAGATACTACCAGATATAAACTTGAACAGAATATTATTCTTTTGAGGGGGTACATGGTGGAGAGATCATTTTCATTAGATATTTTATGTCTTCAAAAGTTAACAGACACTGGTATCTATTTATACTCTGCTTATAATATTGTCCTTTGGAGGATACCTACCAATAGTTAGATTCATTCCTGTATGTATCTTAGGGATTCCCAAAGTAGTTAAGTGTAAAACAGACAAAGAAAAACATTAAAAGAATATTAAAAACGAAAGGCAAAAACTCTGGATTTTGAAATAAATGTCAAGGGAATTGTTAAGAGTTAATTAAGAATGGAAATAAAAGCCAATTTTTCCAACCAGGCTGTTTATTTTTTATGGCTGGACTCTATTGCAAGGGGCATTATCCATTCAGTCCTTGTAATAGTGCCAAGTCATAAAATATCCTCAGGTTGCTTCCTGCTTAATGGAGATGGAAAGACAGAAGAGAAAGAGAAATAAAAAATAAAAAGCATCAATAATGATTATTAGGATACATACACTGATAATGTTTTCAATATTCATCCTAAGAAAATCTAACAAACAAAATATGTGTGTGTGTGTGTGTGTGTGTGTGTGTGTGTGTGTGTGTGTGTGTGTGTTTGTTTTTGTTCATAAGTACAGAAATTACTAAGAATTTATTGAAGAAAAACCATTGCTTTTTTTTGTTGTGCTGTTTAGGGCCATAAGATTTTTATCCATCAATTAAACATAAGATATATGAGTTCATAATCCTGAAAATTATTGGGACAAATTTTATTTATAAATTTGCATCAATATTTTATTGAGATCAAACATTTTGTCCCAATATACTGATAGAAACTACAGAATCATTAATAATTAAATTTTGCACAAAGATTTAAAAGTATTTTTAAAACAAGTGGCAGGTTACTATTTTTTATTAAATACCATCTTGAGGTTTGGATTTATTTTATACTTTTATGAACTCTATTTTCTGTATAAGGTAGTTAGTTCAGAAAGTGTGCCAGTTTGTTCATGTTGAAATGATTGCCTTTTTATTTAAAAATTCAATATATCAAAATAAATTATGACAGTCACATGATGTCATTATTTAAAGTTAGTTAAGTAGCAGTGGTATAAAGCCGACTTGTTCTCAGACTTATTTTACTTCATAAAATCTCACAGAGGAACATTTTAGCAGTAAATGCAGGTGGAGGATTTTTCTTGTTTATATTCAATGAGGTCAACAATAAAATAATTACCTGCCTCATAATTACAATTTATTTTTTATATATTTTTAAATGCTAATCCTAAGTTTTGTAAATAAATTTTATTTCTTCTACAACATTAGAAAGAAATTACCAAAAGAAAAAAAAAAAAAAACTTATGTTAAATATACATTATTATGGTAAAAATATTTTTTGAGCTTAAAATTTTGTTGTTGAATGCTCAATTCATTTAAAAGCATTAATTTAGATATTCATAAAATTTTAATATTAGGTATTTCATACATTTTGTTTGTATTTACAAGTTTAGAAAATGAACTTCAGAATTTATATTATATGGGAATATTCAACATTGACCAAGCAGCTAGTGTTGCATTCTGTTGAAATTTATAAGATTGTTCTTGTCAAACAATTTTTCAGGAAAATAGGTTTCTCAAATCCATTAGCTATTATCATACTTTCCAGTACTGATTGGGGTGGGGGTGGCTTTCTTCCTAACATTCTATTTAAAATAGGTGTAGAACATCAACATCTTGACTATGTCATTATTTTTTTCTGAGTTAGATACCCTATCCATTTTAGTTGTTGCTGCTGTTGAAAATCCAAGTGATGTCGTTTCTTTTATCTATTACAGTTCTTTGTGTTTCTGAAGTGCCAGTTCACAACGTTCAAAAAAGGATGGTCCTCACTAAAATCTACAGGCTTCATTCATTTCATTTCGACCAGTGATCTTTGAAAGCAGTTGTATACAGTTGAAAGTTTAGATATTTCTGAACAAATTTGGTGCCATGCATGACATCCATATGAAAATTTCAATGTGATGAGGCTATTTAAAACTGACTCAAGTTTTCATGTTAATGTTTTGGTGTGGCAAAAAAGAAAATCACTAAGAAAAAGGGCATGTGTGTTCTGTATAATATGTCAAAGACAAAATAAACAAAATAGAAACAAGTTAGTTGCAGCCATTAACATAAATACATCACATATGCTAATATTGTTTGTTGTCTCCAACCATCGGTCAATGAAAAAAATGTAGCATCAATAAAAGCAGTTGGTGTTTTTGAATTGAGAGAGTAGTTTTTATTTTGCTACCTCATCCATAGGCATGCATGTTGCTTGTGCATTGTATTTTTGATACTGACCTGCGATTTGTGATTTCGATATTTATTTCTGTCCCTGGATCTTTCTGCGATTTGTTTATTTCATTGTGGAATTGAGCTGCTATATCAATTTTTGAACAAGCTATTTCAGCCCATAATACTCATGGACTAATTTAACTTGAAGGTGATAACAGAGTTTGATGGTTTGTCCACTGGCCTATCTATGTGCAAATTGAAAGAGCCAGCAACAGTAATTTTTTTGAGGTTGTTGGACGGATGCCTATGCTGTGTACCAGCAGCTTAAAGGGGAAGAGAAAAACTGAGATAAAACAGGTTCTTTATACAACCTTTGGAATGGACCTGTTTGCGACATATCAATAATTTATTGGGTGCCAACTACTCCCCGGTGAAATGGTTGATGTATACCTGGCCAATTTACAGAAACTTTCTTTGGGGCATGAATGACTGGATGCCGGAGTGCGTCTTCATAACAGGACTTGCCAGATGATGTCAGTCAGCTTTTGCAAGCAACATCCAGAATGGATGAACTATTGACCGACCAGCTATTGGCCTAAGCCGACCAGAATAGGAACTGGTGGTAGCAGCTGCAAGGACCAGCCAAAGTGAATATTTTCTCCTATCTATGGGCCCTTCTGCGAGAATATAATGAGCCAAATCACCTGGTGAGAGGCTGCCTCAAGAAGGGGCAAGCAACTCGGGTGCATTTCTACTGCTGCCATAGGTACCAGGATCCAGGCCACCTGCCACAAGATTGACCAGGAAACAGGTCAAGAAGATGATGCATCAGTGCCAGTTTCTCTTCCCTGCAAATCATGAAAGAGACGCTCCCCATAATCAACATATGCATTGATGTGGTGAAATGTAGTGCCCTAATGGATACAGGTTGTTCATATTTGCTGAAGAACATATCCAAATGCTGTCCATAAAAAAGACAATAGATGGACATGCTGACAGCTGATAGAAAGGTCCTAGAAGTCAAGGGGTCACAAGTATGGAAGTCTACATAGACAAGTGTGACCTGATCAATATAGATGGTCGTGGAGAGCAGGATGGAAGTCATTGAGTGATTGGGTGGTGTTCACATTAAAAAATCGATAAAGTCAGGTTTGTTAATCCCCATATTTGTGCAGCTATGACTGTAAATCAGCCCAATTTTACTGCGGAATTCGACCAATATACCAGGACCCGGACAGCATCATAGAAGTGCTCAGATAGATACCCACCAGAATATCTGAAAAATTGGGTATCTGAGTGTCCTATGTCTAATCAGGCAAGGAGTGAATATCAGTGAATATCAGTGTGAACTACAGGCATGGATAAACAACAGGTGGCTGATACCTTATCCCAAAAAAGAACTCGGACCACCAAGGCGCCTGATCCCATTAATGGCGGTGGTTCAAAAGAATAAAGGAAAGTCCGTCCAGTGTTATATTATCGTGAGCTAAATGAGCATGTTGACATGGCTCATACTGATGTTGGTGCTGAAAAATTGAGAGAATGGCAGAGAAAAGGACCCAATGTCTCCATGCTTGATCTTTACAAGATGTACCTACAGATGTGTGCGTTAATCGCTTCGCCATTTCAAACTGTCATTTATAAGGGGCGAAGATATTGCCCAACAAGAATGGGATTTGGGCTCAAAGTAGCACTGGCTATCATGAAAGCCATTGTCGATACTGTACAAGTGAAAGATGTGTCAATTCTCCAGGCCACATCAGCCTATATTGATGGCATCTATGCTGATGAAGATGTGACGTCTGCAACATGCATAAGACAACATCTTGCTGATTTTGGATTGACATGCAAAGATCCAGAACAACTGGAGAACAATACCCAAGTGCTCGGCTTGCAAGTTTGGGGAGAGCAGAACACCTTGTACTGGAAGTGGGGGAGTGAAGTATCGAAGAAATCCAAAGTTTTGACTTGGCAAAAAATATTTTTACAATGTGGAAAATTAGTAGGCCAATTTTTTGTGTGCAGCTGGCTCTATATTGTGAACACATTTATCAAACGTAGAGCAACTGAGGTTAAGTTCTACTGAGGTAATGAAGTAACAGATGCCCCACTCAACAACTTGATTATGGACATCATTACCAGAGTACTCCAGGATGACACTGTGTGAGGCAAGTGGTGTGTTAATGGACATGATTTTGAAGCATGGGTCAATGTGTGCTCCCTTGCAATTGGAGTGTCCCTAGAGATAAATGGGGACATAGTGGAGGATGCATGCTGGCTACACCCCGGATGTTCATCATATAAATGTAGTTGATTTGGACACTGTACTCAGGAGTGTTAATGTAGCACTTCAATGGAAGGCAAAAAAGTTGCCCTTATTCACAGACTCTGCATGTGTTCATGGATGGATATCTGACACTCTCACCGGAAAGGACAGAATACACACAAAGGTTTCAAGCAAGATGCTCATTCAGAGGAGGCTCAGCAACTTGGAAAAATGGTCAGTAAATATGACTTATTGATGGACATATAGCTGGTGAAATCCAACCAGAATACAACAGACAAGCTGATGAGGTTACTGTGGAGAGGGCTCAATGCAATGAGGAACATGGTGAAACCTTGCTGTACAATATCAGTGAGCAAATGTGGCTTGGACAAGATAAGGTTGGTACATTGTCAAAGTGAGCATCCTAGCATTAAAAGGACCCTGTATTTCACAAGGTGGGTTGAACCAGTGGTATCCAAGGCTGCGGTTAGGGCCATAATCAGAGAATGTAAAGTGTATCAGTCCATTGACCCATCACCAGTATGATGGCCAAGAGAAAAGTTAGTTGTTAGTGATGTGTGGATCCAGGTTGGGATGGACATCACTCACCTTGCTGGTAAACATTACCTGACACTGATTGACTGTGGACCCACTCAATTCACAATCAGCCAGTGTCACCAACCATTTAAAGGCTCTATTTTTTGAATGGGGGCCTCCCGCTGAACTTCTCACCAACAATGGCACCACTTTCCACAGTAAAACATTCAAGGAGTTTTTAGACAGGTGGGGAATCCATATCCACTTCCACTGTATACATGTCCCCTCTGGTAACAGGATGGTTTAATGTTGCCACCAAAGAGTAAAGCAAATTGCCATGAGAAGACAATGCCCAGTGATGAAAGCCATATATTGGCACATTACACCCAAAGATGACATGTTACCTTCCACGGTTTCCAAAAATGGGATTTACCATTATAGAGTCCAGGCATTAGGTATTGATAAAACACCGCCACCAAAGCAAGAGTGTGGACAGTTGACATATGGGTTAGGGGAACATGTGTGGGTAAAACCCATTCAAAACTGATGTACAATTCAATATCAAGTAGAACGTGTCACAGGGAATAGAAGAAGTCCATGCATGATTTGTGCTGATGGGATGCTGCACCATGTGAGAGATTTGCACCCCTTTGTTGGTGGTTCAAACATATCAACAAGTGATGTTGACAGTGAGTCCTCTAACAATGAGGGACTGGTCAAAATAAGAGACACCTTGAGTATGTCTGCGGAAGAAAACAATGCTCAGCGATGTCCCTTTGGAAGGTGATTTATCAAGTAAAGAAGTGTTAGTTTAGAAAAAGCACAAGGCTTAAGAAACTTGCTCCTGGTTGTCATTAGTATGATCCGCACCTGCCTACAACAACATTACAAAGAAATGCCTACATTGCCTACACGAAAAGGTAGCAATAATTTCTCATACCCAACAAAAGAAATTACTAAACATAAGATCAGAAACAATTTCCAAATGCAGACATAAAAACAAATAACTATTATTACAATTTATGCCAAATGGGTAAAAAAAAAAAAAATACCAACCATTACTACAACATCACAATTACCACTGCCGCATTAGTCCACAATTACTACCACACCACAATTAACATCACCGTATCAGTCCACAATTAT
Organism: Acanthosepion esculentum; assembly: GCA_964036315.1. Taxonomy (NCBI): domain Eukaryota; kingdom Metazoa; phylum Mollusca; class Cephalopoda; order Sepiida; family Sepiidae; genus Acanthosepion; species Acanthosepion esculentum. The sequence goes on along the minus strand of OZ038481.1, from coordinate 19,939,883 downwards.
ACTTACTCCCCACCAGAAAAATTAATACCACAACATAAATACTAATAAGAATTATAAATTGTAGTTTCTACCATTTACATGAGCACAATCAGCAAAAACAAGCAAATAACTGGCTTTAAAATAATAAAACTGCATTAAAATATTTTTAAAATAATAGCAATTTTATCTACCATAGTCTTACACAAACCCCATAAAAAAAAAAAAGGAAAAAAGAAAACAGACTGATAGATGTGTGAATGCATGTGTATACATATATATGTATGTGTGAGAAAACATTATTCGGCGAACAAAATAGACAAACAGTCTGCGCATTGACAATGTAACTGACGAAAGATGTTTGCTACACAATCCAACATTGAATATGGCAACCAATTGCGTACATATGTACACAATGACACATGGATGCGCATATATGCACTGTTCATATATGTTTATGTTTGTGTGAGCTCCAGTGAATGAGTATGCGTGTATGTATGAGTGAATGTGCGTGTATGTATGTTTTCGCACGTATGAGCTGAGTTCCGACAATTTTTCCTCCCACTATCATAAAAACATCGATATATGCATCCATATATAAATCCAAAATTTAAAAATTAATCAGTTTGTCTGGCAATCACAAATAGCGTGAAACTCAGGGTCACAAACTCACACCAATCCAACTATATATATATATATATATATATGCAAAAAAATAGGAGGTGAGGCCATACTATACATAGATAATCCTTTTTGAAGAGGGGTTATGCATATTTTATACATTTTTGGTGACTGTAAAGTCTACATTCTCATAGTACTTTTGGCTAAACTTAATGGCACAGATAAGCTCCTTTAGTTTGGCTCCCAGTCTGGATTCTTTCTTTCTGTTGCGCACATGAACAGCAGAATGTGTGCCACTTCAAATCTACAAATACCTTAGAAAATGAAGAATTGACAATGTTTTTTTTCCTTTCTCCAATTTGCATTCATTATTGTACTAAGGTATTGCTTTTCCAACAGCATCCCTTTTGTCTGATATGTATTCATATGTCTATGTTTCAGTTGTGTTTCTTATTCTGTCTTCCTGTTTATTTATATTTATTCTTTACATTTATTGGTATTACTTTATCTTATAATTCTGTTACATATTTGTAAAATATTTTGACAAGACGTACTCCAATATAGAGTTAATGATGATTGCACAGGGAGAAATACCAAATGAATTTTAATTATAGTAAATTTATTTACTTTATACAGTAATATTATCAATAGGAATCAACAAAATTGAGGATCATTATGCATAAAAGCATATCCCACTATGATAGCCAGTACTGCAATATTTGACTTTGATAGACCTACTATTATTGCTCAGAAGATGGAGTCACATTATACATGAGCTATATAAAAAAAATCCAGGAGTTACACTGTACATGAAGTAGGATTATACACAAGTATATATGATAAATCTAAAAGATAAATCTAAATTTTTATTTATAAATAAATCCAAAAACTACAGTCCATAAAAACATATTTGATTAAAGCAATAACCTATATAATTAAATAAATTATTTTATAATTTTACATATTAATATAGGCTCCATGACATTCTGCAACCTTTATAAGTTACTGATTTTATTAACTTTTCTATTGTTTCAATTATTACATTACTTGTATCATTTTATTGTATTGAAGAGATCATCTTTGCTTGAATATTGTTTCCACATTCAGATCTACATCACTTTTAATGATGGACCATAATTATTTTATCATGTTAATATCTGGAGAGGCTAGAGGCCATTCTATTAATTTTGCATCTTTGAAACCATTTTTGGGTAAGGTGGGCAATAATCAGCTTTTCAGAATTTAAAGGAACATGAATACACTCTTCAGCTTAAAAGTGTCTTAGTTATAACTTGTGACACTCAACGTATTTGTCTTCATATCCTGTATATAATAGTCAGCCAAAAACATTACTCAGCCTTCCCACTATTGTCTTCTACATCATGTTAGTTGTCATATCTTGCAGAGCATATCGAATAGCATGGGCAACATGCGAGTATCTTCCTGTTGCAGGTCTATCAGCAAAACAGCATTTTGTCAATTCAATATTCTCACTATAAATACCAAAATCATGGAAGAGTTATAGCACATTCTACCAAATACTATAATGTCAGGAATTTGCTTTGATCTGTATTGTTGACCATGTGCAATTTGCCACTACCATCCTTAAAAAGCATCCATCTTGGTGAGCATTTGTACAACATGACTTCCCAGAACCTGATCTACAGGTGTACGCATATTCATTTGAGCACTGTAGTCAAATCGACATGTCTACTCCATCTCAGTGACAGGTTTCATCCAACATGTATTTTTTCTTTGATTTTACTCAACGCGGTTTTATTTACACATTCATAACTTCTTTATAAAAAGCAACAAGAATGCTGTTTTGAAAATGATGTAAATTAACACTGCCATACTAACAAAACCAACAAAGTATACTTGCCTGTTAAATCAAAATTATCTATGGACTAACAATGTCTCTTTTTTTTTCTCTCTCTCTACTTATATATATATATATATATATATATATATATATATATATAATGTACACACACACACACACACATATATATAGATATATATGTATCCAGTTGTCTTCTATGACCCATGAAAGTGAATTCCTTCAAAAATTATGAAGTAAGAAAAACAAAACGAGCAACTGATAGCAATGTGTGGTAAAAGTACGTTTAAAA
>OZ038481.1:19841108-19921108 GCA_964036315.1 Acanthosepion esculentum | reverse complement strand
AAATAAGTAAATTCCTTCTGAAGTTCAATAAAACAAACAGAAATAAGCTTTAGAAAATCACACATAGAACGCAGGAAAAGGATTTGTACTTCACTATTAACAAATTCTAATAGTTTTCCCATTTATTATTTTGTTATCATAAAGTGTTAGTATTAGGTAATGTTAGCAGTTACCAACATGGAAAATCAAATCAACAAATTATGTTCCAATTTTCACTAAGATTGCTTGTGTTCACCACTTAGTACTAATTCCCTTGGAAAAAGGTAAGACAACCCATCATCACATATCTTGGCAAAAAAATATCCTATTAATCATGTCAATTGGGCAAAATATTCTTCCATAGGCACTTTACAGTTGTAAAAGCAAAAAGCTTGCCAACATAGACAAGGGTGATTCATTAAAATGAGTCAACAAGTGTTAAACATTCTTTCTAGGTTAAAGTTATTTCAATTAAGGCAATCTTGTTAAAAAGAAACTAAATTGAATCATATCAATTAACCAAAACTATTTTATTATAAAATTGATTTTTTGTCTCATTAAATTTCAGGAAAATACTTGATCAATTTTAATGTATTTCCCAAATCAGAATAATCAAGAAATATTATCACACAGTAAATCATGCTAAGTGCACCTCTTGAATGAACCTGGAACATGCTTACAAAATCATAACTGCATACATGTATCAGTATATTTATATAAATTAACATTTATTAATATGCACAGGGAAATTCAGGTCAGAAATATAACATACACAATGTGTTTGTGAGAGTACATTATGCCAGATTTCATTATGCAAGTCAATGTTTTCAAAATAAAACTGATATTAACCAACTAATGTGGGGAAAATTCTCAGGATATTATAAATATACCATCTAAATTTCAGCTTAAATTATCATAGCATTTTTATTAAAAATATTTACAATAACTTATTTAGTTGTCTAAGATTATGCATCCTTTTTAAAATAAACATGTATAATAGTATAGGTACAGATAATTTTTCTTTTTTATTTCAGGTATATAAAATTTGCTATCGGTTATAAGCAAGATATAACCTTAAAAGATAGTGACGGAATAAGTATATAAAGATTGCTATGGGTTATAAGAAAGATATAACTTCAAAAGAGAAAGAAGATATTGTAAAGTTATAGAGTGATGGGAATAGATATATAAAGATTGCTAGGGGTTGTAAGAAAGATATAACCTTAAAAGATGGTGATGGGAATAAGTATATAAAGATTTCTGAGTGATGCAAGTCACAACCACAACGCTTTAAGCTAACGAGTACATTTATACAAGTCAATGCTCCTTCACTTTCTGCAAAGCTATTACTCACGTTGTCAAAAAAGATTTCAAAGATACCAAATTATAAAACTCCCCACACTGCACCAAATTCTCTCCAGATATTAATCCAATAGAATACTTGATGTCCATCATTAAAAGAAATGTATATGAGAATGGAAACAAATATTCAACAAATGAAGATATATTGGAAGCAATAAAAACAGTTACAAGTAACGATAAAGTCAAAATAGTAGCTAGATTAACAAAATCAATTTAATTAAAGACTGATGAACATTATAGAATATTAAGGAGTCCATATCAATGTGTAAAATAATCAAGAATATATTCAGGTATATGCTTCTATTGAATAAATATTTTGCATTTATTTATAAATAATTGTTTTTTTTTTGCAATTTCTTTGCATAATAAAACCTGACATTCCCCAAACAAGTTATCAATATTTTTAATAATGATAGATAATCTGAAATTCATATGATAAATTGTTCAGAGAAATGTAAGTATATCCTGAAAATTTTACCTACACTGAATATATCGATTTGCAAATATTTGGTTAGAAGGAATGTTCTTGCAGTTTCTAAATAAATTTAATATTATACGAACCATAAGGACTTTCCTTCCAACCATATAAAGTTTGATAGAGTGTATCCATTATTATGTGTGTATACGTTAGTCTTAATGTATCTATGCAACATATACACACATATGCATATAAAAACTATTGTAAGCATTATGTTAATTTTTCTTTTCTTGATCCACTAGCAATTTTTTGTATTGATAATAGTATAGATTTATCCCATACACAATATTCACTTTGATTTTATAAAGATAATACAAATTTCTGTCTATATTTCTGAGATGAGGTATTATGTACATTATTTACATTATTCGGACTATTGTCCTCATCTTTGTCGCCATGTTTATCACAATGTTTTGGCCATTGTACACTCCGGCCTTCTTCAGGTGGTTGGAATATCGAACTGTGAACCCTAACCCAAAGAGTGTGAGTTCAATACCCGGTTAAGGCAGTGGAGAACTTTCACAGGGAAGTTAACAGGAGATAACTGATAACTGACATCCATTAAACATGGCACGTGGAACTAGAAAAGTCTACCCCAGTGAGCAAAATAAAGGGTTCAGTTCAACATTCCAACCAGCTGAAGAAGGCCGGAGTGTACAACGGCCGAAACATTGTGATAAACATGGCGACAAAGATGAGGACAATAGTCCGAATAATGTAAATAATGTACATAATACAAATTATTTTTAATTTCTCTGAAAAGTATGTAAATTCAACTTATTAGAAGTACCATTAAACAAACAAAAAGAAGTACAGAAGAGTCTGAAGATTTCAGTAATGTAAATCTTAGATTCCATTTTTTTAAAATATAGAATGATTTCACAGTGGCTAAATTGGATCAAGAAACTAACCTACTCAAGGTCAACTGCTCAGTTGGAGCTGCTATTTGCAATTTAGTCAAAGTGCATGTGTGGTTCTAGTTCTTTTAAAACTATCACTAATTTGCATGCATGGTCAAAAACCTGAATGAAAAGTGAACCACACAGATGAGTGGCAGAACAACTCCAGGAGTTTGATTTGTTCAGGACAAGGCTCTTTGTGACTACTACAAGCTATTTTGGTAATTGAATTTCTTCCATTTTGTCATGGACAAAATATTTAACTATTGAATAATTCCAGAGTTTGGTTGTACCACAACAAACAAAACAGTTATACAATAGATTCAATGTGTCAAGATATGTGACCTTTGCAAGAGAACAGATGTCAAGTGAATATAGCTGCTGTGCCTGTGAAATGATGCTCTCATCATACAACAGCAACTAGACAGAGTAGAAGGCGAGTTTTGTGGCACATCAAACAGGCCCAACTTGTTCGTCGTATATGACCAATTTTTAGCATGATAACTTCACCCGGAAGAAATTTGTGAATGAGTATCTAGCAAATTTTCAACAACTTGATCTGCTTGTTGGAGATTGGCAGATGTCCTGAGTATTTGTATCAGGACTGCTACACCATGTCAGGTGGTTTCTCCAGACATTGTCAAGAATGGATGCCATGATATTGGAACAACTAGTAACCCGGGCATGGGCCATTATGACTGAGGAACCCGAAAAGATAGCTGCTGCTGTTCAGCAAGCCAGTGTACCAGCTGAAATGTGAAAGTGTAAGATCATCTGCTATAAATGCTCTGCTCCCAATCACTTGGCCAGGGACTGCTTGCAGAAGAAACTATTGGTGTTCTAGCAGCCAGGGAATGCACTTGTGTGTGCAGAAGAAACTATTGGTCAACTGTAACAGTTGCACCAAAGGATGCAAAATTTCCAATGTAATAAGACAATCACAGAAACACCAGGAGAGAATTGAAGAATGAGATACTGTGGTGACTAAAAGAAGAACAAGGTATTGTACTCACCGAGGGTAGGTTGGGAGGGGGAAGTATGTGCTCTGGCGGCGGCGTCATCGTCTAAGATAGTAATATCTCTCGGGCGAACCAGGGCCAAAGGATTGATGATTTTTATAGACGCTCTGGCCTCTTCGTATGACGTTGAACAAGACCTAGAATCACGTTGAACGAAACCTTGAGAGTTTAAAAGGTGCTACTTTCAGTTGCAAATTTAGTTTGTTTTTCTCTACAGATCCTTTGTAGAGCTCGCTTTGCACAGAGAAGAACACAGAGTATTACTAGTCATTTGACTTTTGTTACCGTTACAAGGAAGACTTCACTTGTAAGCAATGTCAGACTTTTCATTGCAAGCCTTGAAATTGTCTTTCCTTTTCCCCCCTCCCTTACTTGTCGGTGAGATAATCCCGACACATTGCAACGAAAAATCGTCGTTGTTCAACCCAGAATTAACTGAAGAGTTGTTTTTTTCTATCCCAACGGCATGGAGGACAATCTCACTGCAAGACCTCAAACGAAGGCAAAACGTACTCCAAAGAAACATTACTATTACTCTTGACGGACTAGAGAAGGAAGAAAGTGTTTCTACAGATGTGTTCTCTTCTTTGAATCAGAAGGCTGGTTGGAGGAACTTGAAGGTGTTTCTTTTGGCATGGAGATAGCAGCTGGCTTCAGAGAAAGACGCGGAATCCTTGGCGAGATTGAGTCGAGGTTCTTTCCGCTTTAAGTATGACGTACGACGACGTCTAGATCTTCTACAGAAGGCCAACCCAAGTGAGGTCCCGATGGTCCCTGCAGTAGAAAGAAATATCGACCCCCTTCCAAATGAGAAAACCCTGTTACTCCAGACACTGGTGGACCGCCTCCCTCCTAACCAACAGCCCACTCATCCTTTTCAGTGGAGCCTTTCAAAATAAGGTTAAAGGGTCCACACTTTGATGGAAAAAAACTTTGAAACCAGTAAAAGGAGTTTCAAAGATTTCTTGACAAAGTTTGAAAATTGTGCGGCGGTGATGAAATCGGACACCGAAAAACTATATTTCTTGAGATGTTCTTTGGAAGGTAAAGCGCTCCAACTGATAGATCATCTTTCTCCCTCTGAAGACAGTTACCCAATGGCCCTGAAGCTTTTGAAGGACCAATATTTGGACAAGGGGGAAATAAGAGGAGAGATTATCCAAGAAATATTGGATTTTCAGTTGGACAATCACAGGGACCTGGAGGGATTGAAGAACTTTATTATAAAAACTCAGGCAGACGTTTGGGAACTCAGGGCCTCATATAATTGTGACTTATATGAGGATGAGTCAGCCGGTGCCATAATAATTTCACAGGTATTGTTCGCCAAATTCCCTGCGGAAATGAAGGGAGAGCTGATGCGGATTTCTGGGAGTACCTACCCAACCTTATCAACAATATTAAAGGAAACCCCAGGAATAGTGAAACGACTCTTGATAGCCAGGAAACCAGCAAAGATACCTGCGGCCAAAACTCGGCCTCAACCTAAGTTTAAAGCAAGGATTACGAGTGACTCCGCCTCTCTTAAAACCTTCAGCACAGAGGTGAGACCGGAGACAAAGAAATGTGAATTTTGCAATGCGGATGGACATTTCTCTGAGGACTGTCGCAGCTACACCTCCCATGAAGCCAGGATAACTAGATGTAGAGAACTGCGTCTCTGCTATCGGTGCTTGAAAAAGTCTCACATGGGAAATAGGTGCCTGTTGAAGATATCAAGAAAAATTGACTGTCATAGCTGCAACTCCAAAGGACACCTAACGGCTATGTGCTCAACCATCGCAAGTAGTGTACAGGTTGATACCTGTTTACATACAAACAAATATAGTTGTGCTTTCCTGTCCCCCATAGTTAGCATAATCGTGGGAGGAGAAGATAAGGCAGTAAAGGTGAACTGCTTGTTGGACACCGGCAGTCAGAGAACTTATTTAGACACTTTAGTTCTAAAAAAGTTGAATTGCCTTTCCTTAGCAAAAGACAGGATTATGGAAGTGAAAACATTTTTAGGCACGAATACCAAAACCTTTAAAGAAATTCCTTTGAAACTGAATCTTTTTTCTGACAAAGATTATTCTATCCAGATTCTTTCAACTAAACTGAACCTGTCTTATAACCTCAAAGAACTTACTCAGATTCTTAAAAATTTAAAGAAACGCAAGCTGGCTGTGGAATTTAGTACCAAGGGCGACTTAATTACTATCGACGGGTTGCTGGGAATCAACGTGATTCAACATTTGGAACCTTTAAAGGTGGTTCCTTGCATGTACGGAGTGGCTTTTAAATAACAAAAAGGATTAATCCCCTTTGGTAATAGTTGCTGCTTTTTATATAAAAACCAGATAAAAAAGAACAAAGGGTCACAAATTAATCATGCTTATGTGTTAGCCAAAACACCTCGACTTCCACCTTCTAGGATCAACTACATGATCCACCCAGAGGAATGCTACCCGGACCCCTTAAAAAATTGGTTTGAGGAAAGTAATGTCCAGAGAGGAGTGGAGAATATGTTCAACCTTGAATCTCTTGGATTACCTACTACTGAAGAATTCTCCACCTTGGATGAAGAGAAAGTAAAGCAGTTCAGAGATTCTATCACATTCAAGGATGGCCTCTACCATGTGCAACTTCAATGGTATGAGGACAAAATAAAATCAGTACCCTCTAACCACAATGCTGCTCTCAGGATCCTGAAAAACTTGTATGACCACTACCTAAAAGTTTTTGAACAACAAGAGGACGAAGGTATTATTGAAGAAATAATTGTGCCCCCTGAAAGATTTGGAGATTACATCTGGATTCCCCATAGGCTGGTACTAAAGCTAGCAGATCAAACTACAACTAAAGTGAGACCTGTGTTTAATTGTTCCTATAAACAAAAAAACTCAGTCTCATTAAACGAAGCTGTATATCCCGGAGTAAATCTTATGGCGGACATGTTAGAACTGATGATTCAATTCAGAACAAACCAATATGTTCTGTTGGCAAACATTAGAAAGGCATTTCTGATGATTCACCTAGCGTCTGAAAAGGATCGTAATCGGTTTTGTTTTTTCCTGAAAAAAGGTGATAACTTGCATTGTTACCGATATAAGACCATTATTTTTGGCTTCAATGCAAGCCCCTTTATTCTGAATTACGTGCTAAAGTTTCATGCAGACAAATTCCCCTCGGATGAATGTTCAAAAGCATTAAAATCTAACTTTTATGTAGATAACTTTGTGAAAACAGGAATTAATGCTGAAGCCCTATCTGCTCTGTATACATCTGTGAGAGAGCGCCTGCAAAAGGGGAATTTCGACATACAGTCTTGCAATTCCAACTGTGCAAAGCTGCAAAAGAAAATGAAGGCAGATAGAACCTTATCAGGATTCGACTCTGGCTGGGAAAAGGTGTTAGGATACCATTATGACCCTGTTCAAGACTCCTTAACGGTCCCCCCACACTCATGCAATATGAAAGCAGCAACCAAAAGATGAATATTGTCAGAGACCTCGAAGGTATTTGATACTTTGTCTCTCTATCTGCCTATAACAGTGCGAAGTCGCTTAGTGATGAGGGAACTGTGGAAACAAAAACTGGGTTGGGATGATGTGGTTCCGGAAAGCATGATCTCAGTTTGGAAAACACTGGCAAAGGATCTATTAGCCTTAGACTCCATATCTTTTCCGAGGAGAGTTTTAGACGAAGGAAAGGATACAAAGTTGTTTTTCTTCTGTGATGCCTCTAAAGCTGCGTATGGTTTTTCAGTGTACGCTGTACAGGATAGAAGATCATCCTTAATATTTGTCAAAGCAAAGGTGGCACCCCTGCAGGGCAAATCCCTCCCAACGTTGGAACTCCTGTCAGTGTTTCTTGCCGTGAAGTGTTTCCCTTTTTTAAAAATTCCAATAAAGGACATTTATATGGTCACAGATGTTCAGGTGGTTCTGTCCTGGATACTGGCTGAGTTCGTCCACACAAAGAATATATTTGTATGAAACAGATTGCAAGACATCACTCAAATGACTAACAAGATCAAGTCAGATTTTGGCTTAAAAGTGAGCTTTTGATATGTTTCAACTGCAGACAACCTGGCCGATTATATCACCAGAGGACTGACCATCAAAAAATTTAAAGAGAGCCTTTCTCATTGGTATGCAGGACCTGAATGGATAAGGCAAGAGGAGTCATGCTGGTACAATTATGAACTAGGCTGCCTTTCTGAGGTTCAGAGAGAACAAGTTCACCCTTCAGTGAATTATATAGCCGAAAGTGGAGCTGTAGCTACTGCAGTTGTTCAAATGGGAAAGTTCTCCAGCCTTCATAGATTAATCAGCGTGACCTCACTGGTCTTTAAGTTTGTCAACAGACTAAAAACGAGGAAAATGGATCCTGACCTGCAAGCAAATTGCTACCTGCTCAAGACTATGCAAAAGGAATCCTTTCCTGTAGAGTTGGACTTTTTGATAGACCCTGGAGGAACAAGCAAGCCCAAACTGGTGAGGAACCTGAACCTCTTTTTGGACCCTAAAGGTATCATAAAGTCAAGAGGAAGGATAGGAGGGTCGGAATGTCACCCTTACGAAGTCCAAAATCCTATTCTATTAGGAAAGAAGCATCATCTGACAAATCTGAAAATTCAAGAGTACCATCAGAGAAGTCAACATTTGAGTTTGGCCACAACCCTCAATGAAGTAAGGTTAGCAGGTTACTGGATCCCACAGGCCAGGCAGGCCATTAAAAATGTGATTAGTACTTGCTTTAAATGTAAGAGATACAACGCAGTTTCTTTTTCGGTACCCAACACAACCGACTTACCAGCCTCTCGAGTGAATTTTATCTGGCCCTATTTGCATACTGGTGTGGATTATACCAGTCACATTTATGTACAAGGAAAAGACAAGGATTATAAAATGTACATCCTTCTCTTTACATGCATGAGCATTAGAGCTGTACATTTAGAACTGGTTCCTGACATGACAGTAACATCGTTTTTTGCAGGCCTTTATTAGGTTCACGAATGCCAATGGCATCCCCTCACACCTTTATTCAGATAATGCCTGCACGTTTAGTGCTGCGACAAGGATTATCAACAAGGGGATGATCATGGATGAATTCAAGGAGAGGTTTGGCCCATACCATTTGAAACATTGTATCATTCCACTGTTTTCTCCTTGGTATGGTGGTACTTGGGAAAGGTCCATCAAGACTATTAAATCTTGCCTATATAAGACTATAGGAAGAGGAAAAGTAGACTATTTTGGTCTACTAACCATCATATCAAATGTGCAAAGAGCTGTGAATAGCTGCCCTCTGACATATAGGAGCTCTGATGACTCGGATCTAGATATCCTGACTCCTAATTCACTTCTAAATATGAACGTTGGCCAGGGAATAATGATGAGATTGGACAACCAGGACCTGGAAACAATCGACCCTCTCAGTCGAATTGATTTAATTCAGACACTGCATTCTCGGGAAGAGTGCCTGAAAAAAATTTAGGAAGGCTTGGAGCGAAAGTTATTTGTTAAGTCTCAGGGAAAGAGCCCTGAGCCTGGCTGATGGATCGTTCGAGAATAAAATAAAGCTAGGGGATATAGTACTGATAAAAAGTCCCCTTAAGACCAGGCCTTTCTGGTCTCTAGGTGAGGTTCTCGAACTAATACAAGGGAGTGACGGTTTGATATGCACAGTGAAGGTGTGGAAAGGGAATGGAGCTATAGACACATACTCCATCAAGCATCTCTTTCCTCTGGAATTACCTCAGCAACCTGGAGAACCTGAAGGTGAATTTATAGAGGTCATGGAACAATCAAGTTCTCAGGACATAACCCAAAGTCCACAACAGGAGGAAAATGTAGTAATTTGGATTTGTCCCGCTTGCAATAGACCTGAGGATACCAGACCTATGATAGCTTGTGATCGATGTGACGACTGGTTTCACTTTGATTGCGTAGGCCTAATTGAAGCGCCTCCGGAAGACGAACAATGGTTCTGCCTGACTTGTAACCCTCAAAGAATAAGAGCTGGTAGACCCAGTTTGTCGATGGTTTAAAAAAAAAAAAACCCCAAAAAATCTGGTTTCCAATGGTTGCTGAGAACTGCCTGATTTCACTCAGCTGGAATTTTTTCTTTTTTTCTTTTTTTTTATGGGAATGTGTGGTGACTAAAAGAAGAACAAGGTATTGTACTCACCGAGGGTAGGTTGGGAGGGGGAAGTATGTGCTCTGGCGGCGTCGTCATCATCTAAGATAGTAATATCTCTCGGGCGAACCAGGGCCAAAGGATTGACGATTTTTATAGACGCTCTGGCCTCTTCGTATGACGTTGAACAAGACCTAGAATCACGTTGAACGAAACCTTGAGAGTTTAAAAGGTGCTAGTTTCAGTCGCAAATTTAGTTTGTTTTTCTCTACAGGTCCTTTGTAGAGCTCGCTTTGCACAGAGGAGAACACCAAGTGTTACTAGTCATTTGACTTTTGTTCCCGTTACAAGGAAGTCTTCACTTGTAACCAATGTCAAACTTTTCATTGCAAGCCTTGAAATCATCTTTCCTTTCCCCCCTCCCTTACTCGTCGGTGAGATAATCCCGAAGAAACTATTGGTCAAATGCAACAGTTGCACCAAAGGATGCAAAATTTCCAATGTAATAAGGCCAATCCCAGAAACACCAGGAGAGAATTGAAGAATGAGATACTCCCTAAGGAACTGAAGAATGAAACACTGCCAAGAACTGATATAATTTTGAATGGAAGGAAGTGCACAGCCTTAATGCACACTGGTAGTACACAGACATTGGTTAGCAGGTTTATGTGCTGTTCCTGGAGGCCTAGGGAGGTGAATGTGTTGATGTCTGACAGAAAAACCCTGAAATGCTAATCAACTTAGGCATAGATGTCACTGATCTGGTTAACTTTGAGGCCTTAATTGTGGACAGGTGATTTTTGGGGTTTGTGCTACATACTTGAGATCGAGCCCTAAGGACAGCAGATGGCATCACCATTACGCCAGCTGGAGTAGTAAGCTTTGCTGAAAGGAAGGTGTGCTCAGTAATCCAACTTAATGAGCCAGATTTCAGCACAGAGTTTGACCAAACTCAGAATTGTTGGAATGCAAAGTGAAAATCCCCAGGAAGACAAGCACCACAGGCTCTGCACAATGAATAATGGAGTACTACATTCTCAAACATGTCAGGATGAGCTATGAAGCCAAAATTCAGAGTTGAATACAAAATTGATGGCTGCTGCTCTACTCCAAAAAACTGGTTCCACTAATGGTAGTGAATCAACACAACAAACAAAAAGTACACTCAGTTATGGACTACAGAGAACTCAACACATCAAAACATTTACAGCTAATACAGATGTCTGCATAGACAAGTTGAGGGAATGGTGCAAAAAAGGTGTCAATGTATCACTACTGGATTTGTGGAAAGCATACCTTCAGGTTCGTATTAACGAATCATTGTAATCATATCAAACAGTAGTGACTGCTGGACACACCTAGGATTTGGTTTCAATATGGCACCAATGATAATGAAACCAACTGTTGAAGCTGTATTATCTCAAGAGGACAAAGTGAAGAAAGCAACATCAGCCTGCATTGATAACATCCTTGTCAATGATAGTGTTGTGTCGGCAACGTATATCAAAGATCATGTCATGATTTGAACTCAGGGATCCAGAGCATCTGAAGAAGGGACAAAGGAATTAGACAAAGTTTGTGGGGAGAATGGTCTTCTAGCAGCTAGGGAATGCACTTGTGGGTTGATGCAACCTCCTTGTGACTGAGGTATCACTGGAAGAAAACGAAGTGGTGATTGAGGATGAATGCTGGTTGCATCCAGACAGTGGCTCCGAGCATCTCAATCTAGTCAAGCTCAATGCAGTAATAAGAGGCATAATGGCAAGCGAACATGCTCCATCTGAAAAATGACACCTTGTGCACATATTATTGGCTTAAAAACAGCTTAACTGGTAAGGCAAAGTGCACAGCAAGACAGCAAGAGAAATGTTGGTGAAGAGAAGGCTTCAGACATTCTTGTAGATGATTGAGGAATAGGGGCTGTCTATTGACATGACAGTAGTTTTTCAGAACAGAGCCAATAAGCTGACAAGAGTGCCACAAAAAATAGTTCAAGACTATGAAGTAGGAGGAAGAAATGGCCCCAAAGATTTGTGCTGCTGCCCTGAGCAAGAGCCAGATATTGGACATTCACTGGCATAGCTGGCATCCTGAGACAAGGTGAACAGACTATTTTGTAAGACTAGTCCATCTACATCCACGGCATCTATGAGATCCATAATAAAATCTTGTATGGAATGTCAATCAATAGATCTTGTACCAGTGCATTGGAGGAGGGGGAAACTGGATGTGGACATCAATTAGAGCGAGTTGGGAATGGGTATTACCCACTACAGTGGTGGACACTTTAACCCTCATCAACACTGGGCCCTCCTGATTCTTGATATGATGGTCCATTTAATGTCAGTACTCAAGCAGTGTGATTAGCAAGTTGGAAGGTGCTTTTATGACCAGATTCAGCCAAATGAAATTCTGACAACGACATTGTCTTCATTTGTGGGAGCTTCAGAATTTTCCTGAAAGATTGAGGTGTATGACTATGGCTCTGAAATGGAATTGTGGAGAGATGACACAGGACCATACAGACCATTACAGCAAGGAAGCAGTGTATTGGCACAATGTGATACCAAGGACAGTGTTTTGTCTTTTCAGCCCCAACAGACACAAATCTCAATATCATGTCAGAGTCAGGGTGATTGATGATGTCCTCTCACTAAACTGCAGGATGAATGTGGGAGGTACAAGGTGGGGGATCCTGTCTGGGTCAGAGCTGCCATTTGCAATTTAGGCAAAGCACATGCTTGGTTCTATCTCTTTTAAGACTATCACTAATTTGCATGCTTGGCCAAAAACCTGAATAAAAAGTGTGCCACATAGACAAGTGGCAAAATGACTCAAGGACTGAGTTGTTCAGGACTAGGCTTTTTACAGTTATCTACTCCAGGTGCCTCCATGATAATCTAGATGGAAAACGTTGCTTGAAATAAAAAATTTATTTACTAAATAATAATTTTGATTGACTTGTTTTGCAGGTTATTTAAAGCCAGAAAATATTTTTAGAGTGTAAGATTTTTTTGGTGATAATAATCATTTACTGATACAATCCTACTAATTCATAGTTGGGTGGGGGAGTTTGGAGAGATGGATTCATACCTTTACATGTAATTGAATATAATGAACATGACTAGAATTGGAACTCAGCCCTCCGATTTCTAATTCTGAGCTGTTATCCATTACACCACTTGCACATCCAAGTTTACAGTACCTGGTATTCCAAAGTGGTCACCAATCTAAGTACTGACAAGGCTCAATGTTGCTTAACTTTGATGATCATACAAGAACCAGTGTTTCAGCATGATATGGCCGTGAGCCATACCAGAAATTAAAAATGATGCAACCACCGAAAAACACAAAATGAAAATATTAGAAAAATAGTGGAACAAGAATTAATATAAATGAGGTAGAAATACATTAAACATGATTGGCAAAGGCTTGAAATTTGAATAAGCCTAACAATAATTCAAATATAAAAAAAGGTTTAATTAAAAATTAATTTAACTGTTTTGTTAATGTCTGTCTATATTTCTGAGATGAGGTATTATGTACAGTATTTACATTAGTCGGACTATTGTCCTCATCTTTGTCGCCATATTTGTCACAACGTTTCGGACGTTGTCAGCTCCAGCCTTCTTCAGGTGGTTGGAATTTCGAAATGTTGGAATTTCGTCCTCAAGGACACATGGCACAGTGGATAAAGGCGTTGGTTAGATCCAGTGACAGACCCAAAGAGTGTGAGTTCAATACCCGGTTCAGGCAGTGGAGAACTTTCAGAGGGAAAATTACCAGGAGATAACTGATAACTGACATCCATCAAACATGGCTCGTGGAACTAAAACAGTCTACCCCAGTGATCGAAATAAAGGGTTCGGTTCGAAATTCCAACCACCTGAAGAAGGCCGGAGCGTACAACGGCCGAAACGTTGTGACAAATATGGCGACAAAGATGAGGACAATAGTCCGACTAATGTAAATACTGTTTTGTTAATGTATTTTATTTTTAACTTTTCCAATCTTCTTGTATATTTTTTTTATTTTGTAAAACACTGAAGCAAGTGCCAAAAGTTTTATTTTTTTATTGCTACTAGTATGAAGAATTGTACTCATGACATAACTTGGCTCAAAACAGCACCTAAGACTGCTATCGTCTCTTCATGTGTAATATTGTCATACTTAGGTTTTATCACATGTTAAAATGAAGAGACTATACAAATGTAACAAAAATTTTCTATTTCCTGATGAAGACATTATTTCTCCATTTGGAATAAATTAAAAAAAACTTACTGTGTCCTACAAGCTAAAGGTTTAATTCAATAGGTTATTGCCCTGTGGATATATTATATAGTCATATGAAGCTAATGATCCAGTTCCCAAAATCTAACCAAATATCAGACTATTTTTATTTATTGAAAGAGGATTCTTGGTCAATGCTAGCAGTAAAAGAAAAAAAAATTATTGTAATATCATAAAATTTTTGTTGTGTCAAATTTTTCCATATGGTTTGGTTTTGAAACTTTTATCTACCAATCACTGCAAAATTGTTTAAAACTTAACTATGTCATGATTTGTATTTACAGTTATTTCTGGTCCAATATGAAATAGAGTGTAAATATACTGAAAAGAATGTATACCTATCAAAGCAAGGTTATTGAACAAGCAACCTCCAATTACATAAAAAGTAAAGCCATTTGATTTTATATTTATTCTTTTCTTAAAAATTTTATGTCAAAATTGAAGCATTTCCTTAAGGTCAGAGCACCCTTAACGCAAGGAAATACAATATTTCATAAAGAATAAATAAATTTAAAAAAATAATTGATTAGCCGTATACAACAAAAATTTATTGTAAATATTTTTCTTTAGTTCATAATCTTCAGTAGATATGTTAAGTTGAAAATAAACAAGTTTATTTCACTGAAATTCTTGCAAAGTGTATATATATATATATATATATATATATATATATATATATATAAAGTTTCAAGAAAAATAATCAAGATGCAATATTTCATATATTCACATTCATATATAGAGAACGTGTATAAACAATTTTTCCAGTTGTGATATATGATAAGGATGAAACATTAAAAGCAAAAAATTATTTTCAAAATAAATAAATAAAGATTCCATTATAAGATTATTGTATCATACGGATGAGAGCTTGATACATATAAATATATTTAGTGTGTCTATGGTTCATTGTAAGAAGAAATATAGAATGAAAAGGTTTGTTGATGAAAAAGTTTTTACTTGAGTACTCCTTGATTTCTCTCTGAATAATGAACAATTTTATAAATATATATCTACCTTTTTTCTATGCTTTAGATTTATGACATAAAATATTTAATATGCATATAATGCATAATATGTATACCTCTCACTTCTTTATATATGTCCAACATTAAGGTACATAAATTTCATTTCTATAAAATAAATAGAATTTAGGTTTGTTACAAAAAAATGTTTGATTTCTCATTTGTTATACAAAGGAATATAATGTAATATTTCTTTTGGTGATAGTCCAACCAGTAATACATGGACAAATTTTAAGCTGTCATGCTGTTTCCAATCAATTTGTATATGTGTTTGTGTGTGGAGAAAAATGTAGTAATCAAAGAGAAATACATCGAATACAAAACTTAAATCTGCATTGACTAAATAAGAATTTTAAAACTTCCAATAGCACTTGTCTTAAGGATTATAGGGTGCAAGGTAGAGATTTAATACTTACAAAGTTGAAGATTCAGGGTCAGAGTTAAGGTTTCTACATGAATGGAATTGGACTTTTCCACTTATTCATTTTAGATAATGCTTTTAAATCCATTAAAAATTGAAGCTGTCCTTTATTGAAGGTTTGTAAATGAATAGTTTTCCAAATATTAACTTTTAGAAAATATATTTTCTTAGAAGCAATATTTAGTATATAGATAATTTTCCAGAGATTTGAATCAATTGTATCTTGACTCCACCAATTGTTTTTCTTTAAATTATTTTCTTTAATATACAGAATTCTGAATATATGAAGTTTCAGTGTGCAAAGAAATCTATCAGGGTAATTGCACCCTGATAAAACATTATTAAAGCAAGGGTATTAAATCTCCCAAGAGCTACATTCATACCAACATACTTGCAGACTTGACAGAGAAATATTTCTATACACATCAATTATATCTATAAAAGTATTCATATACTAAATAAGTTGAAGGTAGTACCTTACAAAATGAATATTTTAATTAAGTTCTGTAACTTAAGTTCTACATTCTGGCAGACTGATTCTACTCCACTGTGATAAAAGCCTTTATACATGATTTAAGGTGAAGACATGTTAATCTTTTTTTTTCTTCAATTTTATCTTAGTTACTTACTAAGCAAAATTCATCCTTCCTTACCTTGGCCATTGAGTCAATAGTGAGAAGGAAAAAAAAAGAGTGAAAAGAAAATGAACCCACTATTTGCTTTTGTATAGTAAGAAAATTCAGTTGGTGGTGAAGGAACTAGAACTTATAAAAGAATATTACTATGATTTGAAATAATGATTTTTTTGAGCAGGGGAGTAACATTAAACTTGAAAATAATAATTTATAACATAAATTCAATTAAGTATTTAATTGATCCAATTAAAATTCCCTTCAGTAAAAGCAATACAAAGTTGTAAATGCTATACAAGAGTGGTGACATACTAAAATACTTTAGTAGATTCATCTCTATATGAGGGTTCATAGACTGACTATGAAGCAATGATGCTAGAGTTGTGAAATCTTGCATGCATTAATTTCAACTCTTCTTATTAATAACTGCATTATTGCTTTTCAGGTAAACTGACATCTGACGATTCAAAGAAGACTTCAAATTTAACTAGTAGCAACTTTTGAAAATGGACAAAATTTGGCATTGTGCTATTATCAAGTATCTACAGAAAAAGGGTTTAGTCCCCAAGGACATTTGTGCTGACATGGTTGCTACATTAGTGGATGATGCTCCAGGTAATTGGCTATAAATCAAATAGCCAATGCTATTAGCATATCTCACGAGAGAGTTGAGTATATTCTGCACAATGAACTTGACATGATGAAGGTTTCTGCTTAGTGGGTCCCACATCTTCTGATAACTGATCAAAAGTGCATATCATGGGAAAATCTGACATTGATGCAGATCCAGCTGGTTTCTTTAAATGTTTTCTACCCCAGGATGTGTGCTGGGTTCATCACTTTCAGTCAGTGACAAAGTGACAATCTACACAGTAAAAACATCTCCTTCACCTGCTTGAAAACCAAAGTCATTTTATCTGCAGGGAAGGTGAGGGTATCAATTTTTGGGAATGAAAAAGGTATTGTGTTTATTGACACTCTTCAAAAGAGCCACACAATCAATGGAAAGTACTATGCTAACTTGCTGAGGTAGTTATGAAAGGCTATCAAGACTAAAATGCCCAGGAAAACTGATTAAAGGTGTCTTGTTTCATCAGGACAATGCTCTATCACACAAGTCCTTTGTTTCAATTGCTGCTGTGCATAACTGGCTTTGAACTGGTTGATTACCCTCTCTATTCTCCTGATTTGGCCCCCTCTGACTATTATCTGTTCCCCAACAAGATAAAACACTTGACTAGAAACCAGTATTACATATCTGCTGTTGATTACTTTTTTTTTTTACCAATAGAATGAATAGTCTTCTTTGAACAGTCAGATGTGAATTTACCTGGAAAGAAATAATACAGTTTTGAACAGAAATAGGACAAGAACAATGTGGCTTCATTAAAGACACTGGAACAAGAAATATGAACCTTATGATCAAAATGTCACAAGAGAGAATAAAATAAATGCAGGATGTATACATGTTTGATAGACACAGTAAAAGCATTTGATAAGGTACAACACAAAAATCTATTTGAACTACTAGAAAACTTGATTTATTTGTAAATATTAGAATAATTCAGTACATTTACTAGGAAAAACCAGCTGTATATGAATAGAAAATGAATTGAGCAAGTACACAAAAATAGAAATGGGGCATAAGACAAGGATGTATCTTCTCACCAGATTTATTTAATCTGCGTAGTGAGGCAATCATAAGCGAACTAGAAGTTCTACCAGGATTTATTATTGATGAGCATAATCTTAACATAAGGTATACAGATGACACTATGTTAATGGCAGACATAGTGAGAAAATTGCCTGATCTCCTGGACAAGGTAGTAAATGGAAGCAGAAAGAAAGGACAGTTGTAAGAAGATGGTATGTATGGTTGTCAGCAAAAGAAACAACCCAAGACATGAGCTACAAATTGGAAATGTCAAAATCAAGTAAATACAAACATTTAACTACCTAAGAAATGTTATAACAGATGATGGAAAATGTGACACACAAACTCAAAGGTGCACTGGATACTTTACAAAAACTAAAACTGTTAAGAAACAGGAAAATCTCAAGAGATAAAGTGCTGAACTGGTATGTAATATCAGACCTCCTACATGGCAGTGAATGCTAGACAATTTCCTCAAATGAAGAGGAGGCATGAAGTAATAAAGATGTGATTCTATAGAAGGATGCTGAGAATACCATGGACATAACATATAAGCAACAAGAAAGTTTTAAAGAAAATGTAAATAAAAAGGACACTTATACTTAGGATCAGAAAGAGACAGTTGACATTTCTAGGACACATAATAAGGTAAGAGGGCTTTGAGAATTTGACGTTAACAAGATATATTAAAGGCAAGAGAAGCAGAGTGAAACATCAAGTAACCTACCTAATGAGCTTGTGTAAAGAGCTGGAAGAATAGAGACTGGGAGGGATAGTAATGGGATAAGCACTGCTTAGAACTACAAAGGACAGGAAATTATAGAGAGACATGATTGCCACCTCCTGAAGCTTCATAAGCCCATAAAAATGTATTAGCTGTGTAATATATCTTGCCATACATATTTTCGGTTATTTTCAAGTTTTTAGGTTTTAATTTTAAAAATTTTGAAGTGAAGATTTCAGTTTATAAAACCAGAAAATAGGTTAACCAAAAGTACCTATTCAGCTTTAAAAGCTTGAGTGAAAATTGATCTAAAATCTACGAAATACTCTCAGCAAACTTTGATTTATTTTTTTAATCATTTCACCTCAAGCAAAGGAATAAAGCCACTAAGGCACATGTGGGCTACTGAGAGTGATAGAAACTGAAGAAATATTATTAAGTACAGTGATTGATGGATTTATTTAGTTTTTACGGCTTAACTTTTTGCAAGTTATTTAAAGCCTGGAAATATTTTTAGACTGTAAAAATTGACCAATTTTCCTACAGGCAAAACAAAATCAACTTAAAGCTTTCAATGGATTTATTAGTTCTTTTAAATAATAAAATGTTTCCCTGATAGATATAATCTCCAACTATTCAAATGTAATGCCAATTGACATCTCCAGATGCCCTGATCTATTCCTTGTCCTTCTCTTCATCCTTTCCTCCATCACGCCTCTTTACTCTCTGTAACCCCTTGCATGCTAGTGGCATCCTGCCTTGCTTGGGGTGAAATGCTTAAAAGAGTTCTTTAAGAAGGGAACTGACTACTGGCTGTCCAAATGGGAAAAAAAACATATAGAAAACAAAAGGGAATATTTTTTAATTAAATGATTTTTGTTATTTTTTCAATTTATTTTGTTTAAATGAAGAAAAAAATCATGTTCAGCAACCTCATATTATGCCTTAATCAAGGAGTGATCATTTTATTCATTAGACTCACAATTAATTTAACTTTAAACTTAAATGTGTACAAAGACACTAAAAATAATTTTTAAAGAAAACAGTAAGCATATATCTACAATTAATAATAATTTTATAGTCATGTAACATAATTAAAATATCATTGAGCTTAAACTTAGAAATAAGAACATATTGTATGATGACAAATACAGAATAATATTTTATTAATCAAGGCTAGTAGAATAAGTGAGTAAGCTTGTCTTCAGAAAAATGCAAGGATATCATGAAAAATAATATATTATAGCCATTTGCCAACATTATGTTTCAATGAAATTTTATATAACACTATTAAGGAGAGATAACAGTAGAAGAACAATAATCCAGAAGATAATGGCTGACATTGCATTAAATTTTTGAAGATAAAATTGGACTGGAACGCAAGACGACGAAAGCTATTTCTTCTAATGGGAAGTGCAAAAGAAACTGTCAGCATAAAACTTAGTTACATCTAACCATCTCAACTGTAAAATGATGAGAACTTTCTGCCTATCTAGTACTGCATTTAAATTAAAAAAATTTAGGTACAATAGAGGAAAGTTCATCAGAACAATTACTATGAAAGTATTTATAGAAAAGGTACAGAGAAGCCACATTACAATGGTGGGAAAGTGACTGAAACTGAGATGCCAGGTCAGGACCAATAATATTGAGGATTCTTCTTTGCATTTTATCAAGAATCTCTAAATACATAGAAGAAGCTCCAAACTAGATGTGGCAGCAATATTCAAACCATGGACAAAACAGACTTATAATATGTAAGATAGATTTTAAATACAAACGTGTATTATTGAAATTAAAAATACAATTTTATATTAAAAAAAAAAAAATCACATGGCTGTCACATTTTTCTTATTTTGGCCCCCAATTCTAAACTTGTTTATAATCTACTGTTCACACCCTCAAATCATGATCATATTTCTATAACAGAGGATAATCAAAAATATCTGCTTGATTATGTTATTGTTTTACAAAACTAATTCTTTGTACTTTAGCAACTAAAATAATTTTTTTTATGTATTTTAATAATGTTATTAAATAGTGCTATATCTTGAACAAAAGTATTGCTGTTGACCTCATACAATGTTTATTTCAATTCCAAATATTCTATTTTGAAATTATAAACACTATTTTATATTCATCCCTTGGTAAATCTCTCCTCTTGGCTATTAGTCTTGCCACCATTTACTGTTGATGACCATCTCCCCTCTACAATAATAATAATACAAATATCTGTTTTGGCATTTTGCTATCTTACACAATTATTTTTTAAAGATTTGACATTCAGACTAGTAATTTCCAATGACTGTCACCATTTTTGCTTTTTGACAGTTTTTATGACTCCGTTTATTGTAATAATAAAAAACTAAATTGTATCTCTTGAAATTAAATTTCCTGTCCTATAAAACTGTCTATGAAGTGCTTTGTTAAACAAGAAATACAAAGAACTAGTAATTGTATCAGCCAAAATATTCTTCTGAAAACTATGTGTCTACTGATAACATGACAAAAACAGGTCATAAATACATATCTGCAATCAATTCAGCTTTTGTTTAGATTAATCTGATAATAAAAAGACTTAAAACCTAAGTACAAAATATCTAAACATGACTGTATAAAAATATACCAACCCTGCACAAATCTTTTTTCTCTTTTAGTAGATTAATCATTGTGCCAGATTACAAACATTTGACATACATTTCACATTTTTAGGTTACCATAAACTTGTAAATTTGTTTAGGTTAATTTGCTTAGCTTATTTTTTTCCAACATATTTTAAATGTTTAAAAGAGACCAGGAGAGAAAGGCAGCATAATGAATACATTTTGATCTTTAGTAAGTGTGAATAAAATGCTAAGAATGAAAATGCACTTTACTATTTAGATAATATATTTGAACAAACAAAACAAGCCTCTGATGTAGTGTCAACTCTGATGATCTTACTGATATATATCAGTAAACAATTTTAATTTGTAAGCTACATCAAGCAACTCTTATGGAGAGATAAGGAAAGATAAATTTAGAAAGTAAAAAATGGTAGAATAAATGCATGAGACACATTCTAATCTCATTTCACTAAAATGTACAAAATAAACATTTAAAATTTTTAGTAGATAAAAACTTAGAAAAAGAGGAATGGCCTCATACATATTTGATTATTTCTGTCATGGGCTAGTCACTGAGAATACATAAACTGAAATTTATTTGTGACAAAAAATACTTATAAAGATAAAATAAAGTATATTATTTCAAAATTATTGTAGCACAAGCATAGTGCCTGTCAAAAATGAACAGATTATTTATATATCAATCAGTACTTCTGCTAGGATAAGTGTAGTATCTGTGTTCTCTGCCTAGAATAAAAAATGTCACTAGAGCCCTATGCCAAAACCAGAGAACAATATTTGTATGTGAAAAGTTGCATATATATCGCAAGTAGATGCATGCACACAATGAAAAAGAAAAAAAAAGAAAAATCAACATTGCAGAAATGAAGTGTGCATAAATTATTTTTTAACTCAATATAAAAGTGACAAAAATCAAGAAAATAAACAGTCAATTACTGTTATCTTCTGACGAGTGGACAGAGTGATTGCTGAAGGGCCTGTCTATGAAGAGTCGAGATGCTGAAAATAACATCAGCAAAGTGACAAATTTTATATTTGTACTAATCATTTTTTTTTTAATTTATAGGATAAATTGGATCATGATTACGATCCCAATGTAATAAATTATAACCATGGAATATTAGCATTTGAGCCTTTTATATTATATTCTTACTCTGTCCTGGACATTGAGTTCTACCTGGATTCTATCCTCTTGGAAATTTTTATATATATATATATATATTGACCACTGATATTATTCATATATATATATATATAGACCACTGATATTATTCATATATATATATATATATATATAGACCACTGATATTATTCATATATATATATATATATATATAGACCACTGATATTATTCATATATATATATATATATATATAGACCACTGATATTATTCATATATATATATATATAGACCACTGATATTATTCATATATATATATATATATATATATATTGACCACTGATATTATTCATATATATATATATATATATATATATTGACCACTGATATTATTCATATATATATATATATATTGACCACTGATATTATTCATATATATATATATATTGACCACTGATATTATTCATATATATATATATATATATTGACCACTGATATTATTCATATATATATATATATATTGACCACTGATATTATTCATATATATATATATATATATATTGACCACTGATATTATTCATATATATATATATATATATATATATATATATTGACCACTGATATTATTCCTATATATATATATATATATATATATATTGACCACTGATATTATTCCTATATATATATATATATATTGACCACTGATATTATTTATATATATATATATATATATATATATTGACCACTGATATTATTCATATATATATATATATATATATATATTGACCACTGATATTATTCATATATATATATATATATATATATTGACCACTGATATTATTCATATATATATATATATATATATATATATATATATTGACCACTGATATTATTCATATATATATATATATATATATATATTGACCACTGATATTATTCATATATATATATATATATATATATTGACCACTGATATTATTCATATATATATATATATATATATATTGACCACTGATATTATTCATATATATATATATATATATATATATATATATATATATATTGACCACTGATATTATTCATATATATATATATATATATATTGAATCTATGGAAATTTATACCAATATATTCAAGGTACTTTCCCCATAAATCAGTGGTTTGCAAGTTGATTTCCAAGAGTATTATAACTAATAATTTAGATTCTTGTAGAAGTGCTTTGAACTTCTAACCTTGTGTTGTATTTAGCTAAGTTTAATAAATAGCCTGATCAATATAATCAAACAGCTGTCAGTTTCACTACCTGTTTTGTATAAATAGATATTATTAAATTATATATATATATATATATATATATATATATATATATATATATATATAAGACTACACACTGTATTTCATGTTGTATAGATTAATTATAAAAACAGTATAAATGTCAAATTGAATGTCATAATGAAAATAATGCCAATGTTAATCAGAACAAAATGTAGCAAAGAACTATATCCACTTCCACAAATCAAATATTACAATTCTCATGCAACACAGAATTTAGCACAAAAATATTGCCAGAAAAAAAGAATAAATCCAATGTACAATTAAGTTTAGATGTACTTTAGACTGCTCAGCCACAAATTAAACTTAACACCACATGCACAATGATGGAGAAATATATTTAAGTAGATTTGCTTTGATGTTTTTAATTGTATAAAAAGTTTACATCTGGGTCTAAACTAAATCTATGGAAATTTATACCAATATATTCAAGGTACTTTCCCCATAAATCAGTGGTTTGCAAGTTAATTTCCAACAGTATTATAAGTAATGATTTTGTTTCTTGTTGAGTGCCTCGAACTTCTAGCCTTGTGCTGTATTTAGTTAAGTTTAATAAATAGCCTGATCAATATAATCAAACAGTTGTCAGTTTCACTACCTGTTTTGTATAAAAGGTGAACATTTTAAACTAGGAACATGTTTTAGGCAAGAAAGGCTTTTTATTTTAACTACTTTTTAACTACTTGATAGCCTAACCTTCAAAATCCAGATTTGGTGATTAAAAATAATGTAACAATGACTACTAATAATTTGGCTGTGGGTTGCCAAAATACAGCTGTATGATGATTACCTGATAGAGAAAAGAAAATCTATCAGAAATAAAAAGTCAAACTCAGGCAAGTAATAAGAAAAACTCAAATACCAGACCCGTTCATCACATGATTTAATATTATATGCTTAGTTAATGAACACATTTTACTTTGTCGAGATTGTTCAGCTGAAAATTACAATTTTTTTTGTACATTTATTTGCAAAAATATCTCATTTAAAACATGAATGTGCTTCTCAAAAACATCAATAAATCTGTAGCCTGACATGTAGTAATAACTTGAAAAAATAAATGGATACTTCTTTGATTTTATTCATTAGATAAATGAAAAATATAAGAGAAATATATTATTTATGTTTAATAATTTTGAAAACATTTAAAAAGTATTATCTTAAAAGTATTTCAATTTTTTAGGAATATACAAAGAAAGTATATAATAAAAATTTTGTTTAGAGTTATATTCATTATAATATTTATAATAAAATTAGGAAATAGAAAAACCAAATAATTTACAGTTGACAATATTCAATATCCTGTTTAAAGTACAAGAGAAAAATACAATTCTCAGAGGAAAGATTTATTAAATGCTATGTCCATATTCTTGTTAGTTGAAGTGGAGGGTTTCAAGCTTCTTGCTTCATTCAGGTGATTTGTCAAATTATATTTCACTATCATAGAAATTTATTAAACCATTCTTTTTCTACAGTTACAGCTATGGTTGAAAATGCCCTAGTTTAGAAAATAAGAGATTTCATCTTTTAAAAGCTGAAATAATGGCAACAGATGTCATCACATCTTCATTACACCTCTTAGTATTACTAGACACCTCCTCTGAAACTACTATACAATAAAATTTAAATATTTTATAATATATGTATTTTGTCAGCACATTTGTAAATAATTTGGGAATAGTATTTATTATTATTATTATTATGCATCTATATAATACTAAAACTAATTTTTTATGTGGGTTCTTGAGATACAGCTTAAATGATACATAATACAGCAATTTAGGAGCGTATTGTACCTTGAACCTTTGCTTAGTGCAGTGCCAAATTTCATTAAAATTAGACAAGGGTTCTTGAACTAGAGCTGTTTTTTTCTTTGTTTTTACAGCATTTTTGAAAGGAAATTCACTATGTTTTCAATACACATTTTTATAACAATCTGCATATATAAACAAACACTTGCATATTATATTCCAACTATTATGTATATGAAAGTTAATAAACATTATAACATTATTAAATAAATTTAAATATGTTTAACATAACACATTTATACAATTCACTACACTACATTAGAACTTTTTATAAACAAATTTTTCAGATGTTTGGCAAGTACTTGATAGGTGAAGATGCTATGTGAATGTATCATTGTAAAACAATCTGTATGGTTGGAAAATTGTCACAGGACTTGACGGCAAATAATTAAATGCATGCTGGTTTTGCTGCTGTTACATATTTTGAAATAAGTATGAAGAAGAAACAAGTGTGTATAATGAAAAATATAATTACTGTTATTAAATTATTATTGTTTGTTCTAAGTAATATTGTATAATAATAACTTGTATTGTAAATACAATTTATTTTGTATCATGAACTACTTTTAAAAGAAACCCAATGGGTTTATGGGTGGTCTAGTTATTCAATAAAATTTATAAATATTTTACAATATGTATTTTGTCAATACATTTGTAAATAACTTTTCAATACTTTTGTCAATACTATTATTATTATACAATATTTTAGAATATGTACTTTGTCAATACTTTATTTAATACTATTTATTATTACTATACAGTAATATTTTACAATATGTAATTTGTCCATACATTTGGGATGTATATTTATATCATTTGTATGAAAAATATTGTTTTCTAAAATTATAAATTGAGTAAATTTATTCCTGTATGAGTTTCCAGGTTGTGGAATTATTGTTAATTTTTTACATTTGGACTAATGTTGTCACTTTTGTTGTTGTTATCACAAAGTTTTGGTTGTATCCCCAGCCTTCTTCAAGTGTCTATCACTTGGGTAGTCTAGAGAGAATTTTGAGCTGAAACAATTACTGAATATAATCATGTCAGTGAATATCTCATCTTGTTCCACAAAACAATAGCCTACTAGATTAAGATTCATGAATTTGGTAGCATAGTAATTGTGAGTTCAATTTCAGTTAGTATAGACTCAGACTCAGTGGAAACAGGGTGAGCAATAACTGAGAAGTATTATAAAAGAAAAAAAATCTCTACACATGGACCGCAAAATGAGGACAATCTACTGAATAGATTAAATAAAGGGTTCAGTTGTAAAATTCCCTGAAGGTTACCCAGGTCAACAGACACCTGAAGAAGGTCAGAGTGCAAACCAGCCAAAAAGTTATGATAATAACAAAGATGGGGATTAGTCTGTAAATAATGAGCACATTTATATTTCCATAATCAATGAACTGTAAATAAAAATTAAAAAATGAAGATATTTCTTATCATACAGTAGTTCTAGAAATTAAAAAGAAGCTTAATAAAGAATAAATAACTAGCTATGTCAATAACATACTTACAATTTATTTTTTTTTTGTTTTAACTTATCACACTCACAGCTGAAGTGGGTTTCCTCCACTATTAGTAAACCTCATATTTCTGCAGACAACAGGACTGAATAATATTCACATACAATTTCAGTGAACATTTTATTTTTAAGTTTTAAAGGAGCTCTTGCTCTATATTTTTAGTGAAGACTCAGTTTTATTAAAACAGTAAAATTTGACTATTTTAAAATAATTGCTACACATTGTAAACCTATTGGGTTATGAGCTCTTTATTTAAATCTCTTTCTCATAAAATAACACTTGAAGAACATTTTTGATTTTTTTTTAATATAAAAGTTATTTTGATTGATGAGCTATTGAAATTTAACCAATTGAGGCATTATCTGGTACTCATGTAATGCTTGATCTGTACTTTTAAAATTAAATTTTCAAAACTGAGGTCTTGACTGCTTTAATATTACTATTACAGGCTAAGAAGAAAAGGAGCTAAAATGAACTCCTCTTAGTATTTCTTGACACCCCTTCTGAAACTACTATATAATTAATCTGAGATAACCATTTCAAATCAACTCCAAACTCATATGTTGTAAATTAGAGCCTTGTAAATTTAAATACTAATATCATCACATTATTAAATTATAGCTATCATTAATACAAACAAAAGCAGATGTACCTTCTGTGATCTCTCCTCACTGTGACACAAAATCTGGATGAAGGCTAACATTTCAGATTAGGTTAACATACTCTCATTATTTCATACACTCTTCAGGTTGGAGATGATTTTTTTTAAAGAGGAAATAATAAAAGTTTTTATTTTTGCTACATACTTATTAGGTTTTTAAAAATAATTTCTTGCAATAATCTTTGTTGCAGAATTCAAATACCAAAGAAATATTATAAGGGGTAAAAAAACATTGAAAATTTGATAATTCAAGGTACCCATTTTTATCTTAACTAATACCATAATTGGTATCTCACATATAAAGACAATTTTCATTATAGTCACATATTCAACTCATTGCTTTTTGTTTCTAATTTTTTTAAGATTCAAAACAGTTTAATATTTCACAGAATCATGTATCAAAAATGGGAGGTACGTAAGCCTTCTTTCTGCTACCAGCATACTGATTGGGATTCATTTTGTGATTTTCTCCTAGATACCCCTTGGATTGCGATTCTTAACTTCCCTATTGAGAATTGTACCACAGAGATTTCTTCTTGGGTCAAAGCCAGCATCAATGCTTTTGTTCTTTCTCGGAAATACCAAGTGAAACCATAATTTTCTCTTGGTTCACAGTAGCCTCTGGAAGTTCCAGCATGATATTTCCGATCATAACAGAAGCCTATTTGTGTGTGTTCCTAACAATTGTAAACGTGTCCTGAAAGAGGCTAAGTCTTTTCAGATAGAATGAGACACCTCATAATTACTGGCAGCTCTGTAATACTGTGTTAAATAAGAGTAAGTTTTCTATTCATCCTCTCTTCACTCAATTTGAAGTGTTAACTTTTATTGATAAAGTAGAATGTTTTGCTTGTAAATTCTCCTTAAATTCTAATCTTGACTCATCTGGAAAATCTTTGCCTGACTTTCCACTTAGAGCTGAGTCCCTATTGAGTGATATGCATATAACTCTGTCCATGGTTCCAAAGCATATGGACTTGATGGTAACCCTACAATAGTCCTTAAGAAATGTTCTCCTGAACTGGCTCCTGTTCTCTTTAAATTGTACAAGTGCCTTGCTGATTCTTGCTTTCCTGCTTGGTGAAAATCCTGTTCTGTATTTCCTGTCTTTAAGAACTCAGGTGAATCATCTGATCCTTCTATCAGGACATTAGCCTTCCACCACTTTTTCTTGATTCTGAATTGGTTAAGCATCTCACCTTGCAGGGTCTTCTTTCAGATAAGCAATGTGGTTTTCACTACTCTAGATCAACTGCTGATGTGTTAATGGTTATTGCTCAAAGAGTCTATCAAGCTTTAGAAATGAATGGTGAAAATCAGGCTGTTGCTTTGGATATCTCAAAGATATCTGACAGGGTTCGGCATGTTGGTCTTTACAAGTTGAAAGGTTATGGTATTTTTGGATGAATTTATATTGGTGGCAATGTCTCATCATTTTACAGTTGAAATAGCTAGATATAACTAAGTTCTATAATAATAATTTCTTCTATCAGATGTCTTGCTTGTGGAACTCTTCCAGCTTTTTTCCCAGTCAAAAAAAAAATAAAATTAAATGCAATGTCAATTGTTATCTACTGTTTTCTTAATGTGTGTTCTTTTACTGTTCTCTCTCCTTAATAGTGTTCTTTTTTTCTCATATTCTCTAACACTCAGTAGCTCCTTGCATCTCAGTGACCTTATTGCCTTGCTTGGGGTGAAATGATTAAAAACAAAAATGTAAAAAACTGACTCAGTTAAACATTAAAATAATGAAAGAAATTTTAATTTTTTATATGGATTCCAAATCTGGTAATATTTTATAAACTGTTATATATAGATGCTAAGATAACCTAAGAAAAAATAATCAGTCCAGGCCAGATCTAAAACTTCTTGTATAGAATAATCTGATTAATTGTAAGTCACAATATCTATAGGCTTAAAATACATTTTTTCATTAGCACTGTACAAATGTGCCTCAGAATATTTTTCTATTTCACAAATTAATGTTATTTATTTACAGAGCTGATAAATTTGAAGTATAATATGAAAGAAAATCATTAATAAGATTTTCTGATGCAATTGTGCCCACTTAATGAAACATTATTTGCTTTGTTTATAGGTCAATGCATCTATTAAGTTCAAAGTTCTGCATTTCCAGTTATCAAGGAAAAAATACATTATTACTTTTATCTTAAGATGCCTTTATTACATTAATATTGTAATTGCATAACTCAATTTTTCTCTATCAATAAATTATTTCCATTGCATTAAGAATATTTTATCTTAAGCTATTTTCCATGTATATTTTGTAATGTACTGTTTTTGTTTTAGAAAAGGCCATGTTCCTTCAGGACAGATGGTCATGGCTCTCTACAGATTTTCTTATTTTCTGGTGAATTACAATACCCTCTCAAGAAAGATAGAGTGGTTTCCCATAGCCTTCTTTAGTTTGGAATTTAGAGTTGTCCTTCTTAGACTGATTACCACCCAATGATAGAGAGCCCAATCTGCCATGCTATTTAACCCATAGCTGGGGAGGACAAGTAATGGATTCAAATCTTTTCCAAGAGCATCAGTGCAAATATGAACACAATAGATAAGGTTTGGGTTGTATTAACTTATGATAAATGCTCAAATGTAATTTTATGAAATTTTAAAGAAACTAAGAATAAATCAATTTCTCAGCTGCAATTGTCTAGAAAGAGCATTGAGCATTTATTGTGTCTGGTTTGATCTATTTGCCAGTACACCAGTTCCTTGCAAACTCATACTGCCCACCAAAAACTAAAGGAACAGCACATGCCTTATAGTTACAAACCCATCCACTGATATCTCTACAATAAAATTTGAATGGGATTCCCTAGCAGCTGTAATACAATCTGCAGCAGAAAATGTGCTTGGAACCACCAAAAGATGCTGCCAGAACTCATATGTATTCACTTCTTCAGCTGAAAGGCTAAGCCCACAACACATACTGGAGTAACCCACTGCCCTTTGTGAAAATTGGTTTTCATTTCAGGCTTAGTCACCACAACTCCAAGTGATGAAGAACAACTGGTACTTGAACAAAGTGTGAGAGATATAGTCCTTCACTGAATCAAGCAACATCTAATGTTTCTACAGTTCCATGAAAGCACTGTTCAAACCAGTTCAAGATACTGTGTCCTATACAACACACCACAGCAACACATATCATTCAGAATTGTAATGATATGCTGCACAATGGGCAGAGCAATTCCCTGCTCTTTTGAACCAAACAAATGCATCTGATGCATCATTGCTGAATGATCCTCTATCATTTTTCACTATGTGCAGTTTCAATGACACACCCACTTTTGAAGAGGTTCAGGTAACAATAGACAGCATGAAGTCAAACAAAATGTGAAGAACCAATGGTAGCACAGCTGAGCTCCTGAAGTATCATGGTTACCAACTGCACTTAGCTTTGCACACAATCATCTGCAAAGTTTGGAATACTAAATCCATAGCTTTACAGTAAAAAGATGAAAACATTATTCCTATCAACAAATGCAAATGAGTATAGATTGTGGAAATAGTTATGGGATTTCTCTACTGGTCATTGCTGGAAGGATAATAACCTGAGTTTTACTTACTTGACTCCTCCAGTACATTGTTGATGTACTACCAGGGATACTGTGTGGGTTTTGTCTTAGGTGCAGCATAGTCAACATGATCTTTATTGCCAATCTCATCCAGAAGAAATCCTGCAAACAACACTGTGATCTTCACCTCATCTTCATTGATCTCACTAAGGCATTTGACACCATCACTTGAGAGATTCTATGAGAGGTTCTACAGGAGTTGAGATGCCTTCCAATCTTTCTGTGCATCAAAGACTTTCATGATGACATATCTGCCTATGTACTGTGATGTATGGTACCCCAGATTTGGGATTCTTTCCCATGAGGGTTGCAGTCAAACAGGGTTGAATACTGGCCACTGTGTTTTTCAATGATTTCAAGGCATGTGTAACACTGTACTCAAAACACTCAATCCATCTAGTATTTCTCTGCAATGTCACAATGACAGCAGTCTATTCAACCTCCTTTATACCAGAGTGTTGTCCAGGAACAGTGTTTTTCAATTTCAGATGTTACTGCTTTCATTAGCCATTCTCCACTTGGCCTTCAACAACTGATGGATGCCATGATTGATACCTACAATCATACTGAGGTCAAAATTAATACCAAGAAAACCAAAATCTTAAAACAAACTACAACTCCATCCTCACACAATTTTCATGTAGAGAATACAAATCTCAGCTCCATGCTTGCTAATAGTTATCATCTGACAGAAGAGATTCAATATTGTATTCAAATTGCTTCTGCAACATTTGGACTGCTTTCTAAATGTGTCTTTCATAAATGGAATCTCACCAGTAAAACCAAGAGTGCTGTCTACAAGACAGTATATTTTTCAACACTGTTCTGCGAATCATGGGGCTTATGTAGTTTCTATTTGTGAACTATTGAATAATTCCATGTGTCCTGCATACAAAGAATCTTTCAGCAGGATAAGGTATCACATGTTGAAATTTGGAATTATTCACAATCAATGACCATGAAGCTATGCTTGTTGATTGACAGCTCTGTTAGGTTGGCCACATCATCCATATGCCTGAGAAACAATCCCTGTATGTGCTTTCTACAGTGAATTAGAGTTAGACAAGAGTTGCTGGTGGCAATACGGAGACTATATCAGAGCTATCCAAAGGACTTGTAATATCTTCTCAAGCAAATTAGAAAAATTAATACCAAGAGACTATATCAGAGCTATCCAAAGGACCTATAATATCTTCTCAAGCAAATTAGAAAAATTGGCTGGTGATCAGGCCAGTTGGCAATGTGTCTCCATAGATGCTGTTCTAACCATAGAAGGAAGATTAGTCTAGCAGGCAGAAAAATACTGTCAAGGCTGTCACATATAGAAACCTTCCTCTACTGTTACCTACAATCTTTTCCCATACCCTGCTTACAGAAGAGTGTACTGTTCCTGTGTTGGTCTAATCAATCACACAAGTGACCATCCACCACAAGGAAAATTGGTCTGCAACAAATGACTTGACAACTTCAGATTTTTATGAACAATTTCATCTTCATAATTATTGCATTTCATGAAAATTCTTCAGAGTGCCAGGTTACAGCCAATAGTAAACAGCAGAGCAGAGATAAAAAAAAGACTTGCATCATTTTTACCTTAGGAAGCCTGTTTTTTCTGTAACAGCTGTCCTACCAATTCAGTTACAAGAACACTATAGATGACAGAATATTAAATGTAACCATTTAAATTGATTCTTTACATTTTCCCACAATTGTTTGACATTGCATTTGCTATTGTTTTTATATACACTAGTAGTATTATTAGTTGTAATATTATTTTTAATTTTTATTAATGCAAGTATTATTAACCATTCAAATTTGAAGCATTATCAAGAAGAGTAAATTTGAATGGTTGACTATGCTTCAAAAAATTCAAGATTATAGTACTCCCACTCATACCTACTAATGTATTTAAAAACAAAGGTGGCATCAAACAATCAAGGAACAATGAAAAGTTTACAATGATTAGATTTGATCTATCAGTTGTAGAGTTTTCATAAGTAGTAGAGCAGCTGTTATGGAAAAAGAGGCTTGTCAAAATAAAAGATATTAGCCGCACCAAGAAATTATTCTTTATTTCCAGTCTGCATGGTTCAATGATGGCCAAGTCCAAATTGTTACAATGAAAAGTAAATAAAATTACAATGAAAGGACTACTAATCAAAAAACTAATAAAATATGAAAATGCTTCATTTATTAAAATTCAAGACAAGATTTTCACAAAGTTTATCACAAAACAAATCTATGTTTGTGCTTTTCTTTATTGATTTGAATACATTTTTTATATTATGAAATAAAATTCTTCACTGTAAAATCTTTTTTGCTAGCCTATCAGAAATAAACATACTTTTATGTAGGTAAGTGAATAAGTTAGTAGCCTAATGATAGAAAATGCATATAGTTTACATAAATAAATTTCAATATAATGTTCTTGATCAATAAATGTAGCCTGACTGCAGTCCATTAATCACACATATCAAACATTACACAACGCAGGTTTCAAATCAAAATTCAGCTAATATCTTTGCCAGGTTATAAACTTATTGATCTATCCTCATATTTTATTTATAAAATGCACATATGTAGATTTTGTTTATAATTTAAAAAATAAGTTTCTAATAGCACTAAATTTATTTTGAAGTTAATTGTAAATAAAAAATTTTTTTTTTACAGCATAACATTTTGCAGGTTATTTAAAGCCAGAAAATATTTTTAGATAGTAAGAACTTTTTTTGAGAGATAATAAGGATACAAGTCATACTAATTAATCCATAGCTAGGGGAAGAAGGATATTTGTGCGTAAGTGAATATAACCAAACTGGAGTTGAAACTCTACTCTCCAATTACTAGCTGTTATCCATTACACCACTTACACATCCAAGCTTACAGCATCTGGTATTCCCAAGTAGTTACCCATCAAGATACTAACCAGGCTTGATGTTGCTTAACTTCGGTGATCGTACAAGAACCGGTGTTTCAATGTGATATGGCTGTAGGTTCATTGTGGCAATACACTATTCTATAATACAACATTATGGTATATAAATTTTATATTAAAATACCTTTTTTGAGTTCATAAATTGCTCAAAACATAATTCACTTAATTAAAACTAAGATTTTGAAATGGTAACAAAGATTGTGAGAAAGCATCTAAGGTTTATAAAAACAACACTATTTTTAAAATGATGAAGGCTGATTAATTTATCTTATTATTTTCAGAATTAACTTTCTTCAAATACTTATTACATAATATTCACATTATATAATATCATACAATCATTTAAGCACCTCTGAAAATATTAAAGCTTTACAAAGTCTTTGAGATAGCTGCAAATTCAAGATAATTTCATAAAATGCACATTGTACTGAAGACCTTTTCATTAAATCATGTGTATTGACATTTGGTAGTTTTGCTTTGCCATTTTTATTTTTCGATGCATCTTTTTATTCATTAGAGCTTTTCAATCATGTGGGGGCCTATGCTCCACATATTTTTCATCTCTATGCTTATGCTTTTGTAGCTCAGTTCATTATCACTCATTTCTATCTGTAAAGCAAACAATATCCTTATATAAATCAGTAGGTATTGTCCTTGATATCTGGTTAGTTAATACATATTATTGTAAGGTTTACACAATGGGTCTCTTGATTTCAACTATTATGCAATATACAACTCTATATCAATATGTCCACAACCTGATATATAGTTATTATCTGAATTTTGATCCAAAATTTTCATTATATAATACTTGAACTAATTAATACTTGCCACTGAATGAAATGCATTGAAAAAATAGATTACGTGGAAAAAAATTGTTTAAAATAAATGTCTTTTTGGGTTTTATTCTTATTCATTAATTGCAGATTTATTGATGTACCTAGGTATATAAAATGGAGTTTTACCTAACACAATTTATTCTTAAAATTTATAAAAATCTGAGTGATTATGGAGCTGGAGCATTATATCGATTTATTGCATGGTATTCTTTTAAAATAGTGAAAATCACAGAAATGTTCTTATATACAATTTTTTTTTTACTATTTAAGACTAGATTTAATTAAAACCCAAGTCTAATGTTAGTTTAGTGTAGGACACCCCCTGTGGATTAATGCCACTAAAACTAGCTAGATAACTTTTCAATGGAGAAGCACCTCAAAGATTTATTTCATTTAGCTTATTATAGCACAAGGATGTAAGTGCAGGGCACCCAGTGTAGATCAAAATTCCAGTAGTAATGATTAGATAGACAATGCTATACTTCAGAGAAAGTCTACTATGCTTCTGTACTAAAGAAACTTAAAAATAAGAGGATAAGAATCTATGCTTGTGAACTATTTTGTAAGAATTGTACAAGACTAATCAAATTGGAAAGTATGTACTGCACATTTGGCAATGCAATAAATATTTAGAGAAGATAGAAAATAGCAACAAAAAGGACACATATTCAGAATCAGGAAAAGACAGCTGAAATTCCTTGGACACATAATGAAGAAGAAGGGATTGGAAAACTTAACCCTCACAGGATATATTGAGGGCAAAGAAAGATAGGGGAAGGCAGCGAGCCACTTACCTGAGGAGCTTGTGTGAATGGATGGCTGAACAGGAGTGGGGTGTGGGTAGCTGAAACCTTAGCAAAGAGAGAAAAACTGCTAAGAGCCACACGAGATAGGAAATTGTGGTGAGCCATCACTGCCTATGTTTTGAAGGGATGCAGCCCATAGAAGAAGTTCCATAAATTTTTTAATTTTTTAATAAGATCATATTACAAAGAAATTTACTAAATATGATTTTTTTAAATTTTATATCAACAAGTCTAACAGGTTATCAAAAAAAATCCAGAACAATATAATAGGCTGAATTTTTTTAAAGTGATTTTCTATTTTATCTTGAATGGCATTAGGTAAATCTAAGTTATACCAATATTCTATTAATAAAAAAAAATATACCTAATACTACAACTCCTTTATTGGAAATTCATGATGTTTTCATAAAAAATTATAAACAAAAGATATGCCAACAGATTTTAAGGCAGTAATAACAACAAAAAGTGCCAGTGATTTCTAATAAATGCAAAACTTCCCATCTCATTTATTCAAGCTATTTAATTTATTTTATTTATTATCTTGTTTTATATATGTATAAACATTAGTTTATACATATATAAAACAAGAGATTCTTGACATTTCTGTGGAACAAAGATGCAAGCCTCAACAAGCAAATTTTAACTTTCATTAAAACTCACTATACTTAAAAATATCACTTGACATAGCTATCCCATGAGTAATAAGCTTCTCTAAAAGATTATAATACAAATATTTCAATCATAACTATTGTGTTGTAATTTCTGTGAATTCTTTTAAAATTCAGCTAACTGAATTTTTAATGTTTCTTGTTATTAAAAGTTTAAGAAAAATTAATTATATATAAATGGCTTTCCTGATCATTATTAACTATGCTGGATAATTTTATATCATTAAAACAGATAAATATAAAATAAAATTTTAAAAATTATTATTTTGTATAACTTTTGTTATACTGTATCAAATCTTATTCAAGAATTTTTTGAGAAGACAAAATATAGGATCTAATTTCTTTTAGTTCAAAGAAGTAGAAGTATGGTAATATTAAACTCCAATGTGAAGGGGTTATCAGAGAAAATACAAAGGATCTGCAGTCCATATAACATCAGGACAACCTTCAAAAGCTTGACGACACTTCGCAGTTATCTCTCCTGAGTAAGACCCCCCATAGAGGAGAACATGACTAAAGACTGTGTGTACACTATCCCGTGCAGCTGTGGAAAGAAATATAAAGGAGAGACAGGCTGCCCCCTTAAGGTGAGGCTTCAAGAACACCAGAAAGCTGTAACATGAGTGGAAGTGGAAAAATTAGGCGTGGCTGACCACATATAGAGAGAGAAGAGAGATTACCGCCCTCTGTGGGATCAGGTTGAGATCATAGATAAGGAACACCATTGGAAAATTCGTAAACTTAAGGAATCAGCACATATGCTAGGCCACAAAAATCTCCTGAGCTGACCAAGCATAGAAATGAATACAATATGGGAACCAGTAATAAGGAGTGCCAGAGAAAAGCGATAATAACAACAAAGTTGCAATATGAGCTCTGGTAAAAACAAGCAATGATAACAGCAAAAAATTGTAATATGAGCACTGGTAAAAATGGTTGCTGAAGACATTAGGTTTATAATACTCAGAAATTCATACACAGATGTCCTCAAGGCGTTGGTTAGATCCAAAGAGTGTGAGTTCAATACCTGGTTACGGCAGTGGAGAACTTTCAGAGAGAAATTAACAGGAGATAACTGATGTGGAACTAGAACAATCTACCCCAGTGAGCGAAATAAAGGGTTCAGTTCGACATTCCAACCAGAGCCGGAGTGTACAACGGTCGAAATGTTGTGATAAACATGGCGACAAAGATGAGGACAATAGTCCGAATAATGTACATAATACCTCATCTCAGAAATATAGACAGATATTAAACTCCAAATTTTCAACTGCAAGACGTGATGTAAAAATAAAGCTATTTTCAGTTTAAAATGAATGAAATATAACATGTTTGTTTTTGGATTTTTAAGAAAAAAATGAGGTTCATAGAGTTAAAAGTATAAAAAAAAATCCAAGTTTTTCCTTTTTTAAAATTTTTTTTGTACTTATGCATAGCTAGTTTCAAAAAGCCCACTTTCATCAGTAGCTCAAATATGCAGTGTTTAAATATGGAACAACTTTAACATTCCCAAGGTATGTCAGCTGCCTACACGTACCTTTCCTATCTGCAGCATAACATTAAATTAATATCTGCATAACCAGAATAGAAAGATTTTATTATTCTTTGACAGAAAAAAAAAAAAAATTCTGCCATGACTGCTTCTCCTACTACTACTACTACTACTACTATTTCTGTGTTGTATCTCTTCAGGAAATGGGTAATCATGGCTCTCCACAATTTCCTGTCCTCTGTAGTGTTTAGTAAAGTTACTACTACTATTACTCCAATTAAATGATTATAATAAAAGCAACACTGCTCGTAAGAATAAAGAAAATAAGCATAAAACAAATGCTTCTTTTTACAGTGAAGTATTGTGTCAGCAGCTTTACAAAATATAAAGTGGTTTAAATATGAAGTGAAATGACTAAATTACTTCATAGTAATATCATAAGGTAGAGGAAATATTTCTGAAATCTCTGGGCCAAAGTCAGCAGTATCGCCCACATAACATTTATTGGATACGTGGCATCTATGCCTGCTATTTAGATCAATTAATTTTCATTTTCTTCTCTCAGCATATTCATATTTTATATGCAAACAAAGGTTCTGACAGTTGTTGCAGAAATTCTTTTTCTATATTTTTCTCTCTCTATCTCTATTTTCTCTTTTTGCTAAAAACCTGATATGTCCTGAACAGTGCAGATTACAGATTACAAACATGCTGAATCACGCTTGATAAATTACATCTTTACATTGAGATTATAGCCAAAAATAAACAAACACAAATAAGCAAGTAAACAAATAAGAAAATAAAAGGAAACCAAAACTTCATTTCTAAGTCAGTTTAAAATATGATTCTTCCAGTTTACAGTCATTATTTTTTTAACAAATAAGTATATATGCTTTCAAGGCCATTTTAATAAAGGAACTATAAAATAGATTCAAAACTGTACATGCATTTTCAGGAAATGTTACATAGCATTTAGCAGTTATTTAAAACCTTTGTATTTTATTTTGGGGGTATAAAATTAATGAGAAAAATTACTTTCATATTAACCAATATATCAGTAAAAAAAAGTTTGCTTGCTTGAAGATGTGGAAAAATATCAGTTGAATATAATTTTTTAAAGTAATTATTAAGAACTAGCTTCTATTCGATTGTTTTTCTTACATGCTTAAAACAAACTAACACACAATATATACACATGCTTACAAATAATTTTCTTTGGTCTTTAAAATTAGTATAAAGAAAAAAATGCTGCTCAGTGCTAAGTCTACTAATTAATTAGGAGATGTTCAAAAGGTTTATCTCTTTGGCTGGAGTTGGTCAATGAGATAAGTCCTTTGAACATTTTCTAATTTACAGACTTGTTGCACTAGTTATCTATTGAGCATTTTTTGACAAAAATTCTGCTATATTTTTAAATACATTAAATTTTGACATATTTTGATAGGTATCATTGATATATAGATACTTTAGTTGGTTTATCAAAATCTATTTGGCAAATTCTGGCATTTTTAGTTTGATGGAATTAAGCTTAAGTCATTCAAAGGTGACATCATCTGCAACAGTCAAACTGAATTTATATACATGCTTTTTTTAATTTATTATACACAATTCAATATACAATCTATGGAGAAAGATATTTTATTTAATGTTGGTTGTTCAGCTTCTAGAATTTTGAGTCTTTCTTTGCCTTGAGTTCTATATAATATCTTGATGTTATCTATTAAAATTTGTTTTATGTCAATATTATTTTGTTTATTTGTGGTATGTTGATATATATGTGCACAAATTGCAGTAAATCTTGACAAATGACTAGTCAACCTATGAGACAGTGTAGTGCATGTGTAGTCAATTTAAAAATTTAATATTGTTGATTATTATAGTGTTGGAAATACAATCTCCCAAACGACAAGAGAATTCATAAACAATGTTTTTGCATAGGGGGATTTTTAAGGCACTGAATTATTTCTAACAATAAGATTATAGATTTTGAATCTTTGTTATAAATGATAAATCTAAGGTATTTGTCAGAATCAATAATTGTTATATACCAGCAAATTTTATTTTTAATGGCCTTTTTGTTTTA
This sequence comes from Acanthosepion esculentum, assembly GCA_964036315.1. Taxonomy (NCBI): domain Eukaryota; kingdom Metazoa; phylum Mollusca; class Cephalopoda; order Sepiida; family Sepiidae; genus Acanthosepion; species Acanthosepion esculentum. The sequence continues at coordinate 19,880,999 of OZ038481.1, read as the reverse complement.
TTTATAATTAAGATGCATGCTTATGTTATTTTTTTTATTTTAATTTCTTTAAAGCTAATCTTATTTCTTCAACAACATGGTTTGTGAAATTATCATTGATAAGTGTTGGTTTTATGTTGCTTACCTCTGTATAAAATAATGCATCCAAAGTGGAAATCATTTTCACATTGTTAATTATGTTTTTATAAACACCTATTTTATATGAGAATATTCACTTTTATAATTAAGACATGATTTCTTTTTTTACTTGTGGGATTTTTATATATTAAAGCAATAAAATCATCCTTATTAACATCTACTAGAATGTCAAGGAAAGGGATTCTATTTTTTCATTACCATACTGATCATAAAATGGTACTTGTGTGGTGCAAGAGAGGAGTTTATATACAAAATAAAAACCAACAGTAAATAAAATATCTTTCCACATAGATTTTATATTGAAGTGTGTATTAAAAAGAAAAAAAAATGTATAAAATCAGTTTGACTGTTGCAGATGACATCTTTAAGTGACTTAAAATTAATTCCAGCTAACTAAAAATGCCAGAATTTGCCAAAATATTTTTATAAACAGACTAATGACTCACAATTCTTGATAATGGCTATAGTGACAGTCCAAAATACTTGAATATATAAATTTGCTTTATATTGGCTAAAATTTCTACTTGCAGGATATATTTTATTTACATCTATTGTAATGCCTGAAATGCTATATACCATAAGAAAAATTCTACATCATATTTTATCATTGATGTTTCTGTGAGTTTTGTATCATTTATAGGCATGTAGCTGAGTGGTTTGAACATTCATGTTCCGATTATGAGACCCATGCTTAAATCTTACCAGAGTCGATTTGTCAGGAAGGTGTCCTTGATTTTATTGGCCTGAGGAAGTGTTCCCAGCATACAGCATCTTTAGAAAGTGCATGAACCACCTCGTGAGTTGATCCAAGCCTTGTAAATAAGATCTGGTAAAGAGAAGCCGTCAATGGTTGTGCAAGTATGATTTTTTTTTTTCAATGGGTGAGGGACTGGCAAGTGGATCTTTCCAATCCAGCTTGGTGGTTGGGGGGTGCTATGCCCCCACCCATTTTTTAGACTATCTGTACTAAACATGAGGGCATAACTTATTCCTTTTAAGGCCAGTCAGTCATTGATGTAACAAATTTTCCCAGGGTTCCAGGGACCGTTAGCATATGTCAAACAATGGATTGCGTACCAGCACCAGTATATGTACCACACTTTGAGTAGCACTGGTATAAAGCACAGGTGGCTTCTGTGGGTGTTGAAGAAACACAAATGTGTCTGAGCAGACATCTACAATAGGGTTTAGATAGCTGCTCTAGCAAATAGGTGTGCCCAAAAATAAGTAACCTAACATTATAATGGTAATATTAACGGTTTCCTAATAAAGAAATAACTGGCATTCATTGACCGAGCAGCCAGTGCTGCTTTCAGTTGAAATTTATAAAATCTTTCACTCAAAACAATTTTTCAGGAAGATACATTTCTCACATCCAGTACCCGTTATTGCTCATTCCAGTATTTATGGGGATGTGATGTTCCTTCCTAACCTTTTAGTTGAAGTAGTGTGGAACATAAACATCTTGATTAAGTCATTATTTTCTCTTTGAGTTACATGTGATATCCATTTTAGTAGTTGCTGCTGTTTAAAATCCTCAAATGATATTGTTTGTTTTTTCAAATACAATTCTTTGTGATTCTCTAGTGCCAGTCTACAATATTCAAAGAAGGATGGTCTTTGCTAAGATTCACAAGCTTCAATTACTCAAAACCATTTTAACCTTAGAAAGTGGCTGTATACAGCTGACAGTTTAGATATTTGTGAACAGATTTTGGACCATTCAAAACATCCATATGAAAGTCTCAAGCAATTTAAGAACATGACTCAAGTTTCCAGATTAATGTTTTGGTTTTGTAGCAATTTGCGATGTTGGGTGAAACTACCTCTAGTGCAGCCTATTCTATATTCAATTTTCTTATCTCCTATACTAATTTTGTTATAACTGATCCATATACTACGGTATTTGAATTGTTTGGTATTTACTAATTCTATATTCTGATTTTTTATAATGGGTTGAAGGTATGTGTCATCATTACTTTCATTCCAATTATAGCTGTTGCATATTATTCAAGCTGATCAGATATTAGTAAGCAAAATATCTGACCTATTCAGGAATTATATTTGCTTCATTAATGTCATATCTTTTATATGTTTTATATTATTGTTTTATTATCATCATCATCATTTAGTTTTTAATGACAGGTTTAATCTGCATTTTTTTTTTAGTTAAAAAAAATCAGCTATATAAAGTATTATTTTTTTTGTTAAGTCATAAAAATTTGAGTAAACCAAATTGATTCAGTTTCCTTTCAAAAAATGTCAAAACATTTTCATAGAATAAATTATTCTGCTGAAATTCAACTCTAAAAGAATTAGTTTTATGATTTCCTTTTGACAGGTGGGCTGTCAGAAAATTTTGATCAATCTATTCTCTCACAGCACATTAGTTTTGAACAACTAATTTACATACTCAGTAATGTTGAGATATTTTCTTCAAGAAAAACAAGCAAAAAAAAAAACACTAATTTTTATGAAAATCAGATAATACAGAAATATTTATACTCAACATTTGCTTTTATCACAGAAATTGTCTTTAAATGATCAAGGTTTTCTTTTTTTAACATGCAACTCATTGTAGCACTTAAATGTAAAAAAAACAAATATGAGAAATGCAATATTAATTAAATATAAGAGTCATTTTTTGTTTAAAAAAAATCACTTTGAGACCAGTTTAATTTCCTGAGATTTACAAGTACTGAACTAAATTATGAATGTTATTTCCCAACTGAATTTTAATATGACTTGTTTAAAACTACAACACATCCTCTGACAATAGAAACATTGTAAAATGAAGAACAATAAAGATAAGAACAATGAATTTTGCTAGTATTCCCATAATCCCTGATGAGTCATAAACTTTCTCCCTTTTTTTGTCAATATGTATCATGGAGTAATTATGAAAGGTCAGTTTATAAACAAAACTGATCCACTGTATTTTGCAGACTAATCATTTCATTTTCGCCTGCCTCCTCAACCACATTAGGTCATAATGAACTACTTTTATTCTTTGGAATATTGAAGCTCATACTATGCATTATGATTTTGTAGGTGTCAGTTCATTATTATCTTATTGTAAAAAAATAAATAAATAAAAATAAAAAAGACCCCCACTGTGTGTATCCATAATAATCAGTATTCCCACTGGAACATCAGACTTTAATAAGCTTTCTCCATTATTTATCTCAACCTTTCATAATCTGTTGAGTATGGCCTCATATGAAATTCAGCTGAGTTGTTACTTGCTGCACTTGGTGTTGATTAAATCTATTTTGTTTCTTCTTGACAGAGCTACTTTAGGAATCAATATTCTTGCATTGCATCTTATCTGCATTTTATTTTTGATAATACTGCAACAATCCAACTATTTTTTTTTTTTGGTAGAGATTCAGAGATCAATCTATTCCATTTTGGATATTTAGAGAAAAGGGTTAGAAAAGATGGCAGAATCATCTGATAATTCATATCTTATTTCTCAAATAAGAAAAAGCATCAACTATCTTACATGTCTGGTCTTCATTCAATGACTAATCCATTAAATCTCATCCAGCTTAGATTTCTTCTTTTCATATCTACAACTCACAATGTTTCCAGTTCTATTTATTTATATCTATATTATTATTATTAATTATAACTGAAAATGATTGGACTCCTAAGATTGATTGTAAAGCTAACAGCTTTTTGCTGTTACTCCCTGGACACAAAGTAGTTAATGGATAGTGGTTTGTTCAAATGTTCACTCATCCATTTTTCTCCATCAAATAATAGGGTAAAAAAGTGATGAGATAGTTTGCCACAAAATCTTACAATGAAACAATACACATGGAGCAATGGATTCATGCCTTTCCTAAAGTCATAAGTGCAAGTAAACCTAAACAGTCATCTGAAATTTGAACTCATTTTGCTTGTTTTTTTATGCTGATTTAGCACTAAATTGTGTATAGAAGCAAATACAATTATGATACATTTCTTCATTACAGTAAAATAAAATCTCTTTATATTAACATGAAAGTTGACAAAGTTTAAATACTTAACAACTTTGACTGTCATTATCCTGACAACAGTAACTGATTTAAAAATATGAATCTTAAGATAGAACCAAATAAAATAAAGTGCAAACTATTGTTTTTAGTTGCTTTAGTATAAAGTTTAATTCAGTTTTCTTATTTTCATATGAATGAAAAAATGGTAAAGTGAGAAAATAGAATGTTATCTCATATTAAACTATATGGAATTTTGGGTCTGTTTCTATCATAGTCACACATAAAACACAGTGTGCATATGACACTTTTCAGTGTACACAGATTGTATAATCTGATCCTTGGCAGAAGTAATGACCCATATGTGAATAATTTTTAACAGTTACTGAAGCTGCTCTGAACATTAGCTGCAAAATTATCGGGGTTCTTGCAATGCCATATGGATATGTGCCCCTGCAAGCAATTCTGACAGGCAACCCCGAGACAACACTAAGCTATAGTCTGTGCCACCTTCCAGTCAGTTTTCGTTGTCTTAGACAACCTGCAAAAACTATTATTCTGGACCTCTTCCATCTTAAAACATAATGACTAATACAACAAAACAAAATAAAACTAAACCAATTTCAATAAGAGTAGATAAGTTTGCCTATCATCCAGTTCACCCCCACCCCAGTCTTTTGATTAGGAGCAGAGGATTATTCCTTGTTTCCTGTTTAGGATTGTGTTTCCAGATCCTTCTAAAGTCTACTTCAACTATGCTTCTGACATTTCCACCTAAACTATGAAAATTTATTTATTATTTTTTCTCCCTTCAACAGTAGTAGTTATTCATGTTTTCCAGTTCCTTCTAAATTCTTCTCACTTTCTTCCACACCCAGTAGCCCTTCGTGTCTCAGTGACATTATTGCCTTGCTTGGGGGTGAATTGGTTAAACAAAAACAAAACAAAAAAAATGTTATGCTAATAAAAAATAAAGAAAAAAAATTCAGTTATTAGATTTAAAACAAAATTACAGTATACAAAAATATTTAAATCATATCAAATTAAAAAGATTGAGCAATTAAGTTCAAGAGTTAAATTATATCTTTGGGTATGTAATGTAAATTATATATATATATATATATATATATGTATGTATGTATGTATGTATGTTTGTTTGTTTCTCTCCCTTTATAAGTTTTATATTGAAAGCTTATTTATAAACAAGATAACAGTGAAATAGTGTAGTAACCTGGGCAACACATTTGGGCAGAAAAATCTTTAATGGCAAAGAAGAGCAGACAAAAATATAAATGGAAATTTAAGTGATGAAAATGTCAGTATCAATAAAGTGTGAAATGAAGGAGACAGTCCTCAAAAATGGAGCTCTTCAAATTAAAGTGAAAAAAAGTAACTGTGATACAAACCACTAGTGTCTAATAGTAAAATAAATAAATCTGAAAAATTCTTCATTATTAATTGACTCTTTACTATGACAGATTTTACAATTACTAAAACAAGTGATGAGTATCACTAGTCTGATAACAGATTTAAAATATAGTTCATGATGTCCAAAGTGTTATTCTCTAGTCTTAATGTGTAAATTGTTTTTATCTTATACTGTCTTCATTCAAATAAAGAGAGCAGCTAACTTTGACAGAAAGAAAACTCACAACCATTATCTGTGCAATGTTGATTTACAAGCACAAAAATGGGAACAGACAGCTGTGCTTTATTTTTATTTGGTTCAGAGTTGATTAAGAGTTGAGCTTGAATGATGGGAAAACACTCAGTGAAGCTAACTCAAATATATTACACCTTTCACCAATACATTATGCACAGACTGGAATTCCCAAAGTCACACTGTCAGTAAAAATATTGAAATTTTATAACATTTCATACAAAGTCCTTTTAAACAGTTATACAAGAAAAACCATCTTAAATCAATTTAGCTAATAGTATATTCAAACAGTTTTAATAAATTTTAAATCAGATCTTGCATAATTACATTTAAAATAGTTCAGTAATTAAGTTTGTATCTTCTTAATGACATAATTGATGTTGACTTTCTAAACACACTCCCTAAAACTATTTTAAAAATTAATAAAGATTTAATTTCTATCAGCTTTAAATGTGAAAACAGTAAGAAAATAACTATAAAACTAGTGCACAAAGGATACAAAAGCAGCTGTGCAACTGTAGGAAAAGATCACTGACAGCTCCTTTAATAAAATAATGTTGGTATTTTCCTCAAGTATAGTTAAATATATTAGTCCATCAAGAAATTTAATACAACATTGATAAGATTAAGCTGCAGAAACTGAGTGAGAGGGGAAAAAAGTATGTCGGTAAGTATATTTATCTTTAGCAGAGAGATTTGTTGTACCCTGTCGGAAATCCAACTCTTTAACTGAAATGGAAGTGCTCACTTTGACATCTACAGCTCATATGACAAAAACAGACCTTAATTTCAGCTCTATGTACACACTTCTGGAATAATGCCCCAAAATACCAGGGTCATAAGCATCTTTTCAGAATCAGAAAAAGGACCACACAGTTTTCACAGCAGCCATTTCTGAGTCGCTGACTATAAAGCCAATGCCATTCAAGAAGGCAGATCTGACCCAGCAAATATTAGGAACAGACCCCACAGCAGGCAAGCTCAACCAATCAATAAACTATACAACTGCTCATGCAGTGATACCAGGGCATTTCCATCAAGTGATGCCTTCAGCCAGCTAACTCTTGACTATTACAATGCGATTATTTTGTGGAATACTTCTCCCATGAGTATTTCACAACTTCATGTGTTGATTTTCTCCACATGTCTATCTCGACTAGTATCTTGTGTTATACTCCAAACAAACTGCCTTCCATGACTGATATACATACCCCAGAAAGAGCAAACTATCAAACCTTGTAAATTACAGTTAATAAAAACCATTATCACCATTTGTTGTTTTGTCACTTCAACTATTTTTGTTAACAGGCCACCATTACAGACTTGAAGAGTTGTTAAAAGGGTAAATTCCATAAACTTAACAGTCAATTTTTATTTTAAATCAAGCAAGAAATTTGATATTAGAAGTTGCCTTTTAATTAAGACATTGTCCCTGAGATGGTCACAAATCTTGATTTAGTAAAATAACTGCTACAGGTGAAATCACATTAGCATAAAATACCAACTACTATTTTGTCAGAATACAAAAAAATAATTTATATTTTCTGACTATATACTTGATAATTTTTGTAACTTAAAATAACGAAATTAAGCACATTTAGTCACATGACTTCAGCCAAATGAGAAAACTACATTTTTATTATTTTAAGCAAATCCCTCCCTTTTGTTTTCTATATGAAAGAATTCAAATATTTTCCAACATAAGTGTAGGGTTAAAAAAAGCTCACATCTACTAAGATACTTAATTAAATTTAATTTAGTACAACACAAAAGCACTAATTTTGAGCATTCAGTAAAGTAGTATTATCTTTTGATGTGCAGCTACCCACAATATATATTGATTAATTCCTGGATTTCAAGGCCATAAAACCTTTATTGAAAACCATTTTAGCTCTTTAAAAAAAAGAACCTAATAGAATTTTTCATATTTATAAATATTTTAAAGCAGAATATCTTAACATTTAATTCGAGTGCAAAGATTTGATGCAATAAACAGATAAAATTTCAGAGGAGATCCACTTGTCAAGAATCAAGTGAAGGTTTACAATTTCAAACCAAGCATCTTAGATTCCTATGGGAGGTAAACTACATATTTCTACTCACTTTAGTTTATTTCTAGTAGCACTAATTGATCAAGATGAAAAATATTAGAAAAGTGATCTGTTGCAGAAGACAACCTTCAATATGGACTTTATATAAAAAAAGAACCAACAAAAAAGGTTTTGAATATATTAATTTCATTATAATTCTTTTAATCGGCACTCCTTGAATAAACATTTAAAATTACTGTTTACAAATGTGATAATTTCATACATTTTAATGCAGTCAAGATTTTAATACTACCAAATAAAAGCAAGATTTTCTTGTCAGTTTTAATAAATAAACTTTAAAATCATATTTTCCAATATAAAATATACTTCTCAGTTAAGTTCTGTTTACATAAATCTGAAGCCTGAATATCCTTCATGCCACACAAACAGCTTTCAATATATTCAGTTTGCCTATGTGGGAGCTTCTTGGTCTTATGTGGGTAAAACTGACAGGTGCTACTCTTGCCTCAGGGACACTGAGAATTGAACAAGACAAATATTTTTTCTCTGAAATAGGTTACAGAAATGCATATTTATTCAAATTAATGAGTTATAATTCAAATTTAGTTATATGATAATACCACATTTACATTAAATTATTGCTTTCAAAAATGTACATAATTTATAAAAATCAATTAATTTAGTCTGTCAAGCACACAGTTAATAGATCTATTGTTCAAGCACAAAAGGGTTCAACTAGTTTCCATGTTTTCTCACTGTTAATGGATATCTGCTAAGAATATAAAAATCTAAATTTAATTTTATTATTCCACAAAGCAATGGACATTTATGAATAGTTTCTAAACTTTATGGTAACTAATTATTTTAGTCAAGCAAAGTTTTATTTTTTACATTTTAGGAATACATAAATCAAATTTATTAGTCATTATAAATTCCTACAGCTATAAATTTTTTCAACTTCTATGTGACCTTCTACTTTTATCAAAGAAGCTATTATAAAAAGCAAAAACAGCAACTGTTGTGAATTTTTTAAATGTGCCAATTTGCAAAAAGGTTTAATTGGCAATCAATAAAAGTGAGACAATATATTTTTTTATGCAAGTTGCATGTTTTATTGGATAGTTTCCTGATTGTATAACATGAAAAATTAATTTTCTTGAAAATATCCTTTTCTTTTTTGGCATACTGAAAATTGTGACAGCGATGGAAAGGGAAAAATCAGTAGATGATCATCATAAAAAAAACATGTTACAATTAAAAAACAGAATTATGGGTTAAATTATCATCTCTCAATTCTCACTCTATGATTAAACACATAAAATATTTAAATTAAGGTTGGTTATATTAAATAGATAACTATTTTATAAGCTTTTACTTTAACTATACTATAAAAATATCCAATTATTTCACAATTTGAGTGCTTCAATGCATATACAGGGTGCGATGAATAAATTGTCGTTTAAATTACACAAAAATGAAAATAACACTGATATCTCATTTTAACAAATATATTTACCAAAATTACACAAAAATATCTTGAAATACTAAAGAGTAAATTTATTCAATAGAATTGCCATTGACTTCAACCACGGCCTCCAGACAACTTTGGAATCTTCTGCATCTCTTCTGGACACTCCTTGTTTAAGTTGGTGAATGCTGCCATAATCCTTGCCTTCATTTCATCTTGATGTTACAAGGAATTTTGTTGATTTCTCACTCAAGTTCACCCCCACACATAATAATCAAGGGGGTTGAAGTCTGGGGAGTTAGATGGCAAGATGTAAGGGGTAGTGTGGTCGCAGAATTGGCTGACAGCCATGACTGGGTTCTCCTGCTTGTGTGGCATGGTGCAGAGTTCTGTTGTCAGACATAGGGTCTTCCAGCAGCCACCTTCTTGACCCAGAGCAGCTCTACCTCCTCAAGGCACTTGATGTAGGCCTCAATGTTGAATTGGAGTTATGAGTTCAACTCTCACTATATGCTCAATCCTTGTAACCTTATGCTTGACTAAATTAAACTTTGAGAATACCTATGAGTGTCTAATGATAGATAGATAGATACGAACAGACTGAGATAGATAGATAGATACGAACAGACTGAGATAGATAGATAGATACGAACAGACTGAGATAGATAGATACGAACAGACTGAGATAGATAGATAGATACGAACAGACTGAGATAGATAGATAGATACGAACAGACTGAGATAGATAGATAGATACGAACAGACTGAGATAGATAGATAGATACGAACAGACTGAGATAGATAGATAGATACGAACAGACTGAGATAGATAGATAGATACGAACAGACTGAGATAGATAGATAGATACGAACAGACTGAGATAGATAGATAGATACGAACAGACTGAGATAGATAGATAGATACGAACAGACTGAGATAGATAGATAGATACGAACAGACTGAGATAGATAGATAGATAGATAGATACGAACAGACTGAGATAGATAGATAGATAGATAGATACGAACAGACTGAGATAGATAGATAGATAGATAGATACGAACAGACTGAGATAGATAGATAGATAGATAGATACGAACAGACTGAGATAGATAGATAGATAGATAGATACGAACAGACTGAGATAGATAGATAGATAGATAGATACGAACAGACTGAGATAGATAGATAGATAGATAGATACGAACAGACTGAGATAGATAGATAGATAGATAGATACGAACAGACTGAGATAGATAGATAGATAGATACGAACAGACTGAGATAGATAGATAGATAGATAGATACGAACAGACTGAGATAGATAGATAGATAGATAGATACGAACAGACTGAGATAGATAGATAGATACGAACAGACTGAGATAGATAGATAGATAGATAGATAGATACGAACAGACTGAGATAGATAGATAGATAGATACGAACAGACTGAGATAGATAGATAGATAGATAGATACGAACAGACTGAGATAGATAGATAGATAGATAGATACGAACAGACTGAGATAGATAGATAGATAGATAGATACGAACAGACTGAGATAGATAGATAGATAGATAGATACGAACAGACTGAGATAGATAGATAGATAGATAGATACGAACAGACTGAGATAGATAGATAGATAGATAGATACGAACAGACTGAGATAGATAGATAGATAGATACGAACAGACTGAGATAGATAGATAGATAGATACGAACAGACTGAGATAGATAGATAGATACGAACAGACTGAGATAGATAGATAGATACGAACAGACTGAGATAGATAGATAGATACGAACAGACTGAGATAGATAGATACGAACAGACTGAGATAGATAGATAGATACGAACAGACTGAGATAGATAGATAGATACGAACAGACTGAGATAGATAGATAGATACGAACAGACTGAGATAGATAGATAGATACGAACAGACTGAGATAGATAGATAGATACGAACAGACTGAGATAGATAGATACGAACAGACTGAGATAGATAGATACGAACAGACTGAGATAGATAGATACGAACAGACTGAGATAGATAGATACGAACAGACTGAGATAGATAGATACGAACAGACTGAGATAGATAGATAGATAGATACGAACAGACTGAGATAGATAGATAGATACGAACAGACTGAGATAGATAGATAGATACGAACAGACTGAGATAGATAGATAGATACGAACAGACTGAGATAGATAGATACGAACAGACTGAGATAGATAGATAGATACGAACAGACTGAGATAGATAGATAGATACGAACAGACTGAGATAGATAGATAGATACGAACAGACGGAGATAGATAGATAGATACGAACAGACTGAGATAGATACGAACAGACTGAGATAGATAGATAGATACGAACAGACTGAGATAGATAGATAGATACGAACAGACTGAGATAGATAGATAGATACGAACAGACTGAGATAGATAGATACGAACAGACTGAGATAGATAGATACGAACAGACTGAGATAGATAGATAGATAGATAGATAGATAGATCCATGCTAAACCACTTGCTGGGGTAGTACTTTGATCCACATGAATTGCCCTATTCCTATGACCTTAACTTTTTTTTATACTTAAGTTCACCCAAGGTTCAAGAGCCATTCAAAGTAGAGGGTTACTGTTAAAATGGTTATGGTGAATGTGGTAGCAGGAGATGAAGATTATGAGGATAAACTAGTAAATATGTATGTATAGAATAAAAAAATACCAATCAAAAGATCATTATAGTTGACATAACTTAGTCCAGTTCATCCTACACAAGAATATTTTTGGCCAATTCAGCCACAGTAGCACCATATTCAAATTCACAACAGTTATATATAATATATGCAGTTCAGAGATCAGTAGAGTTGAACAGGGAATCAATGTGTGTAAGTCACTAGAAGCATCATCAGCATACAGAACAAGATTACCAGGGAGTTTTATGGATTTTTCCTGACCTAGTCTATAAACTAGTAAACAAATGTACCTTAAACAAATGTCACAAAAATAATTTTACTTCTGTATGCAATAATGATGAAAATCTTTAGTGTGAATATACTTTCTCAAATTGATGATGGACTGAAAGTGGTGAAAAAATATTCCCACTATCAATGGGCAAACATCAAATGAAAAAATAAATAAAAGAAGATTGAATGTTGTCAAAAAGAAATAAAATTTCTTAGTGTTATCTAATAGAATGTTGCTTTAGTTATATTTACTAATTTGTGGGTATTGTAGATTTTGTAAATACAAGTTTTAGTTATTGTTCTTTGAGATATTTTCTATCTCTAATTTGATTATGTGCCACCTGAATCTGATCTGAAACTGGATTTTAAATCACTTGATAGTTTGTCATGAAATACTGAAGGAGTTTGCTTTTAAAGGTTAAAAGTAAAACAAAGAAAAATATTTCACTCAAAATTACAGTATACAGCATTTTAATTGCAGAGAAAATGATAAATATAAAAAGAATATGTAAATGTCAATAAATAAGTAGATATTTGATTATTGAGAAAAGGATTATGTGTATTTTTTTAATTTAAGAATAAAAAATAATTTTACTAATCCAATACTAAAGAGTTGTGGGCTCTCAGCACTTTACCTCATCTACAAGTACAAAGAAAAAAAATAAACCTGTACCTGTTGTTCAATTAGAATGGCAATGATCAAGAAGAATTGAAAGCAAAGAAAATGAAAAAAAAATTTTAAATATATGATGCAAAAATAATGATATGAAAAAAATTTCTGAAATCACATAAGTATAAAAAGATTATTTTAACTATGACAACTTCTATATGAGTCATGTAGTGGCAACCATCATGTCTTTTGATATTGACTAACAAGACTGACCTTTTATCACCTACTGCACACCTACAGAGAAAACTTGGAATGTCTCTTTGCTTACTTACTTCAGGGAAGCAAGAGAGAAAGACAGAATAGTATGACTGAGGAAATGTGAGGAAACTATTATAGCCACACTCAAGGAAACAATTGATTAGAAAGCATGAGCCTATGATATTCTGTTTCTGTGTCTGTGTGTTGGACTCTAAGCCTTAATCTAAAGGCTATTCTGGAGTATTAGTGGCTCAGCAAGTCCCTTGGAAGGTTTTAAGCAAGTCTCCCCAAACAGTTGGAGATTTGATTGCCTGAGGATCTTTTATATTGTTTGTTCAACCATAAAAATCAAAAGTAAAGATTAACCAGAACACACACTTTTTATTACAAGTAAATTTAGATATTCATTTAAATTTTTAATGTTTTATAATTCTGAATTAAATATTTTTGGTGTCACAAAACCCTTTCAAATCCTAGGAAATACTAAACAACATTGTAATTTTAATTCCTGAACTTGGCTAACCTAGTATCACTATATAATTCAATTTTAAAATTTGGTTAAATAAAAAGTAAGATACATTCCATAGTGAATTTGATTTTCACAGACTGCTCCATACTTATGGCCTTTTGCCCAAACTAAGCTTAGTAAATACCTATTCATTCACAGTGTGGACATCCTGTCATGGTATAATTGTTAACAAAAGTGGTCTTACAGATGATTACGACTGAATAGTGAGTTTGATTATTACAGGCTGCACCATATTTGGGACAAAACTAAGTACCACTTAGTAAATAGCTATTAAACTAATACATTTAAAGTTAAAAATAATATAAACTTTGTGACTCTTTAAGAACTAATGTTAATAACTGTGATATACTATTTCTCATCAGTTTATAGGTACCTCCAAAAATTTTCTAAAAAATAGCATACCATGATGAAAAAAAGGCCTCAAACTTGATAAGAAAAAAGTTTTATTGTCAAAATGTTTATTTTATTATTAAGAGAAAAGATCAAAGTATTTTATTAAATTTTTTCATCCTTTCTAGCACATCCTAAATTTTGGTTAAAAATCTTGTTTTTCTTGTCAGCAGGTGTCCAAAGATTAGTATAGAGATTTTAGCATCTTTTTTGGCGTTAAAAACAGTTTTGGAAATTCTTGTAAAAATCAAATAATTGTCAGATTTTAATGAAATTTTCAGAACTTATTCATCAATGAATGAAATTATTTTTTAAGTTTTTTGTTTTTTTTTCTTTTTACCCACACTTAATTTTATGAAATTTTGAGAAATTATAATTTCAGCCTCTTCATATTTATATTAGTTAAAAGCAGGATTCCTTAGAGAATTTAAATTATGAATTTGTTTTTGTCAAACAAACACCATTTACTGAAAATCTGCTCTGAATTGTAAAAAAAAAAAACCCATAAAACTATGACATTTTATTAAGATATATTAAGGATACTATTGTCTTAAATTTTTTTTCCGATGAATGAATTTTTGCAAGAACAGTTTTCATTTTTTTTTTAATTAGAAAAAATTATTAAGTTTTAAATCTTAAAATTTTGTATTAATTTCAGCCTTTTACATGATATTATTATTAAGTGCAACCTATATTTATTAATCCTATATTGAAAAGCTTAGTACAAATCATCAGACACCAATATTTGTAAAAGAATTTTTTTATGTGGATAAACATGTCAATTTTCTATATATGGTCAACCATACATGACATTGTCAGAAAATAAGAGTGATAACTGTAATAAATTTACAGCCAAAAGTATTTAAAATTCAACATTAGAGTGTGGAAAATATTTTCTTAAATTTTTAAGATTACTGGGTACTCATGTCAATTCAATTACTGTTTATGCCGAAAGCTCCCATAGAACTATATTATATAAATATCAATCTGTCATCAAGCTGTCAAACCTGAGAATACCTTAAATAAACAGCTATTGTCAAGTAAAAAAATGCATCTCTGCAAGCTTAAATAATAGTTGTTTCAAATCATTAATTATACTTTAAATCAATTAATACTCCTCAAATAAAGTTTCAGAAAAGTATATTTTACTTTTGAAATATTTTTAATAAAGATAATTAAATTGCAATGAAAGATGGCTAAAAAAAAAAAAAAAAAAAATGCTAATCAGCTATTTTAGGAAAAAAAAACTCCTTCCAGTTAATTTAAATTCATTTTAAATTAGTTTTTGGAATACAGCAAAGTATTTGAAATATTAAATTTAAATTAAAACTAAAAAGCTATAAAAGTAATACTATATTTCCTACAGGATTATATAAAGTTACAGCATATACTTTTTTTTTTCATAAAATGTTCCTTTAATTTGAGTCTCCAGCAAATAATATCACAGTTCTTTAAATTTCATTAATAAATAAAAATACTGCTGGTAAATGTTACTCTTTAATACTCACATAAGAGTTTAGTTTATTATTATCATACCTGGTTTTGTAAAAAAAAAAAAAAAATTGTCAGAACAGACAAATATAGCAATGACAATTTTTGTGTTTATTATTATAAACTTAAAACAAAAAGTATTTTTGTTAGATTAGTCAATGTTGTTTCTGTGTCATAGTTTTTTTTACTTTCAAATTAACCAACCAAAACGCTATAAAATCTAACAGATACTAGCATACTTTTTCACAGAGTCCCACGAAACAAAAGTGATTTACGATTTTGTTTCAATATCATTGTTATACACAGATTTATTCAAACTAAATGTCCTAATCTTAGTTATTATTGTCAGTGAACTGAACAGAAATGACATCAAAAGAAAAAATTAACTAAGAAAAATTATAAGATATTCTGTATCATGGAGATCAAAATCAAAAAGCTACCTTACAAACTGAATAAAGGGTTCATTGCAAGCATGTTAATGAATATAACATGTTCCTGAAGAAAACCTGAAGGAACAACAGCTGAAACATTGTGGCTATAACAGCCGTGATGAATGCAGCAGTGTGAATAAATGTACATAATTACAATTTTCATTTATGCATGAAGTGTAATCTTCTGTTGACTCATGTCGCATTATTAATAACACCTTAAATCCACTTCATGCAAAATGTCTGAACAAACCAAACATTTTCAGACAAAATTATAAACCAAGTTATTCTCTTCATCTTTCAATGCTAAAAATGTTTTGGCAAGTCCCAGAGGCCAATGCCGTAACTCAGTTAACAAAGAACCAGACTATGTCAAGTTATGAACAATAATTTGCTTTTTAAATTTCTTCAATGAAAGCATTCTATCAAGTCCTAGAGGCTTGTGCAAGGTTACATTATTCATCTCCTTAGAGCTCCTTAATAAATGAAATGTGGACTACAGAGTTGCCTTGACTGTGTTTAGTATGCATGCAATGAAGTCTTCTCTGATCAAACTGATATTAACCTGGAATCAGTCCAGAAAAATCATTTGATACTGTAATTACTATTGGTCATTCTTTGGGACTTTTAGGATAGGCTTTATTATTTTGATATACCTATTTCTATGATGATTACCTTTGCAGTGATCAATTTCTGCTCTGAAAGGAATAAAGCGGAGATATGTTCAAAATTCATAATTATTATTCTTTCACTTTTAGATATATCTTAGATAAACTTTTCCAATGAAGAAACATGGCAAAAATAATTTTTATGACTATGTATGGTGTGAATTTTTTCTTCAAGAAATCTAGATGTTATAATTTCCTACATAGAAAGATGGGATTATTTCAAGTATTTACACATCATCTTTTCTGTGATTAAGCATCATATATGTATATATAAATAAAAATAAATTAAGTATATTGATCAATAAATGCTAAAATTAGATATTCTCACAAATAGCCAACTAAAATATTATCTCTTTATTTAAGTATATCTAGACTTATCCTAATTCTTTCTTGCAAATTAATAATACTTTTCTTGCATATATCTTTCAATCATTTTTAAGTCTTTGAATTATAAAACCTTGTAAATAAATATTCATATTCAATGTTTTCATATCTATTCTTTTGTGCATTAACTTTTAAATCTACAGCTTCCCATTCACTTTAGTAATATTTTAAGAAATTTATGCCCTTTGTAATTAAAGAAATATTGTAAAAGCATAACTGTTTGCTTGTGTGTGTGCATGCACACATGACTTGGTTTGAAGATTGCATTGAAGTGTAAAACTGACATTCACCATACAGGGTTGATTCCTATGTCACACTATCTATATCTATAAATGTTCTATCTCCAATATTGAACTCTTTTCTCTTATCAATGCATAAACTGTTAAACAATTTTATAGATTATTTATATAATTTACATGTAGACTATTGTCATCTTTGTTGTTGTTATCACACCATTGTGCCTTCTGGCCTTCATCAGGTGTATATTGATCCAGGTAACCTACAGGGAATTTCAGTCGGCACCCTTTATTTAGTCTATAGGGGTACATTTTTCTCATTTCACTGCCAATGTTTAGAGATATCTAATCCATTTCTTATTTTAGTACTGCTCAGTTATTGCTCACCCCATTTGCACAGAGTCCAAATACAAAGGGTTAAGGCTGAAATTCCATATAGGTTACCTGGATGACATACACCTATGGTTGAATAGTACAATGGCCAAGACATTGTGATGATGATAACAAAGACGAGGACAATAGTCCACATCTAAATAATGATAACTCCATCCTCATTCTAGAAATTCAGACAGAAAATTATATATATATATATATATATATATATATATATATATATATATATATATATATATAGGGTGTCCATAAAGTTTGTGTGCACTTTAAAAAATTTATAACTTTATTTGTATTTGCGATAGAAATAATCAGTAAAAAATATTATAAAGTTTAATGTACCTAGTTGTACGTATAGCTAAAATAACTAATGTGATTTCAGGCATTACTGCAAATCAGTTGGCAAATTTTTCTGTGAACTGCAAAATCGTATTACCCTTTGTATTGTGAATGATGGAGGACATGTAGAAACTTAAATAAAATTTCAATAAAACCTTAAAAAATATAGATTTACTTCTTTCTAATCCTTTTTACAAATTATTTCTATCGCAAATACAAACAAAGTGTTAAATCTTTTAAAGTGCACACAAACTTTATGGACACCTGTATATATTTACACATACAGTGGAACAGTAAGTTCATAGCCTGAAACATTTATCAGCTAAATTATGTTCTGAAATTTTTGCTGTATAATGTTCAATTTACTTGATTAATTAAATACACTGACAATGAATAAGACTATACTGAAAAACATTGTATGAAATAAATCTTTTTCTCATTGGGCTATGGACTTCTTGATGCACCTAAATTATACATACTCATCAATTACCCACAAAGTGTTTACTGTGCCCTTAAATAATATCCTCCAAATTTACCCCTTTTAATAAAAAAAAAACAAAAACAAAAAAAACATAAAATGTTATATTTATACCACAATAAAATCTATTCATTTAATAATTATATTTACAATTAATTAATTATATTAATATAATGGTCATCTGTTACTGTGATTCTGATTTAAAATGAAAATTATTACAATACTGAATATTTCATAATGATTTTATTCATTATCTGGATTATTCAATTTAAATAAGTGACTAATATCAATTTGAAAAGAAATATTTTCAATTATTGCTACATGAAGATCCACTTTAGTGCAGTGATTGGTAGGTTTGTCTAACCATAAAGCTATTCTCACTGGAATCGCTACTGAAATGGCTATTTGTCAGACAAGGCCTAAATCCCAGTAAACAAACATCTGGTAATTTTGTGAGATATGACAATTCTGCATCATCAGTGCTAGAGATCTTAATAAAGATTTGAGGAATTTAAATTTTCTTGGAGTGTATTGCAGAAGCAATTCAGAGAGAAATAATTAAAAGAAAACGACGAAAAGTAATGGAATTTGTTTAAAATTAGGATGCTCTTCATGAGTAATATCAAATTTAAAATATGCAAATTTGGAACCAATCAAGCAACGACTTTGAAATCAAGATTAAATAGTAAATGATAAACGGTAACTATCAGTTGTACATTTTCTTTTCTTTTACAGTTTATAGTTTTTTCCCATGAAAAACGAAGACTTTAATGAATATTGTAATTGCAATCATATCCTGCACAAATTTCACAAATGTAATAAATAATGCAATGCAAAGAATATATATGCTGTTCTCCCCAAATTTAATAATTGTGCAAAAATGTCAAGTATGATTTTACAAGTATAAAAGGATAACTATTAACCTTCTGATAAGCTTCTTTCTGGAAAAATCAATCATTTTAGATAAGGATATTTTGAAGGCATCTGTTGCAGTAAATCCATGTCATAGCAAGAGAGATTGAATAAAAAGGCCTGCTACATCATATTTAACTATAAAAAGAGCATATCAAGCAAATAACAGAGAAACTGAAGGTGAGAATTTACAAATCACACTTGAAAATGGATTTCAATGTTCAACCATTTGCAACAGCTTGATGATCAAGAATGAAAATCCTTTTTCTTCATTCATCAGATTGTTACAGCAGATATGAAATACATACTGGATGTCAACAACAAATGCAAAAAGCAGTCATTATCACCATATGTCAAACTAATCACAACAGCTCAACAACAACAAAAAATAACTTCAATCAAAGAAGGTTTTGCTGAAATATAACAGGTATCATCCACTATGAGTCACTGGATCCTAAGGATACCATCACCACAGACCAGTTTTTTTTATAACAACTCAAGTGTACCAGTCATAATATTACATGAGAAATGCACAACTTTGATGAACAGAAAGTGTGTCATATTTCAGGAGAATAATGCAAGGCTTCACTTAAAAAGATAAATCCAGTAAAAAATATTTTTTAAAAAAAGTCATCTAATTAGGAATTTTTACTTTATTTCGCATTCTCACAAAACCTCAAAACTGCAGATTAATATGTTTCAATCATTATTTGCTTAAAATTCAGGACATTCAGAAATAAATATATCAATTTGGATCTCTCCATTTTCTTTTCATTAAAAGTTCAAATGGAATAAGAACAACAACTTACTCTAATTGTTAATAACAGTGTTTATGTAATTGACTCAATCAGATCAACTTGATTACATTTATATCTGACTTTATTTAGTTGTTATAAGTTCTGAGAAATTCATAACAAGGTTCTGGAAACTCAAAGACAAGATAAATTTACATATCTAATATCTAAAATTCAATTCTCTTCAAAAGAAATGTTTAATGCATTCAAAGTTATGCCTAATTATATCTCAAGTGAAGTTTAGCAAAGAGTATTTTTGATTGCACTGTTAAGTTTACACCAACATAATAAATACTTCTACATTTTATTCATATTTTAATTATTTTTATATAATACAAATTAATTTAACAGAATTATTTAATTAATAAATTAACACTTAGATAATTACTTAGCTAATAATTGGAAACCATTTATATGGCATTTACAGCTTAATTTCTAAAAGACTTTCAAATGGTATTGTTTGAATTGAGATAATAAAATACTTTTCTGCTGTGATTGACTAGATAATTGTAAATTAAATTGATATTCATTTGGAATAGATTCATTTTTTATTGAAAGAATAAAATCCACATACATAACATTGTATAATGGTACATAAAGCAAAAGTATAAAAACTGAGAGGTAAGTTTTATCTAAAGTATGAGGCTGGTGTTGTTTCTTATTAAAAGTTCAATAAAGTAAATAAAAATTGTTTTTTCATTTGTGGTCATCTACTAGTAAATTCTATAATAGTTATAGAATTTAGACATAGTTCAAAGAAAAATTTCATGACTCACTAAGAATAAAATCTGTTCTTACTTTCAATGAAAAAACAAAATATTTAATTATTAAAAAAGCAAAAAAAACAAAAAACATGCTCATTGGAATCATCCCAAAGACCCAATTAATAAAGAAATATGCTGGCCCTATGATTTGTAATCCATATTGGAAATGATGTATATGCACTTGTACAGACAGTTTGCTCTATATAATTGATATATATATATATATGTGTATATATATATATATATCTCACTGTGTTCTAGTTCTATGAATGAATAAAAATTAGTGAATTTCCTTTGAAGTGTACTTGGCCAGGCAGACACAACATTTTGGCACTTGCATGAATATTCCCAGGCATAAATAAAATGATGTTTTAGCCTTATGTATTTTTCTCTTCATTAACAGCAAATGACAACTAGATAATATTCTCTTCAATTGATTAAATTATATTTAAATCTTAAGTCAGAAAAACAAAGCTTATCCCATATTAATTCCTATATCAAAAGAAATAAATGGTTAGAATCTTAAAAATATAAAACTTCAGATATGATATCTGGTTTTGTGATGCATTTAATGACAATATTTTTAATAAACTTTTAATACTTAAATGTTTGAGATATTTTTATAAAATCCGAATACTTTTACTTTTTTTTTGAGATTTCAATTCTATATTTTTTAATATTACTTCTATTTGTTTCTTTATTAAATATAACTTTTTCTTTTTTATATTCTTTTTTTCTTAATCTATTACTACAAATCAAATAAAGATATTTTACAAAAGAATTTATTCCAAGGCAATGTAATATAAAAATATTATTGCCAACAATATCAAGATATCAATTCCTATCTTATATTTACTGTCTCTAACATGTACATATTCATGCCTTTATGCATATTATAGTATAAAATTATCAGTTTCTATTAAATTACAGCAGTCTCAAATGCACTTGCTCCTGTGTCAGGTGACATATGAAGCAATCAAAGTGCTTCAGCATACAAAAGCCTCAGCCAGTCTGCTGGTGTCACTCCACCTTCTGTTAACCAAATAAATGTCCCTCACCACTGTCTGGTGCCAACACATCTTTTTTTTTAATCCATAATAAATTTACATTTTATTGTAATTTCTGGATATATGATGCTCAAATTTAAAAAAAATATTTTTGAAGTATATTTTTAAATGAAATTATACAATAAACAATTTCATAAACAATTATTTTATGAGTGGCCAGGATAAAAGAAGTTTCTTTTAAATATTCAAATATTTGTTCATATTCAAATACTCAAATAATTGTTT
This sequence comes from Acanthosepion esculentum, assembly GCA_964036315.1. Lineage (NCBI taxonomy): Eukaryota > Metazoa > Mollusca > Cephalopoda > Sepiida > Sepiidae > Acanthosepion > Acanthosepion esculentum. Next base: position 19,858,745 of record OZ038481.1, on the reverse strand, counting down.
TCACTTTCAAAAGTGATAATTTAGATGTTACCCCTGTTCAAGTTTGTGTTAAATCACTTCATCATAACTTGCAAACTGTATATGAAGTTTTCATTTAATAATACCAAAATTAATATATTCTTTATTTTGGACTCATTCATATTTTTTGCAATTATTTGTTAATATTTTTTTTTGTTTTGAATTAATGTATAACTGTTTCAAGTATTCTAATATTGAATGCATCTAATATTGAATGCATTAAAGTTGTTTTTGTCATTTTAAAATCAGAAGAAATGAAGTCTCACAAAACTTTTTTAATAGTTTTTATTACAAAGGCCACCATTTTATTTATGATTTTCTTAACATTTTTCTTTAAATTGTCCTGTACCATAGGAATTTGCATTAAGATCAACATACCACATTTGCCAGCCTATAAAATGCCTGGCTTACTAGCATAGTGTGTATGCACACACATACACACATGGGGAATTGGATGATTAGCACTCACTGCAACTCATCCAAGTCCCAGATCTGCCCATTTCAAGCTTCAGGAAATGGCCCCCTAATCATTGGATGCTGTATAATATTTCCATTTTTTTTTTTTTTTAAATTTAAACATGCATTTGATTTACCAGCAAGTACAGTATTATTTTTCAATCTCATTTCAGGAGTTGGCTATTGAAATTAGCTTTCTGATTAAAGACAACCTTTAACAAAGTTAGCTACCAGTTTGAATTCTTTTGACATTCCATACTTTTATCATATACAACTTGGTTTCAAAGTTATTTCTGACATATTTTTCCTTTTTTTTTTTTTTTGCCAGGCTGGTCACAGGCTTTGCTATATTGATCTTTACATTTTCAATTTAAAAAAAAAATAAAATAAACAGATATTTTAACTTTTCATAATTTTACAAACACACAAAACCTGATACAGGTTAATAGCAATGACCATCTCAATTGATACTCCTCAATGAAGAGTAAAACATCCATACACTTGCACTCAAGTGGCTTACCACTAACTACCTTTACTATAAATCCATGAGATACACAAGTTATGATTGAGACACCTTTTTCTGAAAAACAAAAAGACCATATTGCCCTAAAGAAGCTATTTGAAAGAATGAAAAATATAATCACCTTCAAGGTAATAAAAAAGTATTACTCTTTCAAAAGTGATTACAAGTGGATGCAGGTGTTGATTTGGGTGTACTATTTTCTTAATTTCTTTCAGTTAGAATATTATTTAAAAAGCATCCATATGAAAAGTGTCTGCCAACCAAGATTGAAAGATATATTCAAAAATTTAAGATTTTCAAAATAAAGAAGAAACCAGAAAACATAAAAACAAATGCAAATGGAAAGCTTACTACTCGATTATTAACAAGTTTTAACCTGTGAAAATTTCATGATTTTCCTATTTTAATATTCTTATGAATCTTAATTCTTAAGTTAATGATTGAGTAAGCTCATGACAAGTTCTGAGCTTAACATCTTTAACAAAAATTTCCAATAATAATCATAAATATGAATGGGTCATTATTTTAAGAAGTGGATACAAATAAAACAAATTTCCATTTCACTGAAACCGCTGTTAAACACTTCTATCTTTCTTTCATTCGTATGTCTTGTTTTTCCAAGAAATCAAAACGGAAGAGTCCATTATTTATGAGGTATTATCAGGAGACGTTGAACAATATCTTTCCTTCTTTCTTTCTAGCCAAATCCCCATCTTACAAACATTTAAAATAATTCAGTAAACGATGTTATTTTTTTTAATGGTAACTGAATTTTTGGCAGTTACCTTACTTGGTTCCAGTCATTTGATACTGTGCATCTGAAAAATAATCACAATCGCTTCTTGGGCTTTTGGATCTGGCCCGGGTGCATGCGTCAGGCTCTCCATGTTAAAATGACCTTGAGTCAGATCCTTTCAGCTTAGGGTAGCAAGAAAATACAATCACTGAGATTAAAGTGTAGTATCTGTTTTTATCAGTTTCTGTCTCTTCATTTCTATCTTCCCTTTATTCTTTTTCATTCATTTTCTCACGGAAACTAAAGAGTGGCTTTTGCTCTCTTTGCAGGTGATCAAAGCAGAATAGACCATTATTTATCAGGTATTGGCAGGGCATAATGGTTATACAAACTAATGAATTATAATAGGATTTTTCTAGTATTTTGTTGATTTCACTTAATTTTTACAGCAACTCCCAGACTGTCATTCTATGACCATTAATGAGGAATACAGATTGGAAATAGAAACTGAACTATCAAAATTAAAAATAATAATTGTCAATACTTCATATAAGAAAATGAAAGAAAAAAAAGTTAGTAAGGAATCTGTTGCATTAGTACAGTCTTCAAGATTTACCAGAAGATAATTTTGTTTTATTTTTGGTCTGGGCCAATTTCTAATTGAGAAATTGAAATAAAAATTAATCAAAATTAAGATGGAAAAATATTTGTTGAAAAATTATCAACTGGCAATGTTCATCTAAGATATTAAAAATAATACAGCTTACTACTCATGAAATGCTATGGCTTTTGTGATAATGTTTCTAAAATGATCTTTCATATATTTTCCAGTAATATATTATGCATAATTGTGAAATTTTTTATACAAAATTGAATATCAAGATTGACATTCAATATCTTTAACTGAAAAGTTATAAAAATATAAATTATCAAAATTATATCTACAAATTTAATCCTAGATATAGCTAAGTTTTTTAGGATGCACAAATATAAACATTTCTTTGGTGTTTGTACATATGAGTAAAGTTGGATGGGAATCCAACAAAATAAGAAATAGATGACAATTTGGAAAACTTCTATTTTGAAATGTTTTGCTGATGTATTGGTATCGTCAGAAAAAAATCTATATAAACAAGACAAAACATGATCCACATTAAACGCCTGATTACTTGATTTTTACTTTAACTGTAACATTATAGAAATTAGATTTTAACTAATTTCAACTCAGCTTTTATTTATTTATTTATTCTTTTAAGGTTTATGTAACCCACATTATTTTAGTAACAAATTATTAAGACCAGGTAATAAACTGACATCATCCAGTCACATATTAATCATAGGGGATTTGAAGATCAGAGTACACTTTCAATGCATCTTTGTTCAAGTAGATACATAAACCCTATGTAAATAATAATAAAGATGAATGAAAATTAGTTAAAATGTAATTTATATAGTAATAGAGTTAAAGTGAAAACCAAGTCTTCAGATGCTTAACATTAATCATATTTTTTCTTGCAATTGTAGATTCCATACTTGTGATGTAGAGTTCTTTATCTGATGATGCCAGTTAATCTGCAAAATATGTCAAAGGAGAAGTTTTTTAAACTGTCTCACATACACGCACATATGAAAGAGAGAGCACCGAATAGATTAATTACTTCATCAGCCACAAGGAAGCCGAGTAATGATGAAGAGGTTAACTGTTGTAACAATCATGCAGTCATGTCCACTATTTAATGCAATACAAAGATTTTAGATTGTCAGAGAAGAGTACACAAACTATTTGTGGCATGCACAAAATACTACTATCCAGTGGCACAGAGTATACTAAAAAGTAAAAGTATGACACCAATAAGGAAAAAGCACAGAACAATAAAGCTAAAGTTTAAAAGAAATTATTGCTTATCATTCCAATTATGATTAATCAATGCTGTATTGCAATTTTTTCAATCAGAATAAAAATTCATGAATGTGTAAATTTTACACATGGGATATCCAAAAAGTAATGTGTAAATATTTGCTAATATTCAATACTATACAAATAAAACATTGTGCATCTGTTACCATAGACAGCATTGAGATTGATGCAAATCCTATTGGTGAACTAGTATTTTGAATTTCTGGAATGAGAAGATGTCATTATTATTATTATTAATATTATTTGGACTATTGCTAAATGAGCTAAAATATAATTATTTATATGGAATTATCAATAGATTGTAATTAAACTTACTATGTAGAAAAAAATTAAAAGTAAAATGCCACAATTTGGCCAATCTGATTTTTGCATCTGACAGTAATATAAGTTGTAAAAAAATCAGTGAAATAAAAAATTCAGCAACTTTTTATATCCAAGTGCTTTTTGTGTAAGTACCTACAATGAAGTTTCTAAGAAAAGTGATTATGAGCCTGCTGCAGCAATTATGTTTTAACTTGCATTGCTGTGTTTAAACCAGTTTAAAGAGTGCCTTATATAAAAAGACTGACTTCAGCAAATTATGTCATATATTTTGCCTGAACTTATAAAATCTAAAGTAAAGTCAGCACATGTAACAAGGTTAACTGATGAACATTAGAAAGCATTTCTCTTGGTTGGATGCAGCAATACCAAAACAAATATTAATTATATCTTAAAAGGTAAACACCAGTTTAAAAAATCTCACTAACCTTTTGTGCTGCTTAGTTTGTGAGATTTGGATATAAACGCACTTGATGTGATATAACTATTTTATTGCTATTGTTGCCTTAGATAACATTTTAGTAAATAAGTACGTTGTCTTTACTTTTTGTGTATTCAGTGTATTGTATTTGACAAAAAGGTTATCCAGCCCATTCTCATTCTCTCACTGGCCCTCTGTAAAAAAAGTTTGATGACTCCTGGCCTAGCATATGCATTCACTATTTTTCACTTCATTCCCACCATACACACTCAGCCATGCTCAATTTCATTGTCAATATAACTTTGCAATGTTCTTCTAGACTTAGTTTTAGAAGGCAGCTTGTTTCACCTTTATATTCTTTTCCACAACTGAAAGGAATGAAGTACACAGTTCTTGGTCATGCTTTCCCCAGTGTTAGGTTTTAGTCAGCAGAGATTTCTCCATAAAGTGGAGTTGCTTCTGAATACTGTTCTGATGTTGTACAGACCAAGATTTTCTAAATCTTTTCCAATAATCCCTTGGCATAAGACTGTGACAATTTTCTGGTCTTCCTCCTTAACCCTTCTGTTTCCATCTGCAGGTGCTAAGGTTATGTTTGCAGGGTAGTTATTCTGAAGGGTACATTTAATGCTGATCATTTTTTTGTTGGTATGTGTCTAGGTCAACAATTATGATTTTTGGTTGGTATTGTAGTTATCAGATGATCACTTTCTTCACAATATATGGATTCCAGCCATACTGGTGACAACAATGAACCCATAGCCAAGCTTTCTTCCAGACATATGGAATATATCAGACACTAGTTGTTAGAAAGTACACACAATGTCAACATTAAAAAATTTCCATCAGATGATTAGAATATTAGTACATTCTCCCAGGGCAGTGTTTGATTCCATTTGGTTTTGAACCCTTGTCAGGGCCTCATCTGTAACATTTCTAGTGAACAGGTTCACCACATCCAAGCTTACCATCCGATTACGATGGATGGGAGCCACTTGGTTCAATTCCACAAAGTGTTTCACATTTCTAACATATAGGACAAGGAATTCCCTGTTAGTGGGTTGACTATATTCACTAGGAATCTGCTCAGTGTGTGGCATGTTTAGCCCCTGAAGCTGACTATAAGTTTCAAATACCAAATTTGTGAAATTTCAGACCATACATATGTGGCAGCCTGGTATAATGTTGAGTCAGCTGTCTATACTCATTTAGTGTGAAGTAATCTTTGTTCTTATTTAAGATTCATGACAGCTTCCTCTCAGTCTTTTGTGTTGGATCCTTTTTTTTTACCTTGCTATATCTACCATCCCCAACTAAACTTGCTAATTCTTCAGATTATTCCAAATTGTCCATCACTACTGAAGCATTGCCTTTATCAGTAGGCACTATGGTGATACTAGTGTCACTCTGTAAGATCTTGATTGCCAACCTTTCTTCCCTTGTGATAAATGGTGGCTTGGCCATTTCTAGTGCTTGTCTTGCTTTCTATATTCACTCATTTGCATCGGCCTTTGGGATCTTCAAGGTAACTTCCTCCACTGGAACTATCATATCTAAGTAAGGAACCCACCTGATAGTAGTGGCAAAGTTGATTGGTTGGTTGATTTGTTTAATGGCATATCAACTCCTTATGGGTCATTTAATGCCAAAATTTAATTTCTTTGTGAACTTTGAAATAATAAAAATATAGGTTATTCTGCTTTCACAATTGAATACATGGTAGATAATACTCAGCTTTTGTGTATATACATGTTTGTGTGGGCAAAATTAGTAGAGGTGATGATATACATATTTTATGTTATAGTTTTGTTGAAGTTATATTTTGGAATAGTGTGATTTCTTTAAGAAATTGTAGGATATTATAAGAATTAATGTTCTGAAAGAGTTCTTTCATGTTGGCTGTTTGATTTTGTTTAGCTGTATATCAACCACTCTGAGTTATTTAATGCTGAGATCTAAGTATTTTGAACACAGCTTTATGGCTTTAACTACAGATAAAATGTATTCAGTCATTTTGTGATAAGTTGCATTGTTGATAATTCTGCTTTAAAATGTATTGTTAATTTTACTATAAATATGCATCATTGGTAATTTTTTAATATAAAAATGTATAGCTGGTATTTTTATTCTATTATAGTGTTTGTGGGTTCACTATTTACCCATAGCTAGGACCCTAACAGATACTACCACCCCAGGTCAGGGTGGACCTGAGAATAACAGCAATTAAGAGATGGTTCCATGCTCCTCAAAATCTCCAATCTCCTGATAAAAGACCTTGGATATAGTTTATCGTCATTTGACTAGTGGCAAAATTGAGGAATTGGTGCTGAGCAAGAGTCTCAAATGGTAAAGAAGTTCAAATTCATACTCCTTATTTATTATCTGGTTTGGAGAAGCATACTTGCATGGTACTGGTGGACAATACTCGCATGATTAGAATATCCACTGATATAATCTTAGCATTGTCACACTCTTCATATATGGAAACTCAGATGACCATGATTCATCTCCAATTATGCAATTTTAGAGGAAATTTAGGTTATTGTAAGCAATTTCAAGCAAGTCCTGTACAACCTGAGCATAAAATTCCTTCTACACTTATCACAGAACAAACCTTACTGCCATATGTGCCACACCAAAATCTTGTCAAAATCACTGAAACATTATTTTGAGGACTCCCAGATCATCCAATTCAGTCAATCACTGATTTTCTTTCCTTGCAACCCACATGCATTCAAAATTATGAGGGAAGGGGTTCTACTTGTTGAATGCCTCCTGGTGCATGGATCTCTTTCAAGAGATTTGTGACCATGTTTGAAGCATGGTCCCAAAATCTACTTTTGGCTTTACTTGTAGAATCATCCCTTAAAGCCTTCTTAATCATTTGAATATTTCTGCAGACAAATGTTTAACTTTCAAGCAAAACTTGATCAGGTCATTGTGAAAGCAATTGTTACAGTCAATGGCATTTCACATGTACATTAAGGGTCTCTCTACTTAGTTGCTAAGTTACATCAAAGCTGCACAACCAGTTTTCAAGAAATTTAAAATAGTGGGATGCCTTTTAAACAGACCTCATATGCATATTTTATATATATATGTCTGAAGATCCAAGGACAGTTATAAGCCCTTGGTGAAATAAACTATTACAATGGAGCCTTAAATTGGTCTGTTTTTCTTTAATATATATATATATATATATATATAAAATAATTCCTAAGGGGCCAGGCAAACCTACCTAGGTTCCACCTAAACAGATCTTCAGGGTAATATATATATATGTGTGTGTGTGTGTGTATGTGTGTGTGTGTGTGTGTATCATATGTCAAGTGAATCATTCCTAGAATGCCAGAGATTAAATATGTTTATATGCAAACACACCTATTTGCTCTTGGTATACCTATACTGAAAAACATTCACATCTTTGCAGAAATATATCCTTGTTTTATAAACTAGTGGTCTTGAGTTTGTGATGCCCCAAGTACAGATCAAATTTAGCCTGGGGTCAGATTTGGTGTAATCAAAGCAAATTGATAATATATGCAAACTTGGTTGTTCAGGTATTAAAGTTAATTTAAAATACTATGAATTAATGAAGAGAACTCTTTTTATGTACCAAATCCTTTCAAAATGTAAGCCATCATTGCTCGCCACCACTTGTTATATTTTGTTACTCCAAGTAATTATTAACCTTTAACATCTCTCTTATTACCTCTTCTGCCATCCATTCACAGAAACTTGAATACCATATCTCTATTGTTTCAAGTCTCTTCATTTGTGCGGAAATTGTCTAGCATTCAGAGTCACACAGGAGATTAGATAAAAAAGACTAATTTTATATAAAGACAAATGCTCTTTTTTTTAAACTTATTTAAAAAAAAATAATAAGTGTTAATTTCATATTTATTGCACTTATGATAATAAATATTACAACTAAAAATTGCACATTGTATCACAACTGACATCACTGATTTTAATATAATGATGAGTGATTTTGCAATTTTGATAATGTTAACTTTGCTGTTTCAAGTATAAATCAAATAATTCAACTGTTATATACCTGTAGAGATTGATATACTATGATATAAATTTATTCAAGTAGGCTTCACATCATTACAGGAACATTAAAAATTTGTAAAAATATGAAATTTATTGTCATAAAATGGAGAGTTTAAAAATAAATTTATCAATGTTTACAAGTTGTTCTTTTCAAGGTTTTTATACATTATTTTCTAGGTATACAAAATACTCCATATCTTCAGTTCTATAATGATCAACACAATAAAATTCTAAAATTAATAATCATAGTTATAATTAAGCTTAACTTTGGGAGGAACATTACCATCTTTCTAAAAATCATAAATGTATTTCATAACTAGTTATTTAAAATTTATACTGAAATATTTGTATTTATCTAGCCAACTCACTGTTCTGTCACCTCAGTTCTCTTCAAAGTTCTAACTTCCAATATAAGATTAATAATAATGATCCAATAGTCAGAGGTCAGAAATCTATTTTACTTTGAGTTCTGGGTAAACACTGCCAAGCCAGTTATGATATTCTTAGATAAATTCTTATACAATATTCGAAATTTTATTTTGATTATCAATTGTTCTTGTGATCTGACAATGCTGGTGCCAGAAAACTAAACCAAACTAAATAAATAGAAGATGAGTAAAGGCAAAAAGCTAATGTCAGTTATGGCAACATTCCTTTGATCAGTCAAAGCAGAACACATCTTCCAACTACTGTGAGCTATTACAGAGATAACCAAAATCTTCAAAAAGCAATGTATAACAAACTTAGAGCTATTGACAAATCTCCTTGGCAACTATATACAAAAATTTTCATTACCATATGCATTAAATAGTGTTTTTGGATTTTTCTCCTTTTTGTCATCCAAAAAGCTACAAATACTGGAATCCATTTTGGGAATATTCCAAAGTTTCTTGAAAAAGGTAAAAATTTAAAAAAAATAAATCATAGCTTTTAGAGCTATTTTTATCTTTGTATATAGAAAATATAGTTTCTTTGATTATTTTTTTTTTTTAGCTTATACCTTCATTATGCAACAGATTCTCAGCCAATATTTCCCACATATCAATAAAGTCTCTTTTCCTCAGTGATCATCAATGTAGAATTAAGTTATAATGAAGAAATAAGTGAATTTTTCCCTGAGAAGCAATAATTAACCATGCATTCATAGATATCAGATGATTTTCTTTTTTTTTACTTAAAGAAGAAAAATGCTAAAGGCACAGCTGAGAGATCTTTTTATACAAAGCTGGTGTTATTTTAGAAATTACAATCAGAAACTGTTTGCTTCATCTTAGAGTAAATGAATAACTGATATGACAAATTCCAATAAAAACACATGTAATCTGTAATATATATGAATGTAAGGAAGAAGGAAAGGTCTATTTGCTTGTACAGCCTTCTGGCAGTAATCAAGTGTAATATCCATTCTCTTAGTTTAATGAAAAATGTAGATATTTGTACCACTAGAGTATTAAAGATTTTCCAAATATTCCAATAACTGCTTCAAAACAGAGTATAAATATTTGTCTCTGGCTTAGCTAACTACTGATCAGTTCAATCTTCTTTACAAGATCAGCTACAAAAAAAATAGTTTTTCTATAAAAACATTCAAAGCAAACTTATCACAATTAAAAAATTAAACTACCATCACAATTTGATAATTATTACTATAAAAGTAATATTCTTGAAATCTGAAGCAACTTGTCTTCTAAAAAAGATTTTTTTTAATCATTTCACTCTAAGCAAGGCAATAAAGTCACTAAGACACAAGAGGTTACTGACTGAGAGAATATGAGAAAAAGAAAACAATCAGGAGAGAGAACAATAAAAGAACAGGAATTAAGACAGAAGATAATGATTAATTTTCAAAAATTTAAATGCAATGTCAAAGTTGACTGGAAAGCAAGAAGCTGGAGGAGAGTTCCACAAGCCAAAAGTGTGAGAGAAGAAACTTAGCACATAACTTGAAATGGCTAGATGTAACACAGATTACATCTAGTCATTTCAACTGTGAAATGATGAGATATTGCTGCCAATCTAGTAGTACACTTAAATTCATAAAGTCTAGGTACCAAAGAGAAAAGCTTATTGGAACAATTACTATGAAAATATTTTTAAAAAAGGAGTGAGGAAGCTATGTTATGGTGGTGGGAAAGTGATTGAAGCCAACATGCCAGGTCAGGACCAATAACCTTGCAGATTCTTTGTATTTTATGAAGAATCTCTAAATACATAGCAGAATAGCTCCAGACCAGATGAGGTAGCAATATTCAGTACATGGACTGAATATTGGTAAACTTATAAATGTGTAAGATAAATTCTGGTGAACTAATTGTCTGTACTTATTATTGCTTCTTTCCTTTTTCTTTCATTTTCTTGTTTTTATATTACTACTACTATTGATACAATAATCCCAAGTTATCAAACACCTCCCCATTAAGTATTTATATTTTTTCAACCACACACATATATGTTTAATACAAGTATATTTATTTATATTGATTTGTATCATTTTTTGTTGATCTATTCTTCAGCTTTTAAATTAAATGTTGAGAAATCAGAGCAAAAAAGTAAGTTTGGGCTGGAGTTTGCTATATCATGTCTATGTCTATCCCATTTGCATCATAAAAGAAAAGTAAAAAACACAAAAGCAATAACAAAAAACATACTTGATTTCAGAATCAAATTAGTCTTGTAATTATTACAATTAGATAGTTAATAAAATAGTAAATACACTTGCAATAAGATGAGGAATAGACAACTACTTGATCATATGGATTTATTAACTATGTGGTATAGATATTGCTACAATATATATATATATATCAAACTGCTATGATGTAAGATGCAAGGTTGCATTTTATTCAAAGACAATTCTTTATTAAAAGTTCCTACAAAATGAAAGCTGAAAAAAAAACATCAGCTAAAAATATTATGACAGAAAACAATGAAAATCTTATCAAATATACGAGATACTACCATACTCATACTTTATTATTAGTACACTGAAACTAAGTTCCATGGCCTTTTGCTTTACCTTATGGCTAGTTGATTCATAACTATTATATTACTGTAGGAATTTCTGTTCAACCTTTATAATATTTACTCTTTAATTTGTTCCTTTTCATAACAATAAAATTAATTTCTTGTCTATCTTAATTATTTTATTAAAAATGTATATGAAATGCTGAAAGACAGTATTCAAAAAATTTTTTTTAAATTATGAGAATTTTCATATCTATTTATAAGAAATTACATATTCTGTGAGTGCAATAGCATAACAGCCAAAATTTCAAAAGTTAGGTATAGTTCTGTATAAACATCAAAGAAAAGAAAATACTTTTTGTAACCTTTTAAATATTAATCCTTTGATTTTCTTAAAAAAAAAAATAAAAAAAAAATACCCACCCATGTTGTCTGTCAGTAGAAGTAGTCATAAGAATGAACAATGTCATGAAAACTGATGAGTGATGTGCTTATTAAAAAATCATTTATGTCCTAATTGATTTTTTTTTCTCAAAAGTTTTGCTAGCCATAAGCTTGAAAACATTTTATAACATGAATGTTTCAGTGTTGGTCATTGATGAATACATTGAAAATAAATGAAATAAAGAGACAGCCTCAAATGCCAAACTGACTCAAGCTCATCTTTTCTATGCAAGTGGTGCTATTGGTTTGGGTTACAGATTAAGAGAACTTGAGTACACAAATTATGACCTCAAATGCACTAAATTACAATTCAAAACAGAAATTAAGTGTAATATAATAAGCTTACATATTTGAATTATCAGATTTAACCTTTAATTAAGAGAACTATGAAAATCTAAGAGCATCTATACTTATAAAGAAAAATTATAAAAAGTTAATATACTCTTAATGTTTTCTAAAAATTGTTTTAAGATATTTATTTTTGGATAGCATATCAAGTAACTCAGGTCTCAGATAATGCATTTCTAGGTCAGCATTTCATGTTTGAATTGTATGTGCTTTGTGACAGTAGTTGCTCAAAATTTATTTCCTGTTAACTGAGCAAAACAAGCCTATCATAATGGAAAAACTGACACAGCAAAAAGGGTGAAGTATTCATAAACCCACTTTTATTTTGTTCACAGTATATTATAGTAAACTCTTCGCACTAAATTAAGTGCCTTGAAACTAAAAATCAAGTTTAGCCCATCAAAAAAATATTCAGAAAATGCTGTCAGTGCATTTAATCAAGCTGTATTAACAGCATCAGATTACATAAAAAAACAAAAACAGAATAGAAAACAACAAAGATAGAGATGTTAGATTAAAAAAAATATTAATTTCATTTTATTATTTCACATACTTTGCATTTTTCCTTAAAATTTGTAAAGTAAGATCATCTTTATTTTGATCAGTATCTGATCATCAATTTTAAAATTTACAAGAACATTTTGTTTCTTTTGAGTACTAGTTTTAATCCTTAGCTTCTGAAACATTTCTTTTACAACTTTGGTATTATACCTTTAATAAAAAGCATTTTTAAATTTAAACTCATAATTGAATTTACAAAACATACAGATTTGAACTTACATCTATTCATATTTAAAAGTAAAAAATAATAGCAAATATATACATACCAAGTGATTTTATGTTATGGTTATTATTCTTTTATGATATACAAGGTAATAAAAGAAAGAAAAAGGAAGAAGAGGAGGTGCTTTCAACAAAACTCAGACTTGTTTTTCCAGTGTAGCATGCTTGTTTTCTGAGTTGGGAAAACATTCTGAACATAAAACTGAAATAATTCTCTTCAGGTTCCAAAATACAAACTCCTGGAAAGAATTGGTCAGAGCTCCAATAAAGGTATTGTTTTTCTCATATTTCCAATAAAACTGAAATATATCAATAAATTATATTATTTTAAATGTTAATTTGAGATTTATAGTGATTATAGACTTGCAAAATGGTAAAGTAGCCACTTGCAGAAGTGCAAAGGTAAACAATCTTGTATAAGCCTGTTCAGATATCCCTATTTTGCCGCAAGTAGCACAAAACACTGCTTATATATATATATATATATATATATACACACACGTGTGTGTGTGTGTGTGTCAACCAATACATGTTATTCTTTTGGTCTTCTGTTGAAAGATGGAAGTGTATTTCAAATGTCAGTAACTGACTGCATGCTTTCCCCACTCATTTATATATTTAGTAGAAGTTTAATAACTTTAGATTTTTTTAACATTTTGGTAGCACTCTACACAAACATACTTTCAATAAAAGCATAGTCAGGATTTTCGATGTGTAGGTATGAGATGCAAGTACAAATAGATTAGATAAATAAACAAGCATATGTATATTTGATCTATCTCTTGAATTTTTATTTTTCAACTTTTTTCAGAAGAAAGTGCTAATGTACTAAGGTGGACATTATTTTTTTTTACTTTTTTCTTTTACAAACAGTTACTAAAAACAAGATGGGTTTTTAAAGGTAAACATGTAGAGATGGGAGAAAAGAGAAAAAGAGTGTAGAAGTAATTTGTTAGGAAAGAAAGGCATCAAGATAAATGAGAGAGAGAGAGGAGGAGGAGGAAGTCAAATATGAAAAGAAAGAAAATAAGGAAAGTAGGTGATTATTGAGAAAAAGCAAAACCCAAGTAATGACAAGTAAAAACACAATGAAGAATAAAAAGTTGGAAATAGACAAAAAAGAAAGCAGAAACAAAGAAAATATAAAAAGGAAGAAGAAATGTAAAGTAAAAAGCAAAAGAAAATTTTTAGAAGAAAATTGAATATTGAATTTCAAATAAAATATTAGAATACAAACTACACAATGACTCATTTTAAATGAGGTCATATTTTCATTATCATTTGCTGAAAATTCTAGAAACTCACCATATTTGTCACAGCTAATTAAGAAAAAAATGACAAGTAAATATTAGCACCAAAAAAGTAAGCCTTTTTGTCAAGTAATATTACTTTGTTAACAAAAGGTTTGAAGTGTGTGTGTATACACACACTACACAAAATTATCCAAATATAGTATTTTAATTCAACTAATTTGTGGGAGATTTTGGAATTTGTAAAAATGTCTTCAGTATGTTGATGCAATATGAATATATCATATTCAAAATTTGCAATATTCAGGATCATGTTATGAAATTATTACATATTAGAAAGATAATCTGAAATGGCCAAGGGAATTTAATTTTGCAATGCAAATTCATCTCTTTACATGTTTATCTCCAGATTATTGGAACAATCTTCAACAAATTTTCTATATACACACTGCTTAAGTATTCAAATAAAAAATTTATGAAAACTAGTTGGATAATTATTTAAATAAACAATTATTAATCTCAATCATGAAATGTAAACTGATATATGGCAAATGAAAATTGCATTATAAACTGTTTTTTTTTGGGGGGGGGGGTCTTATCAACCTTTTGTAGGTTATTTAAAGTTAAAACATATTTTGAGACTGTAAGAATAATTTATTTTTTGTGAGTGAATATTGTATTACTGTATTAATTTTAAGAGATATAATGGTTTTCAGATACAAGTCCTACTATTTAACATAGCTGGCGAGAGACATGGATTCATACCTTTCCCAAGGATATTTAAGCACAAGGGAATATAACGAACACAGCTAGAATTCAAATTCAGCTAAATAGGTGACTATTTGAGATTACCAGGTGCTATAAACTCGAATGTGTGGGTAGTGTAATGGATAACTTCTTGGAATGAGAAATCCTCAAGCATGTTGCTTAACTTTGGTGATCAGAACTCATGTTTCAACATGATATAGCTGTAAGCCCTGCAAACAATAAAATAAGGATATTTAAACCTTATCAAATGTTATCTTAAATAATTTCTAATAAGAAATCAATGGGAATATTTAAATTTTATATTTGATTAAAAGTCCCTTGAAAAAAAAAAAAAATTTTTGGAAGAGCGTCAAGAACTTTTCAGCTCTCTTGTATATTCTGAAAGGTGATATTTTGTATGTGTGTTTAATTTAATCTGGAATACTCTACTTGTATTTAAGCATAATGATTCTTTAATTTCTTTAGTAAGAAACAGAAATATTTTATTAAAAACAGAGTACTGAAATGTTATATAATATGGGTCTTCCTAATTGTCAGTAAATGCTGGACAATCTCCTCACAAGAAGAGACTTTAGGCCACATACATGTAGTTCTACAGAAGGATGCCAAGAGTACCATGGACTGAAGATGAAAGAGACAACTGAAATTTCTAGGGTACATAATGAGGAAAGAGGGCTTAGAAAATTTGATACTCATATTTGATACATATTGAAAGCAAGAAGAACAGAGGAAAGCAGCACATAACCTACCTAATGAGCTTGTGTAAATGGTTGACAGAACAGGGATTAGGAGAGATAGTTTATTAAGAACAGGATAGGAAATTGTGGAGAGCCATGATTGTCGAGGTCTTGAAGGGATATGGCACAAAAAAGAAAAAGAATTGCTTATAATGATTAAAGCTGAAAAGTTCTTTTTTCAAATAATGTAAATTTTATACTGCATCAAATAAAATTCATAGAATGCTATCCCCTTTAGTTTAGTCGACCAGTATACCAGAAGATTTCAGCAGATCTATTTTCAAACACTAGCTAAGAAACCAGGTGCAAACGAATGCAAGCTCCATCGAACAATCAGCCTAATGACCCATGTAACAAAACTCATCATCCGTATTCTGATGAGTAGAGTGCGCAGCAGAATCAGGCCAGAGATAGGACAAGAACAGGACAGGTTCATTAAAGACACTGGAACAAGGAATGCGATATTCATGCTTAGAATGTTATCAGAAAGAGCAATACAGATGCAGAAGAACATGTATCTATGTTTTATAGACTACACAAAGGCATTCGACAAAGTGTACCACAAGGATCTGCTGGAAATGCTCAGCAACCTTGATATATTCAGGAAAAATATTAGAATAAACAAGAACCTATACTGGCAGCAAACGGCATGCATGCGCATTGAGAATGAGTTCAGCAAATATACAAAAATAGAAAGGGGTGTAAGGCAAGGATGTGTCTTCTCACCAGACTTATTCAACCTATAAAGCAAGGCAATTCTGAGAGAATTGGAGATCCTACCGGGATTCAGCATTGGTGGCCACACTCTTACCAACATAAGATATGCAGACAACACAGTAGGGATAGCAGATACAGAAAAGAAACTACAAAATCTCCTACAGAAGGTAGCAAATAGAAGGAACTAAGCATAAACTACAAGAAGACAGAATGCCTGGTCATCAGTAAAAGGATGAGCCTGACAGTAGGTGTGACACTGAGATCCGAAGATGGATTGGTATGGCCAAGTATGCCTTCCAAAAGCTAAGCAGAGTACTATGAAACAGGAGGATTTCTTTGGTGACAAAGAAAAGAGTACTAAGCTGCTACATGACATCTGTCCTTCTATAGAGAAGCGAATGTTAGACGGTCTTCTCAAAGATGAAGAGATTCAAGGCAGCAGAGATGTGGTTCTACAGAAGGATGCTATGGATATCATGGAGCTAGTGTGTGAGCAACGATGAGGTCTTGGAAAGGATGCAAAAAAGGAGGAAGCTCATCCTTAACATAAGGAAGAGGCAGATGAAATTTCTGGGGCGTGTAATGAGAAAAGAGGGCCTGGAGAATCTGATACTCACAGGTCGAACAGAGGGAAAAAAAACAAGGGAAAGCAATGCATGCCATACCTGGTATGCTTAAATAAGTGGATAGCAGAACATGGTCTGGGAGAGTTGGCAGAGGCACAAAACTTATTGAGAGCTACAAGATTTTCTATGGTTGTTGCTGTAAACTTATATGGTATGCTAACGTATTTTGACAAATCCAACTATATATCTGAAGTAAAAGGTCTACAGCAATCTGAACCATTAAATTAGTTTATGGGTGCCAAAACAGTAATACAATATGTACAAAAACTGAAATACATTTTTTCATGGGTCTGCAAAATCCCAATGATGTGAAATTGGAAAGAGGGATAAACTGGACTTATTATTTGACAATGAAATTTCATTTAACTTTGTCATGCAGATGATTAATGAGTCAATGAATTTACACAGCAATAAATATATCCACATACATAAGATAAGACAAAAACAAGTATTCATATTTATTTAAAATGAAAATAAAGGATATAACCCTTTGAATAATAAAAAACAAAATATTCTTGATTTAAAAATAAACAGGTCATTTTATATAT